>JALBCR010000983.1:0-168632 GCA_030710515.1 Abscondita cerata
TCTACACGTGCTCAAGATCTCGAGTTGTTTCATTACGTAACAGAACAACCATTTGCTACATACTCCAGGGCTATAGCAGATACACATTTTCCCGGATGCCGTATAACTGCACAAAAAGATTAAAGGAGATGGGAATAAAGAAGTATAATGCTGCTGCGAAAGAAGTTCTCAGTGACGAAAATATGAGACGTCGTCTGGAATTTGCAAGGCGATATGTGAACGAACCTTTGGAATTTTGGAATCGAGTGATTTTTAGCGACGAAAAAACGTTCAATAGCCGCAACGATGGACCACTAAAAGTTTTTAGAATGGAAGGAACTCGTTACGAAAATAATCACATATGTCCTAAAAAACGAAGTGGTTATTTTTCTGTGAATGTGTGGGGTTGGGTTAGCGCGCGGGGTCCAGGAGTTTGTTGGGCTATCGATGGACGTCTTGATTCTGCTGCGTATTTAGATATTTTGGAAACTATTATGAAACCTTTAATCGAAGTGTTTTATCCAGACGAAGATTATATTTTCCAACAAGTAAGTATTCTTATTTCACTATACTTTCTCCAAAAAATAGTTCGGGATCTATTGAATTAACATTTTCATAATGTATTATTTGCTAGTAATACCTACTTCTGCCTGCCTACAAATTCATTAGCGTTCTTGAATTTTACGGTAAATAGTAAGGAAAATCTTACTTAGTACATTCATGAAATTTAAAACTTGGACACCACAATTTCTGTAAACAAAAGTTTGCACATTGTGAAGCGGGCTTAAGGGTATCATTTACAATTCTAACAGCAGGTAGTCTCAGCAAGGGTTATCTTATAGAAGAACAGCAACCTTTTGTTTACAGAAATTGTGGTGTCCAAGTTTTAAATTTCATGAGTGTACCTACATATGTTTCCGGTCAAAATGTATATGCAAATGTTAGATTATCAACTTTTGAATTGTGAAACTAATTACAACAGTGGCGCAACGAAGGGGGGTTTTAAGGGTTAACCCCCCTTCCCGACTCAGCGACAAGAGACAGATAGATTACTTGTAATTACAAAATCAAAATCAAAAATACAAATTACAATGGATAAATTTTTAATAAAAAAACCGAGACTGGATTCGGTTGATCAGAACAACAATATTACTGTGTAAGTATTTTTAAATATGACTTTTCTGTAAGTGCCACTAGACGCGGGGTAAGAATTGTTGCCGTTGCCGTTTAGTTTATAGCACAATTAAAGTCCATTCGTTTAACTTATTTGGATGACGACCTGTATGCATTAAGTTTCAAAACATTTGGGTTTGAAATATATAAGAGACATACAAAACGACACACTTGAAATAATACGTTAACTAATAATGTATACGTTGGCGTTGCATTCAATTGTTAAAAAAGGATGTGCATACACAAGTGTGCGCTTGATTCATCTATCAATCGGGATAAATAAAACGAATGAACTATAATTGCAGGGTTTTAGATTCCTAGATACATAAATAAAAAGTCAAGTAAACCCTAAACATCAAAGGCATTTTCTCTTTCAGGTTAAGCCAGACTTAACAAGCTCCCATAATACAAATGAAAAGAACCTTCAACATCAAAAATGTTGATGAGCGACAGTTAGGCAAAGAAGGAAATTGGGTACTTGATTTTGGGTCGTATTTAGGAAATACAATCGATGATGTTACAAAGCAAAACTTTTAGAAAAACCTTGGTCACCGGATCTGTTTTTTAATTTCCATCGTCAGGACCAAGAAACTTAAAATTCCAGTTAAAATGGCTTGATGAGTGTATGTGGCTAGTTTACTCCCCTCTTCTAGATTCTGTGTTCTGCAAGTACTGTTCGTTATTCTCCACCGTTGTAGGGCAACAAGCTAGTAAGGGCGGAAAACTGGTTAAAACTCCGTTTAAAAATTGGAAGAATGCCAGAGAAGATTTCAGGAATTACGAAAAACATTTGTATCATAATAAGTGTGTCGAAAGAGCAGCCAACTTTTTAGATAAGATGAGAAAATCTGAAAATGTTATTTTTAAATTGACAAACATGGGAAAGATCAAATAATGAGTAATCGAGAGAGCCTTAAACCCATAATAAAAACTGCCATGTATCTCGCGAGATTAGGAAACTCATTTCGAGGTCACCGTGACTCTGGACCTTAAGAGGTGATGAACCTCCAGTTAAAGGAGAAGGCAATTTTCGGTCTTTACTGAAATTTCGAATAGAAGCAAGGGATCACCTTTTAGCTAAACACTTAAGCACAGCAGGTGCTAATGCGACTTATATTAGCTGGGAAATTCAAAACGAAATAATATCGTCGTTGAATTCAATTTTATTAAAGAAACTTGTTTGTGTTATATGACGAGACCACTGACATAAGTGGTATTACTCAAATGTCATTATGTGTAAGGTTTGTGGAAAACGGCATGATGAGGGATGAATTTTTACAATTCATTCCTGTGTCTAATGTTACAGGAGCTGGTATAGCAAATACTAAAAACCATGATAGAGGTAGGGCTAAATGTAGAATATCTGGTTGGCCAAGGATACGATAGAGCTGGTACAATGAGTGGTGCTCTAAGAGGAGCACAAGCAATTGTTCGGCAGAGGTATCCCAAAGCCCTTTACGTTCATTGTTCGTCACATTGTTTTAATTTAGCACTTTCTGATGGATGTTCAGTGGCAGAAGTACGAAACTGTCTGGGTACTATTGAAACGACTTATAATTTTTTTAATTTTCCAAAACGACAACGTGCACTAGAAAATGAGATCAATAAATAAATAGAAAAGCCAAAAAATGAAAAACTAAAAAGATTATGTCCCACTAGATGGATTCAGAGACATGACGCCGTTAATGCATTCATTTCTCTTCTAAAACCGATAATAAATGCCTTGTTTGAGATTGCAACATGGACCGATAAAAAAACAGCAACAGACGCTCAATTACTTGCATCGGCAATTTCTCAAAGTAGCTTTCTTTTGTGTACTTTCGTGGTAAAATCTGTTTTTCGTTGACTTTACCACTGAGTAAATACTTACAGACTCCAAATTTGGACCTGAGTTTAGCTCTTCAGTCGGCTGAAAATATCCATACTTCTTTAAAAAAAATGAGAGAAGACGACGAAAAGTCATTTTCAGATATATATCAGGAGACCAAAGCGATTTGTGATGAGTTTGATATTCAAATTTTACAACCTAGAACAACTAATAGGCAAACTAACAGAAATAATGTTCCTGGATCATCGCCAGAAGAAAATTATCGAAGGGCTATGTACATCCCGTTTCTCGACCAAACGATACAGGCGATAGATACAAAATTTATTAATCACAAAAATACTGTTGAACCATTTCAAAAACTTTTATGTAATTATTAACAGTTTAAACACTAACGGAATTTTGAATTCCACCAAACAACTTTTGGAATTTTATGAACTGGATGATTTTGGTGCCATGGGAGAAGTTACACTTTGGGTCCAATTTAACAAAGATAAAACAGAAAAACCACAAAGTGCGATTGAGGCTTTGGAAAGATACAATAAAAATTTGTTTCCCATAATTTATGAACTTTTAATTATAATGGCAACTTTACCTGTCACCACATGTTCCTGTGAACGATCGTTTTCTTCCTTAAAATTTCTAAAAAATTATTTGAGAAATTCTACTGGTGACGATAAATTATGTACATTCATCCAGATATTCCTATTCTGGAAGACGAAGTCCTTGATGTCTTAGCTCTCCAATCTCGGCGTCTTAACATTTTATTATAAATTTTTTTTGCATGTATTATGTTACTGAGTTTTTTTTTGTTTCTAGTATTTATTTGATACTGTTTTTTGTTGTTTATATTTTTTTAATGTACTTTATATGTATGTTACGTTTTCTGTTTAATAAATTCTCATATTTTTTAACACTCTTCCTAATTTTTTTAAAACCCCCCCTAATACAATATTCTGGCTGCGCCACTGAATTAAAGAACACTACAAAACTGACAATTTTGCTTCTTTACCGTAGTTAATATTCTTTGCTTACAGTACCTTTACGATTTTTTATTCAAAATTTATTATTCTAAATATTTGAATGTTCATTTTACTCAACATTTTATTTATTTATTTATTTATTTATTTATTTATTTATTTATTTATTTATTTATTTATTTATTTATTTATTTATTTATTTATTTATTTATTTATTTATTTATTTATTTATTTATTTATTTACTGCCCAACACATTTATAAATAAGGTAAGGAGTTAAGTGACTTTTCCAAATATTAACACTTCTTTTTTCACTTTTTCAGTTAGAGTTAGCACATTATAATAAAGCAAAAATAATTTTCTGTCTGGAGGTCGATCGTTCGTCCCCATATAAACACGATATCAAGAAAACCACCGGTCTGATTTTTATGAAGTTTGGTATACTTGGTGTTATTTACAATACCCCAGCACTGATTAGATTTTTGGTGTAATTTGTTAGGTCAAAAGAAACGGTAATCTACATAGATTCTTAGAATATTTACATACATTTAAATAAGCTGTGAATAGTTTAAATATTTATATAATATATTTAATGGTTTCATTACTAACGCAAAACACCTACTGCTTTTTGTCAAAATGTACATTGAGGAAATACACAAGAAGCGACTGAATGATGTGTTTTTTATTAAAATTAGTACACATAGATTTGTACCATAATGGTGGTGGGTGTGGTGAAACTGTAGTACTCCACCTAAAGTAAGTTACTTGTGTGTTTATTACACTTAATTATTTTAAAAAATGACGTAATACATAAAATCTATAATACGCAATAGCCTACAATATTTGGCAGTTAAAGATCAAAATTAGTATGTCACGAAACATTATGTTTTATTATTTTGTATATTAGTAGATGACAATAAAGCTTTCCTCCACATCACACAATATTTAAAATTGAATGTTTTTCTCAACTTTATAGCTTTTTTATTTAATTATTATATCTTCAGAAATATATTATATTATAATGAAATCAATTAAATATATGAAGTTACTTTGAAGGACAGTAACACGTTCGTAGGAACCTAGATACTTTTTTGTAAACGCTTTTTGTTGTTATTTTCACGATTAATGTGCATGTACATGAACTGAATTATCGTTCAGTACAATAGAAGATAATTTTAGTACAAATATAAGTGCAGATAAGATAGATTTATTAGTAATTGATTTAGTCACAGGCACTAACCTAATTGCCTTATGAATAAAGTACACGGACATTTACTTAGTATGTGTGTAAATACAGCCCTGCGACAGAACCAAGAAACGTGACTTTCAGTTACGATTTGAAGTGGTATACAACTTCATAAGATACATAAATAGTTTTTTTATATTGCTGCCAAAATTACATCAAATATATGTTGTAAAATGGAAAATAAAGAAAATACGTTGTGCGCTGCAAATTATTCGTTAATTTTAATTAATTTATGAATTTGAAGTTGTATAAATTTAAGCCTTTTTGGAAAAACAAAAAAAAATTAAATTTTTGAGTTATTTACCCCTTCTCAAAATTCCATACGTTTTTTGTTGCATAAATTGAGCTTATCACTATATTGGACACCTACAAACGACATCCCATATTTTCATTAAGTTCAAAATTTTTCTAAGATACAAAATACATACATGGTTGGACTATAATTAAAATTATTTAGCGCTTAGGGCAGCACCAGTATGAGGGTAACTAATATAACCTATTCTTAAGTATACAGTTCAAAAATTGATATCAAGGTAGCAATTCGTGGTCGCAACAATCGCGATTTTCGGAAAAATCAAAAACCAATTAATCGGTTAATCGATTTATATAGTCGACTTTCAAAAGAGATTTTTAAAATCAATTTTTAAAGTCGATTTCAAAATCGGTTTTTAAAGCCGATTTTAAATTAGTTTTAAAGCCGATTTTTAAAATCGCTTCTTAAAGTTGATTTTAAAAACGGTTTTATGGTTGATTTTATTAATCGAATTTTAAAGTAGACTTTATATACAGGGTATTTCAGAATAAGATGCTGATCCTTAAGGGTGTCAATCCTTACGCGATTTTAAGAAGAAAAGTTCAAATAAATATATGTCCTAAACCTCTTAACTTTTGATCTACAAGGTGTTCAAGTTTTAAGAAAAAAACGTTTTTTATCATAACTAAATTATTTTCTTTTTTTAGGTTATTTAATGTTAGTTCTTTTTATTTTAATGTTAAAATTATTATGTATTAAATAATCAATAATTATTTGCCAAACCTTTTTACGCAAAAACCGCTTGCCGGACGAAAAAAAACAAGAAATCAAATTTACCTTAAAATGAATGGAGATTTTAAAAATAATTTTTATTTAAAAAAGCAGTGGCGTACATAATATTTCTCTAAAAATATCTAGTCCTCATCCTGAACGGACGCCACTGAATAAAAAAAATTTAAAATTTCTAAATCAAAAATAGCTGTTGTAGCTTAGAAGGCATATGCCAAATTTTATTAAAATATCTATCAAGATATTAAAGTTATGATAAAAAAACGTTTTTTTTCTTAAAACTTGAACACCTTGTAGATCAAAAGTTAAGAGGTTTAGGACATATGTTTATTTGAACTTTTCTTCTTAAAATCGCGTAAGGATTAATACCCTTAAGGATCAGCATCTTATTCTGAAACACCCTGTATAAGGTTTTTGAGTCGATTTTTAAATTGGTTCTTAAAATGGTGTTTTTTTATCAATTGTAACCGCGAATTTAAATGCTGTTACTAATATCAATGTATTTAAAAAAAAATTTGTTACAAAACGCGGAATAAAAAACTTCCAGAAAAAAAATACACCCATAAAAAGCCGGAGGAAAAAAGCCATCGGGCAGAAAAAATGGCTTGAGGTCAATGTCTAAAGAACGAACTTTTAATACCTTAGCGCAGAGGCTCGGCTCGAGTAACTCTTACAGTACTTCTGGGCTGGGGCATTATTTGACGAAATAAATGACCCTTATGTGAGCTATTTCTTACGGTTAGTTTTCTATCTAACTTGCGTATACTATGTGTACTATCACTAAAGTCTTCTTTTATAGTTTCATATAAGGTTTTTAAGTGAAACTGGATTAATAAATTTACCAAACATGAATGCAATAATATTTTCTTTTATTATTAACCTCTAAAAAGAAACAATACAAAAAAAATGTTAAAATATCCTATAATCCTAGCATTGACAAATTTTACCGCTATACCGACAAACATTTTACTATTTTAATCTTCTTATTGTTAACTACGTATTTGAATATTCTTCAAGGAACACTTGTCAGCATAAAACTGTCATTGCTTTGTACGGGTACCTGCTTTTTTGTACATGGTCGGTTTTTCAAACCTAAAAAACTGTAAAAGGAAGCATTTTTACAAAGTAAGACAAACTTATAAACCACGTTTTTCGGTTAAACGATTTTTCTAAAAACGATTAATTTTTGTTTTCGACGGTTTTGGAACCACTAGTAGCAAATGATATAAAATATTTTTGATATAAAAATTGTTGGTGTATCTTATGAAGAAAAATAATACTTGATAAATTATTAAATTATTGGTAGGTTATTTAGTTCAATCGGAACGATCAATTTGCCAAAATTTTTAGTATGTTTAGTTAAGAAAAATATCCACGCAACTAGCTAATCATTTTTTATTTATTTCATACATTTTATACAAACATGTATTGGTGGGAATTACTGACTATGGTCGTTTCTGCCGGCCTAACCAAAAAAAATGGAAACAGAAAACTGAAATGGAACACATTTTTCACATACTGAAATCCATACAAACACCACACACCCACATACACAATCAATGTACAATTTAGAGATTGAAAAACTGAAAAAAACCTCTTTAGATGTAAGTTAAAGGACAGAGTGCCCTCAAAGTTTCTTATTTATTTCGGCAGACCATTCCAAAATCTGGCATATTTTACTTTAAATGCCTAGTGTAAAAATTGATTGGGATGTCTTAATTAAATCAAAACACAATCCTGATTAGAACGTTTAAAATAACCATGTAAACAAAGTAGTGTAAAAAAGGTATTAGGTAAGATGGGGTAGAGGTTGAAAGTATATTAAAGAAAAGAGATATTGTATGGAACTCACTTCTTTTATATAGAGAGAGAATATTTAGAATAGAACGTGCTTGAGAAACATAATCGAATTTACTGAGGCTGTAAATGTACCTAATTTCCACGTTTTGTGATTTTTTCAACCTACGTGCTTGATCATCTGTTATATTTGATAATAAAACATCTGCATGAATAGAAGTGGAAGAACCAACAATTTATACAAGAATAGACGAGTCTTAGAGTGTACAATTTTTTACATTGTCTTTGTGTATGTAAGGTGAATCATACTCTTTTAGTAAGACTAGTTATGTGTAAACTTCCATGAGAGACAGCTATCCATTATAACAACTAGATTCTTAGCTACATGTACATATAGTATTACTTAGTCTACAATTTTTAGAGATTGAAGTTCTTCAAATTAAATAAGAGAGGTAAAATGTTTACTACCGAATATCATGGCCTGAGATTTCTTTGGGTTGATTGCAATGCGATTATCTTTAGTCCATTGGTTCACAGTCTGAAGACAGGAGGTACTGATATGTCAGATATGCTCCCATGTAGATAAAGTTTAACGTCATCCGCATAAGTGATAAAAACATTGTAGGTTCATACACATCGTAGTTATGTACCTACAGTGAAAATAATAAAGGCTCAAGGACAAACCCTTGTGGGGCTCCCGATTCTAATTTGTACCAGTCTGAAATACCATCATGAGTTTTTACCGCTTGAGTTTTTCCTTCTATATAAGATCGAATCCACTTAAGGGTTGCAGAACTAAAATTATTATTTGGAGCCGCTCAAACTAGATGTCAAAGTTGACAGAACCAAATGCCAAGATCAAGATGCACGCACATATTCAATAACTTTGAGTAGCGCTGTCGTAATGTAATATCTTATTCTAAAACCGCTTTGCTAAGGATCTAACAGGTTATACTCAGTGATATAATCCAGCCTTCGTTTTTTGCAAGTACTTTGGATATGGACGGAAGGATATAATAGGCCGATATTCTTTAATTTCCACTGGGTTAATCTTTTTAGCTAGGGGCTTGGTAAATGTTTACTTCCACGCAGATGGAAATATTGAACATTTAATAGAATGGTTAATTATATGAACAATTAGTGTAAGAATACTAGTATGAATACGTTTTAACATTTCTATGGATGGACAATCCATCAGCACCTATACCTGAAGTATTAACTTTCATAAGTGTCTTAGATACCTCATCACTAGAGACGGGACGAAGACGAAAAGCTGGACGATCTGGTACGGAAAGACATTGTAAAGAAGATATACTTAATTGTTTGAGTTTTAAGTCAAAAATATTTGCAGATGAAAAATGTTGGATTATTGAATGCAGATCTTTGTTGACCACGTTGTCAGATTTAACATGGCTCCCAATCCCCATCCCTTTTTCCCCTTTCTCCCCTTCCGGTAGATTTAATATTTTTTTGCTAAAATTAACATAATAAGGTTTTTAAAATGAAATTTATAAAATGTATTCTACAGTTTGGTTTATGTATTATTTTTTTTCGTATGGTGCAACCAAAACATCGATTAAAATTGTACTGCGAATAAAATTTTATTTTAACACTTGAATTATACATAATATTTTATGTAATTATAAAGTACAAGTCTTCAACTACATACTGTGCAAGTTTGAAGAGTTTTTGTTCATAAATAAACAAATGGCGTAATAAGCAACTAAAAAAATTATCTCGGCTTACAAACATCGTGCAACAATCTTTTTTTTTAAATTTGTAAAAAACGCCATCTACACGAATATGAAAAATTTATGACAGTTCGTACATTTGTTTATGAGTTGAATGCATGAAACCATAAACGAAAAAGTTGTACTTTCTCAAACGCCATTTTGTTAGTGAAAATTTATGAAAACCGTTATGCTATTAACGGATTCATAAACTAGACGTTACAACGAAACAAATGAGCTTCTGCTGGGTCCCATCAAATGACGGGAACTGGGTCAGAATGAATTAAACTTTTGAGACCTTTTTAATAAACAAATGCATTTTCTTGAAAAATTTATAATATTTTTTTATGAAAAAATTATGGTAGTTTTGTGCATTTGAACGACATACTTCCAACAAGTTTCATGGCCGTATTATTTTTGACAAAATAGAAAAATAATGAAATTTTTGACTTTTCTTGCGGTTTATGTCTATTATTATAAACAATTTTTGACCGATTTTAATTTTTCTGATGGCAATTTGTTTGTTTTTTCAACACCTATAAAAAGCATAATAGGTACTGATTATGATTATTATTAGTCGGCTTAAAGAAAGAATTAAAAAACACGTTTTTTACGATTTTTTCGGATAAAATTGTTAATAAAACATTATTCTCGATATTTAAAAGTGGAGGAAATTCACAGGCATATTTCTTATCAACAAGTGAGATATTGTAAGAAATTTCATCCAGCGGTTTTTGCTAATTCTATCGGCCTAATTGAATTACAATTATGAATGCCCTAGCAGAATATGTATAAGAAAATTCTCAAAAAGCTACGGAAAATTTGCTACCCGTTAAATCGAAAGCAAAATATCCAGTATGTTAATGAAATGTTGGCTTGTACCTTTAATATCGGACATCCCTAGTACATGTTCGAATGCTTATTTTAAAGAGAAACAGATTCTGTTGATCTATTTGTAATAACTAGAAAACACATATTTACTGCAATAGGTATAAACATCCTTGTTTCTCAAATCTTAATTTGTCAAATCTCTTAATGACTCAGGCACGGTCAGACACAATTTAATTTAGTAGTATATGCTGTACTTGTAATCACAATATCGATGCATACCTTAATATTACATAGCTATAAAAGGCATAAAGCTTACATAGAGCGTTTCGTGCAGAACTACACATCGTTTCGATACTAACAACACACTTAAATAAATAAAAGTACAATCGTACTATCAAGTAACGTTAGTTCGCATAAACATTCAAATGTAAACTATTCAAATGATAACAATAAACATTGATTATTAGGTAAAAAAAGAAGAAAATTATCAGCAATCCGGAGGGTAGGCAAGACTAACATGGCAATTACTGGTGTGCCTAAATTAGAGCATTTATACATAACCTGATTACAATCTAATCTTAAAGAAGAAATGTTAAAATCATTTTTGATAATTACGGTTTGGGAAGTTTTAACTGTGTAAACATGGATTTAAAATAAGTTTACAGTAGTTTCAAAGTAACCGTTGACAGTTAATAAAAGACTGTAATACTTAGCTTAATGGAATTACAATTGGAAAGAATGACTGAAAAGAAACGAACCATCGATAACTTCACAATATAACCCACGCAAAACAAAGACAAGTATACGTTATATGCCCATATTAGTTAATAATAATTCAAACGGGATTAGCACTAATCCGTCCCTTACTTGTAAACTAATAAATAATCAAGTAAAAATAAATAACGTAAGTCTATTTCACATCAATGTTCAATGTTTAGCCAATAAGGTTGATTTGATCAATTTGTATTTATCAGATTTTAAATATAATGTAGTATGTTTTTTCGGAACATTGGCAAACAGAAACTAATTGCCCTAAACAATTATTACTTAGCCTGCTCATTTTCTAGAAACATACGACGACACGGTGGTGTATGTATTTACATCAATAACAATAATAAATCAAAGTGCAATTAAGAAAAATAGTCTCAAATGCACAGTAGTTACAATCTACAGCTCCGGCTCAGGAGTTCCTTCAATATTTCTTGAAAATTTTGAAAAACTACTGCTGCTACTAAATCAAACAAATAAAAATTATAAAATTATAATAGTTGGAGATTCAACCTAAACTGCAAAGTAGCATCTACAACACTAACCCAATTAAAACAACTAGTTGAAGCTTTTGATCTAAATGTAATTATATCTGACTTTGACGTCAACATCCTCAAGTTGTATTGATAACATCATTACTAATTTCACATTATCCGAATGTGCAGTAGGAGTTGTAGAAGCTATCATTGCTGATCACCTTGGCCAGTATCTAATCGCAAAAGATTAATGTTCTTCTACCGACCATTTTGGTTTGTGTAAACCAATTACATCAGCTGGAACTAGTAAATTACGTTTGCATTTAAATTCTGTAGACTGGAGTATTTTTGAAAATAAGAATCATAGTGTTATTTGCTATTTCTTTAACCTGCTATTTTTTTCGTCATTGTTGTGACTGGCGCTTGGACCGGTCCATTATATGTCGTCATGCAATGGCTGTGCTGTAATATACTTTGTTAATCGGCGATTTTAATTTGCCACAAATAGGTTCATTAAATTTTAATTTTAATTCAGGGTCAACCAAAGCTAGACGATTGCAGAATTTTGTTTTACTTTTGAATTTAAAGCAATACAATAACATTAGCAATGATATGAAAAGAATGTTAGATCCATTAATAAAGGAAGATAGTCATCATCCCTGTTTATTAGCTTGCGGAAAATTTGCAGGTATCAATAATAAAAAGTTTCAAATTCTAAATCATACGTATCTCAATTATAAAAAGGTAATTATTATGGAGTCTAACAGCATGTTGAATGCCGACTGGGATTTGTTGTACACACTGGAAAATGTAGAAGAAGCGGTTGAATATTTCTATAGTTTAGTATATAATGCAATTCATAATCACGTTCCAATGGTAAATAAAGTAGTCAGGTCAACTTATCCAGTTTGATTTAATAGGGTTAATACTTGGGAAAATAAGGTTAAAAATAAATTAGCTACTAAAAGAAAATTTTCAACAAGGATTAGAGATATTAGACGCGAAGTAAAACTTACAATTGCAACTCAATACAAAAAATATATGAATAATTTACAAGAAAATACTAAACTAATATAAAAGAATTTTGGAATTATATAGGTAGCATTAGGAAAAAGAGAAAGTCCCCAAACTGAATACGAATGAAATGGTGTGCAGTATGATCTCTCTGACGCGCCTCAATCATTCGCTAATTATTTCTCGTCAATTTGTAGATCATCATCTTACCCTAATGTAGGGACTAAATCAACATATTATGAAAGATTCTTTTAAAATTTCTGAAATAACAGTGAATCATGTTAAAACAGCATTATTCCGCCATTTATGATAAAAAGGCTGTGAATCAATTTTAACAATACCACTCCAATATATTTTTAATCTATCTATATTAAACAATACGTTTCCTGCAAAATGGAAAGAGGCTAGAGTGACACCAATTCACAAAGCCGGAAGCATTATTGACATTAAAAATTACAGACCGATATCAATTATAAATGCAATTGGACAAGTGTTTGAATTTATTATATACATGAAAATGTACGATCACATAAAAACTCATATCTCAGATTGTCAGAATGGTTTCATACCCAACCGATTAACAATCACTAAACTACTATTGTTCAAAAAAGATGTCACAAATTCATTAGAAAAAAAAGTAATAACTGATGTTATCTATCTGGACTTTCAAAAAGCTATTGACAGAGTAAATATAAGCGTCTTGTTAGAAAAAGTGCAAAATTACGGGTTTATGGAAAACACAGTAAAATTTCTTACTAGTTACTTAAGAAATAGACCATACTATGTTAAGCTAAACAGTTTTAAATCAAAATTATATTACAATGAATGTGGAGCTCCACAAGGAAGCAATCTAGGACCCTTGTTATTTCTACTAATGATAAATGATTTGCCCCTAGTAATAAATCACGCAAAATGCTTAATGTTTGCGGACGATGTAAAATTGTATATTGAAGTCAGAAGCTCCAGAGATAACTATCTTATTCAACAAGATTTAAATGCAATTGTTAATTGGTGTAAAATAAATAAATTAGAACTAAACGTTAAAAAATGTAAGTTTATGATAATAACTAGACAACTGCATCCTCTAGTTTTTAATTATTATATAAATAAAGAGACATTAACACAAGTAATAAATACAAAAGATCTTGGTATTTATATAGACAATAAGTTGAATTTTAAAAAACACATAGGTATCGTAGTAAATACTGCGAATAGGATGCTGGGCTTTGTAATAAGAAATACTCAATGTTTTACAGATATTGACATTATTAAAAATTTATACAGGGTGGGTCATGAATTAGTTAAAATTTGAATTTGAATTCTCGCGCAAACCCGAGGGCACACATCCTTACGCCGTATTATGAAGTTGGATTTGAAATTGCACCCATAAATTCCCGTGTATTAGCTATCTCGGTAATAAATTATTTTTAAGTACGTCTTATTGTTTTTTTTATATATATTTTTTAAATATTAACTAATTCATGGCCCACCCTGTATTATACACTAGTGAGATGTAAAATTGAGTATTGTGCTGTAATATGGTACCCATACCAACAAGCTTTTGTACACGCAATTGATGTTATCCAAAACCATTTCCTTAGATATCTATACTACAAATAATTTAACACACCTTGTCCATTAGCTTATTCAACTCAAAGTTTAAGAGAAACATTTGAAATACATAAATTAAAAACCAGAATAGATGTTGCTGCATTTGTGATTATGTATAAAATTATTAATTACAAAATAAATGTTACGGGTTTAGTAAATAATATTCATATAAGAGCACCAACACACAGATCAAGAAATAACAGTCGCACCTTGCAGTTTAACGTGAGTAGATCCAGGACCGTCCAATTAGAAAATTCTTATTTTAATAGAACATTTCGCATTGTAAATAACATTTAAATATAGATCCGACAATAGATATTTTTAACGACACATTACCCTCTTTTGTTAAAAAATGTTATAGAGCGCTTGAATATTAATATCTCCTTTCGCATCGCATATTAATTTGTGGGTTAATCTTTATAGTTTTTCTTTTTTTATCATTCAATCAGCATTTAAAGTTTTCATTTTTTTCTTCTCCCATTATTATTTTAATTATAATTATTGTTAAAAAATTAATTGTATAAATTATACAAATTGTAATTTATTTTGTATTAATACATATTGTCAAAAGGTTTGTAAAGGAGGAAGCTCTGTAAACCTTAAAGTAAATAAATAAATAAATAAATAAATAAATATTTTATCTTCTTATTTACTTTCTATTATGTTTACACACTTAACTAATATTATTACATATGAATACTAAGGTGGGCAAGGGTGGGCATGTTTAGGTTTTAGTAGTTTTTCTAAATCTTGAAGCAAATTGCACACGGTTTCGTCACCACACTGTACAGTTTATACTGATCTTCTGGGGCACCACACATAACACTTACATCACAATACAATATATAAATGGACTATACAAATAAATAAACCTATCTACTTTTTTAGTGAATACTTACAAAAAGTTTGTAAAGAACTGCTTTCCCTTAAAGAAATTTTAACCTGATTATAAGCCACCGGTAAATTAGTTTTCGTCAGAATTAAAGGACAAATAAAAACTGTATGCGTGTTACTAACGATCCATTAACCTGGAATGTCTACAAAAGTATTAAAAAAGATTATTTACAAGCAATAAAATTTTCTAAAAAATTAGCTTATGAAAAATTTTTAATACACTCGAATAACAAGCCCAAAGACTGTTGGAGGATAATCAACCACAAACGTAATAAACATCAAAGTGGAAATAAGGACATTAGTATCTCAGAAAAAAAGTTTAATACCAACTTCAGTTTCATAGCGGGAAAAATTATTAAAAATATACCTCCATGTATACTTACAGCTGCTATACTGTTAAAACAAGACCTGTCACTACATGCAGTTTCTTAATTTTTCGGATGACAAAACATGAAATTATTAAAATTATTAGTTTTTAAAAAAGTCAAACACTGTTATACTATATACACTATTTTAACATCAACTACAAAATTATAGAGGAAACGGTTGATATATTGATAAGACCTCCACTAATTTAATGAATAGATGTCTTTCAGAAGGAGTCTTTTTGGAAACTTTTAACATTACAAAAATCATACCTATTCATAAAAAGGGCAGTATAGAAGTAGTCGACAATTATAGACCAATCGCTATAATAACTATATTTGCAAAAATAATAGAAACATTAATTAAAGACAAGCTAATTTCATATTTTAAAGAAACTCATTACTAAGCGTATCGCAGTTTGGATTTTGTACTGGACTATGGACCATCAAAGTTATTAGTAAAATAATAGATGACATATAGTTAAAAAATTGGAAGAAGGCAAACATTCCATACTTACGCTGTGCGATCTAACCAAAGACATTTGATTGTGTCTAATATGATATACTGCTTAATAAATTTTATGGAAGTAGAAGTACACATTTACATCTACTTCAATCATATATTTCTAATCGTTCTCACTGGGTGTATCTAAATGGGAAATACTCAATCTGTAAACTCATCAAGTATGGAATACGGCAAGGATCAATCCTTGGAGCGATATTGTTCTTGATTTACATCAACGATCTCTGTTGTCACATTGCTAAGGATAACAACAAATACGTCCTTTTTGCAGGTGATACCTCTCTATTGAACAGAAATTTAAATGGCTTACTACTAATGCAAAAAGTCATTAAAGGAAGCCGAAACCTGATTTTTAGCTAACAAAATGAAATTGATCCGAGCAAAAACTGACTACACTATTATAAGCAGCAATCACAATTTCACCACAGGTAAAATCTGTAAACTTCAAGGATTAACCACCGATTTTTCTCTGAATTGGTCGGCGCATTTACAAGAAATTACAAGAAAATTATTATCTTCTTTATTTATTATCAAGAATTTAAAGAATTGTGTTTTTTTCGACGTCCTTAAGATAGTTCATATGCTACATTCCATAGCCATAAATCTATGGAGTCACTTTGTGGGACAATGCAATACACAGTATTAAAATATTGCGTATCCAAAAAATGGCTCTAAGGATAATGACTGTAAGTGGAAGTAGAGAGCACTATCTACCTCTTCTTAAACATCTCACATTATGCCGCTACCTTGTATCTTCATTCTCTATTTGCTTATTGACATATATTCTAGTCTTATCCTTAACTGTCAAATTCATGATCATAACACTAGACTAGCCAATGAAATAAGTCTTCCTCATGTTCGTCTTAATGTTAGTAAACTGCACACACATAATTTGAAAATATATAACCACACTTCAGTTGTATTCGTGCCCTCGATTTGAAGTGGTTTAAAATTAAAGTGTTATTACTCAGTCGAAGAGTATCTAAATTATAATATTATAAATCATAACTACAACTAGGTACAGCCGTGTATAATTAAAATAAATTTATATTTTAGTATATTGTTTACACATTTTTTGTTATATTTTTATATTGTATATTAGACTTGCTCCAAGCTGTAATATATTATAATGTTGTGAATAAATCTATGTATATATCTATCCATCTTATAAAAGAATAAGGAAAGTGTACAATGGCATACAACATTTTATTCGAAAAACACAATAAATACCTAACAGCATGTAGAAAGTGAATCGTAACTTACAAAATTTTGATAAAAAAAGTATTTGTTTTAACAATGGATAACCTTTAAGACAGGTTCAGGTACCTGGTTGTTTAAGGTCGATCGATCATTCTCTCTTTAAACGTTTTAAGACTGGAGTTCTAACTAAACATTTTGCTCGAGAAAAAGAAAAAAGAAAAATTTAGTTTTAGAAAAAATAGTTTAAATAAAAGTTATGTACAATAATATTTCCAACAACTTTTTACACATATTTTTTCTTGGTTAATTCATATTTTTGGAGGTATTGTTGAAACAATTGTTATACCTCAGGATTACTTATCGGATCAAAAAGTAGTTTAAACTAAAGTTGTGTATAGGTAATTAAATCACAAACAACTTTTACTTGAAAAAAATGTGTAAAATGACTATTTTTGTAAATATACCAAAAATTTATTTTAAGGAAATAAGCAACTTTTGTTTCAAGTATTTTTTCATAACTTTTACGATAACGTAAATATTGAATTTTTTCCAAATTATAGTTTTTCCGAATAACTTCGGCACTGCTTGGAATTTTGACTTTTCTCAGAAGAATCGTTGAACTAGCATAATAAACTGTAACATACATCTCTTCACTAAGATTATATCTTCTTCCCTTGTGTGCCTTCTCTGTATTCAGAGGTTGGCGATTACATACACAAATCTACTTCGGTCTTCTGTAGCTCTCAATATTTGTTACAGGCTCATTCCTGTTCATTGTTTTGTATTCCTCCTTCTTCTATTTTTTCCTTCTATTATTAACTCCGGTAGTTGGTATTTTTCGTTTCTTAACAGATGACCTAGGTAGACATTCTTCGTTTAATTTTAGGAATAATTTCTTGGTTTATATTCATCCGTCGTAACATTTCTTGATTTGTAACTCTTTCCATCCAAGGGTTCCTAAGTATGGGCCTCTAAGCCACATCTCAAAAGCCTCCAATTTACTTGTCTCATATTTGTACAAAATTCAGCTTTCAACTCTATACAGTAGAACTGACCATATCATATGTCGCTTTAACCGTTCTTACTAATTCAAAAATTCGTAAAGCTTTGGCGAAATTGCAGTTATTGTTTTGTAGTGTTATTTTAGGTCGAATTTCTGCTATAATAAAGTGTGATCTACAAGTGTGTGATCTCTAAACCTTTAAACAACGTATATCATATTATTGGATTTGACCTCCCACTAAACAAGGAACTTTAAAACAATGTATTGTAACATTTGAACAAAGTAACAAAATTAACATTTCATTTTAACATTGGTTCTACATCACATCAATATTGTTATAAAAGAATATTTGAACATGGAAATAACATTACAAACATATAAATAAAGTTGAACATTAACATTAACCGCTGAAAGTATATCAGAGATTGTATCGTAAATTGTTGAACTAAAGAAAATATGTTGAATATGTGCGTTAAATAACAATAAGATTACTACAATCGTCAATCACTATACTTTACTGACATCTAGTTTACGATTGAGATAAATTATCTTTATTATCCTATGAATCATCAGCTGTATAAGAGACACAGCCAGAATAAAATTTACCAATATAAACAAAGAAATTCTATTTAACAACAATAACACCACGTTTTAATACAATTGCGTATTAACATGTTAAACAAATTTTGGAATTTAATTGATAAATTTAAATATTAACGATGGAAGTGACAGAGCTGTATTAAGCATAAAATTTAATCAAGACCAGGGTTAGATAAGGTGTATTTGAAGAGAAATGTTACATTCATTTTTAATTTTGCAGGATGTTTTTCGTGTTCAATGGAAAGTGGACTAAGAATATATAATGTTGACCCATTAGCTGAAAAAGCTCACTATGGTAAGTGCTAAAAATGTTTGTGTTAAGAATGTTTCTTCAGATTTGTTTCTAGATTTTGATTTAATGGGTAGCGTTTCACATTGCGAAATGTTACTACGAACTAATATAATTGCTATAGTTGCTGGTGGATCCAGACCAAAATTTGCTGATAACACATTACTCTTATTTGATGATGCTACAAAAAAATTTGTATTAGAACTTACATTCTCTTCTCCAATTAAGGCAGTACGATTAAGAAGAGATAAGTAAGTTAAAATTTTATTCAATTTGTTGCACATATTTTATTAAAAAAGGGCATTAAATTTATTTGAATCTGCATAAATTGTCTTTCCTTTTAGTTAAAATAAGGTTCAAATCTTTTTCACATTTACATTTAGTTTATATCAATAAATGTTAAATATTTAAAATGATATCATTTTGGTTCAAGATTGTTAAAATTATAGCAACGATTCTTTTAAGCATAGCTTAAGTTTAAGTCGTGATGGTGCAACCGGCCATTACTTACATTGGGGTATTGAATGAATATGTTGATTTATGCAGTATCCTAAAGTTAAAGCTGTGAATATAAATTTATAAAGGGTTGTGTAATCTACTTTGTTCCTGCATAAAGTAATTAAAAAGTTTGAAATAATTTTTTTTCTTTTTCAGAATGGTTGTTGCATTGTTAACGCACATACATGTATTTTCATTCCCATCGCCTATACAAAGGTTATTTTCTTTAGAAACTAGAGATAATCCATTAGGTTTATGTGAAATGAGTCCATTAGCATCAGCTGAAAAACAAATCCTAATTTTTCCTGGACACAAAGTAGGAAGTGTACAAATTGTGGTAAGCAATCATGGATCTTATCTAATAGCATTATGTATGCCCCCGTATGTATAGTCGAGCAAGGACTTAGGTCTTAAATTTGTCTTAGCTAATTACGGTGGGATTAAATTTTGTGAATTTTGACTAAGAAGTAAAATCTGAAAATTTTATTGAAAACATAATTATTTTCATTCTTTGTTTATAAGATCGGTTTATAAATACGGGTGTTAGTAACTTGCTTAAAACCTGGAACAGGTGATTTTTTCTAAATATGTGGTTGTAGAGGCAGTGTTTCAGATAATTTTTTTCTCAAATTGTATCCTACTTTTACATATGTATAATTTGTAACACATTTATTAGTTATTTATAACGTGACATATTAAATACATATAGGTAATTTCAATTCTGACTTGTGTGTCTTAGTTTTGTTTATGTTCCATAATTCTTCACTTATGAGGGTACTGATTCATCTATCTTTACGGTTGCTTAGGCATTTCCACATTTCTCAACAGTTTTCCTGTATATCCGAAAGTCAGACCAATAATAAGTTCTAAGAGATAATCAACAGTTCAGGTTTTTATGGTCTCGGAAGATCAAGTCATTTTTATTAGATATTTTCTTAATTATAAAATTTTCTTTCACTTTCGAAATTGGTTAAGCCTCTATAGATTAATGTAACCCAATGGTTACAATGTCATAAAAAATTTTAAATTTTATTTCTCAACGAAATATATGAATTTAGTCGAGGTATTTCCTGTAGGTTAAATATGGTATATCCAGAATATGCAACCAGTCAAGCTCTAGAACAGGTTGGTTTCAGAAAATTTAAAATTAAGTATAATTTCTACTCCACATCTTATAAATAACGCCCCTTTTTTTTCACTTTTTTGGACGAACTAGTACGTTACAATAAAGCGAAAAAAATTTCTGTGAATTTCAAGAAAATTACCACACCATTGAATACCCCACTTTACTGAAATTGCAAAAAAAATCTTAATGTATACAATTTACATGTTCAGCTTTGGAATTGAGATAATCTTTGTTTGATTACTGTATGAAATGTCTGAAGGAATACTTTGTATTTAGTTCTATGTGGTGAAAACAACAAATTGTTTAGCATTTTTCAAATTTACTCATTTATTTTTTTAATTTGTGGGTTACCCTGTAAAAGTTTTCGGTCGATATTTATGTGTTAATCCTGCCGAGAGTATGTGTAATTATCCATCGTTATATTATTATGCTTCTGTCAGTTGTATTATCTCCAGATCTCATTATGATTTAGAAATGAAGTATCAACTTTGTTTATTATTCAATTTCATATTCTTTATTAATTAAATAATTAATAAAATATTTTTTTATTTGAAGGATTTAACGAGTACAGAAATTGGAATTTCAACAGCACCTGTTTGTATATCAGCACATAAAAATGAATTAGGTTGTATAGCGCTTAATCAACAAGGTACAATGATAGCCACAGCATCACATAAAGGCACGTTAATTAGAGTATGGGATACTGTAAGTAAAAATTTACTCGTTGAATTAAGAAGAGGATCAGATCAAGCAACTGTATATTGGTTAGTTACATTTGTATTTTCGGTGCATTTGCAAAAGATTAATTTGTTTTCAGCATAAATTTCAGTAGGGACTCGGATTTTTTATGTTGCTCAAGTGATAAGGGTACAGTACACATTTTTGCAATTAAAAACACAAATTTAAATCGTCGCATGACGAAGTAGTTGAAATGAAGGTGAAAGGAGAGTTTATAAGTATTTTGGTTTAAGGCTATCCAACTTGGGAATAGTACTAGGCAATTATGGAGATTCTCAGTGGGCTTTAGCCAATTTCACTGTTCCACCAGAATGCGCTTGTGTTTGTGCGTTTGCTCCGCATAGTTCCGTTATAGGTAACATTTGTATTACACTTGTTAACAGTATAAGTTACTGTAATTATTGTTTTAGCCATTTGTTTAGATGGAACGTTTCATAAATATGTGTTTAATGCGGACGGAAACTGCAGTAGGGAAGCATTTGATGTGTTTCTTGATGTCTGTGATGATGATAATAATTTACAGTGATGAATGTTTTTTTTATTTATCTTTTCATGAGAACTACTTAAATATCTATTTTTATTGGACAATGATATTGCAGTCCGTTTTGTTAATAAAATCTTAAAAGATTCTATTCTTTCTTTAATAGTATTCATTAGTAAACGTAATCAAGATTTGCTAATCTTCTTTTTATGTCAAACAGCAAAATGAAAATAAAACCAGTAGAACAAAATCTGTAATATGTAAAGTGTGCAAAATTTACTAAATAACATATTGAAATAATTTTCTACTTTTGTCTCTGCTTCAAACACAATGCACTAAATTCTTTATTTCCTGAAAAGCATTCTAAAAACTTTTGTCTAACACTTTGATTTTATTTTCGATCTCTCATCCAATAGACTAATTGTTTTAGAATACTAGTATACTTTGTGGCTTTACTTTAAATATACATTAATGGAGATTTATACAAATTACTACAGATAAGCCTTTAATTTTAAACACTGATTATTCCAATCGTCCATTTTAACTTTAGTTTTCGGCTGCCCTACAAAACAAAGCAAATATATTATTAGTTATGTGAATAATTTATATTTATAGGACATTTGGATGTGGATATACAATAGTACGGTATTCAATAAAAATTTGACTTACTTTCTCATTGCTTCTATTTGACTTTTTGTAAACCCTGCTCTACTTTGCTCTTGAAACTGTCCTAAAATAAATTTTAACAAGTAAATAAAATTCTACACAACACTTACGATATTCTTCTTGATGCATCATTGGATGAATGATTATTGGGTAAGTAGCTAGTGCTATCATTCCTACCAAACCACCAACTAGAAGTCCATATCGCCAACCCTTTACTATGGTCATTACAAACTATTATAAAAATATGGAAAATAATTCTAAATGTATAGGTTACTTATTTCTAAAGCTAGAATTAAACGTGTAGTTCAAACGAACGACTGCTTCGCGTTTGAACTTCTCCAAAATATTTCATAAATAAATCATTGAATACACCAAACCCTAATTGTAGTATAACCACAGCATAACAAACGCACAGTCAGCGTATCTTATACCCGTTTACACTAGCGATTTGCAAAGTTAGACATCGCTTATCTTATCTTTTGTAATTTCTTTTTCACTAAGACGGAATCAGTTCCTATATAAACTAAGAAATGTGTAACGTAACTGATCCGTTTAATCAAAGCATTTAAAAAATTTCTTAAATTATCGCGCATATTTTATCTTAATTAGTTTTTGTGTTGTAACCATTTTATCCCGTTTTTATTTAACCATTAATTAACCGCTGGATTTGCCTATTTTTATCGGTTTTAATTCCTCTTGTAATTCGTCTCTACTTTTATCTCTGATATTTCTCTACTACATCTTTTCTACTGCTTCTTTATTTTTGTCAGTTAAACAACATTTACTCTAAATTGTATGTATATAACTCTTTCCAGGTTTCCAGTATTTCTATTACCTCCTAATTTGAGTTCCTGTTGCCCAGAACTTTATTTTCTTATTTTTCTATTTTGTGTTTGTCATTTATTTCTTTTCTGTGCATGTTTCTTCATGTTCTGGTTCGTTTATTTGAATATATTTTTTTCATACCTGTTTGTTTTAACTATAAATTTTGTTTCTTCTGTTCCTTTTAGGTTTTTTGACGTTTTTTCTACCTCTTCCGGTACATTCTCTTCACATTCTGTTTTACTGCAATAAAGGTGTATTGGTATTTCTGGTTTCAGTTCGCCCTTGTAATATTCCATAGTGTTTTATTCAAATCTTATTGAATGGTTCTTGGCGTTTCTTTCTAAAATAGGGAGCTAGTATTGTTGGTTTCCAGTTATTCTTGCAGTACCTCCTTGGGTGGAACTAATTTCTTCCTCTGTGGATCTACTTCTTTTCCATTGTTTTTCTGCTTCCTTGGCTACTATACCTTAATTTGTGTCCTCTTCTTCTGCTGTTAAATCTATTATCTTCAACTCTTCTCCATTTATTATTAGTTTATATCTTTTTGCATTAACGCTCTTAGTCTTCTTTTCTTGTACCCATCATACATGGGAGTAGTTTCTTCTTTGTTTTCTTTGTCTTCTTATCCAAATTTTAGATATTTATACTTATTTTTGTAAATGCCAGTTTGTTATTGTTTCTTGTTTTTTCCAATTTTTTTCTGGGTTGTTGTAATCCCTACCTTTGTTCGCCTGTTTGTGCGTTTTCCTTACGTTTTCCAATTCTATTGATGAAATCGATTTCATTTTTCTTACATATTCATTTCTATTTTTTTAAATATCTCCATAAATTTTTCTTTTAGGGTTGTTAAATTACTTCAATGGATACGTCGTGAAATAAATTGTCTTCTTAAGGTTTTACAGTTTTACTGGAACATATTTTGGATGGTATTAAAAATTAAGTTGATTTAGATATTAATGAGCCAAAACTTTTTTGTGGAAAAGAAAATCAATAATTAGAAGAACGAATTTGATGCGTATATGTCTATTTAAAGAATTATCTGAAGAAGACCTACAAGAGTCACCTTAAACCGTGTAAACCGGCCTTCATCAAAACATTACAGTAGGTCTTGATATTTTTCTTCTCTAAACCGATTGGTTGAAGCCTTATGAAATTAGTTTATTACTAGTGATACGTTCTAAGGTATATTACTATTAGTTTTCTGGTATTTTAAAACCTGATAATACCGATATTATTCAGAGTAACAACTCTCGTAGAAGGTGAAGGTACCCGCATTTTATCTCTCGCAATTGGTAGTTGCCATGTTTTAAGAGTTGATCAGAGGCATCATATTCGAATTTGAAATAAACATTCATGTGTAACCTGCAACAACTATGCCCACACCTTGGAAACTTTAGACGATAGTGCTATATTTTGTAATTTAAAAGCATATGATACAAAATCCTACGGAATTTATTCGGTAATTTCACCATGCCGGACAATAGTTTTATATTGATATAATTAAAATTTCTAAATATGATCCTAAATTTCTACCATCTATACATGGCTGCCAAATATCAAACGTGCCGACGTTAAGTGTTCCGCTAAAAGAATTTTTACTCTGTGCCTGTAGATAAATTAAAAGCCGTTTCTGCTATTTTAACAACCAGAAACTTTAACTTTTGTCACAGAATACATATTATTCAGAGGAACAACTCTTGTGAAAGGGGAAAGTACGCGCATTCCATCTCGCGTATTGGTAGTCGCCATGTTTTAAGAATAGATCAGGGGCATCTTATTCGAATTTGTACTAAACATTCATGTCATTCATGATGGTGACCAGCCGTATCTCGGAAACCGCACGTTCTACAACATTGGGAAAAAAATTCTTATAACTCGATCCATAAAAAGTATTTCAAAATATTTTTAAGTTCGTAGTTTTCCTCTAGATTGCGCAATCTATAAATTATAAAATATAATTGATTTTTTACAAAATATATCCTTACTTAACTTAACTTAGAGGGTGAGTCAAAACTGATCAGAATTGAAAAAAATGCCAATATCTTTGGAACGACAAGAGATATTAGTTTGCAGTTTTTACATGTAAATAAGTAATACTATTTGGCTTTTTGTAAGCTGGTTATAGTTATAGCATTGCATTTGAAAATTTCCAGAAAAAATAACAAATAGAGATAAGTGTTACATAACGCCCTTTAGTTTTCAATAAAAACATTAAATGTGATGTTGTTATCTGCTTCTGAAATATATATTTAATGCTCTTTAAATGGAGCCTCAGTTTATAAAAATCGGTTCACGCATATGGAAGTTACACTTTTTTTTCTCTCAACAAAAGTAACATTTCCCCACCACTTAACAACAGGTAATATAGAAACTTGACTTAAACAAAAGCTTTAAAGTAGAAACAACAGTGTTTTAAAACACTTTTTATAAATCGAGTTTGTTATTAGAATTTTTTTTTTCCCAATGTTGTAGGACGTGCAGTTACCGAGATACGGCCGGTTCGCCATCCTTAATGAATCACATTGTATAATATGTAACAACTATGCCCACACCTTGGAAACTTTAAACGATAGTACTACATTTTGTCATTTAAGGGTATTTGGTACGTTTTTATGTAGATAGTTTTTATTTGATTTGGACAAATTTTATTACAGATTTTGAAAGTACTCACTAATAGATATCTAAAAAAAAAATCCTGCAAGTCAAATAAAAAAGTTATAGAGCAATACAAGTCAATATTTGCAATATTTAAATCAGCCTCACCGCTAAAACGAGGCAATATAAAAATATCAGATTTTGCACGATCCAAGAACTCGAGTATCTCTACAACCTCTCATTCATATTTTTTTGAAATTGTAATTAAAATTTGTTATGCGATTTTGAGTTTTCTGAAATTTGCAGTCAACTTTTTTGTTAGTTTGAAAATGGAAATTAAAAATTCTCAATTAACAGGATGTAACCATAAGAACAAGGTATCCTAAAATGTGATTTTGAAAAAAATGGTCAGAAAATAAGGACGCTGTGACTGATTGAATTATTTTTTGAAATAAAATCTCCACCCCATATTGGCCACACCTTTTTCTTATTGTTTATTTGCACAAATACCGCCCGTTCTTCTTCATCGCCGCGATAAATAGAAAACATACCTCTGATTGGTTAAAGTTCTTTTTATAACTATATTTTGGGACGTATTTGTCTTTAGTAATAGAAATTACAATTTGGTTTACTCAACCAGTTTGTGATAAAGATAATAGTTCCATAATTCTATTTTATTACTGTAAGATCTAAATAATTAACAAATTATTTCTTTCCTGTTCGAATGTAAACGTTAATCTGATGTGTTAGTAATTGCATTTAAACAAAGGGTTATTAAAAATATTTTTGTGAATTACCTATTCAAAATAAATCGTCAACATATTTTGAACAATATTTAAAGCAGTGATGATTTCAATGGCCGAATAAAGTAATTCATTCATACCGAATTAGTAACGGTAAGATAATGAGAATGTCTTGTGAATTTAAATAAGTTATTACTAATAACTAGAATGATATTAAATGATTAGGGAAGTTCCATAATGTATACAAACATTCTTAAACGATTACACTATTTGTTTCAATCGGTGATCTCAAATACAACTAACATACTTATTGTATCAGAGACAGGAACAACTAAATATAGTGGAAAAATCATTTTGTGATTTCATTTTATTTAGCGAAAACGATTTCCATGTGGAAGAGATCGATAGGAATGAGGAACTGTGGAAAGAAAAAATTGTACCCAAATTAGAAGCATTTTATTTAAATTGCATTGTGCCGAAAATTGTTGACCTACGTTTGCCACGAGGCAGTGGCGATTCTAAAGCTTTTCGGGCCTCGGGCGCACATAAAATTTGGGTACCCTTCTTTCAGTTTAGTTTTCGTATTCTTGTTTGGAGTCCATTATACTGACCTGACATGTTCTAAGCATTGTCGTATGCCTGACCTCGACATATGAAGTCAGAAAACCTTTCCTTTCTGTAGATATCTAAGAATAAATGTAAGTCGGTTTTGGTGACTTATGTCGGGGTTGAGTCTACAATAATACAATAATATTTTGCTGTTTTCACTTCTTCCATAAAAGTTTTCTTAATTCGGCATATATTTGTTGCAACAAATAACTCACAGAATCTTTATCTTTATTGGCTAAGTGCTTTAAATGTTCAGACAAAAATTGATCAAAGTTTGCAAACATACGCTAAACAGTGCTTGAATAGTTCCCTTTGTTTTGACTATCCATATTTTCATTTGAACCTCTAAAATGCCAAAGCTTGTGTAGCATATAGCACTTTATGGTGGCTACTATTCTCTTAAGTATTTTTTCCAGTACTACCAAGTCTCGTTAACTACGGTCACAGTATTTTTATATTTTTCGTCTTTGTTCTTTAGTTAAGGACATCTTATCAATAAAAATTTGAAGTTTTGAATAATAATTTTTACTTAAACACGTCAGGGTCCCATAAGCTGGGAGCCCAGTATAATAATTGATAAACAGTAAATACAATGTGACTTATTCTCAGCGTTTTCATTACAAAGTTCTTCGAATGCTCATTTTATTGTTTAGGAATGTTACAGAATTATTTTTTTGATCTATTTTTTAAGTTACACAGCAGAATATTTTTAAACTTTTTAAAAAACGGGACTGCCACGAGGCATGAAAATAAGAGATTCAGTAATTCGTATACCATAGTAATTCGTAACATGTAATTTCACAATGTTTTGGTGGGTGGAGCATTCTTAAAATACAGTGAAAGCATACACTAGCGCCGCGTAGCAGAATTCAGTTGTCTCCACTCGATACCAAATATAAAATCCTTTATTGTATTCGGTAATTTGACCATGCTGCTCGCCGGATAATAATTTCTATTGTCATTACGATCCTGAATTTATGGATTTTAAACATGGCTGCCGTTGTCTTCCAATGATCAAACGCGCTGACGTTACGTTGTCCTCTGAAAGAATTTTTTACTCTGTGCTTCTGTGGTTGATTATTGTTTGTAGTTCAAATGTATGACAAGTGTAGACTAAATAACCTGAAATCTAATCATTAACCTTAAACTCTAAAGATAAAATATTTATATATAACAGATAATTCAAAATGTTTCGATCACATTTGTAAAAATAATAAAATTTGAGTCACATTATCATGGTTATGCACAGAGCTCTATTTACTTGGTTCATTTTATTAGTGTTCTTTGTGTTGCTGTGTTTACGATTAGAATCGAACTCAGTGGAACTGGTTTATAATATTTCTTCCACTGTGGGTGTATGACGTGATACTGTTAATGTATGCCCTATTCAAAATTATTATACACTGTAAGCATGAAAGTTTTCGAACTGTACTTGAAAATAAGAATAACTTATTCGTTCTCATTGTTATATTAAAATTGTGACGCAGATAATTATATGTTTAAAGTTAGAATATGCATCATTACATTTAAATTTGTATCATGTTTGATACCATTGTGGTTACTTTTACCTGTGGTTATCATTGCTGTATCATTTACTTTGTTTAAAAATACAAATTACTGATTATTTATTTGTGCGTGTAAGTAGTATTAAACTGTTAAATTTGAATTTAATTATTTATTTTTGTTTGATTGTGCTTGTTCTACCATCATGTAAGTAAAGAAATTCTTCAGATTTTATTGTGAACACAATTTCAATGAGAATTTTTATCTAAATGATTTAGGCTCAATGGTGTAAAAAGAAATGGTTACATCACGTTACATACTGAGTCTCCAAAAGAATAAGTAATGTAATTTGATATATTTATAAAGGTTTAAACTAGACTAGTGCACTTTGTTCAAAATGCGGTTATAAAATTGTACATATTAGTAAATGTGATTGTTATTTAAACTAATTTTTGTCATAACATTTGAAGCACTTTGTATATACATGCCGTCAATTGTTAGGTTAGAAATGTACAAGTGAAATTTTAAAATGATTTTAATTATATTTTTATTAATAACTTGTTTAAAGTTATTATATATTCCAACTTAGTAAGAGTGAAATAAGCATTATTGTTTAGTTTGCTTGTATCTTTAACTTGTAGTCATTCAACCGATTTTGAAGTACATAGAAATTGGTTAGCGATAACTTATAACTTACCCATTGATAAATGGTATTTTGAAGACTCTTCAGAATGGACTTTAGATTATCCTCCTTTATTTGCTTGGTTTGAGTATTTATTGTCTTTAATTGCATTTTGGTTCGATGCAAAAATGTTGGTTTTGGAAAACCAATATTACGATTCCTTTAGAACAATACTCTTCCAGCGATTGAGCGTTATTCTCACAGATGTTGTCTTTGCATATGCAACGTACAGGTAAATTTCTTAATCAGATTTTTAAATATTAATACACTTATTTGTTGGTGGAAATATTAAACATTTTGTTAAAATAAATACGATGCTCCAGTTACTTTATAATATTAGAAAATGATGTTAAATGGGTTTCTCTTTAGTATAATATAGTTATTAGATGAAGGAGAGGTACTTATTGCTTTATAAAGAGTAAATAATGTGATTTTTACTCCTCGTTTTTATATTGGACGCCCCATTTTTTCGCTTTTCTTGATCTATTAGTTAGTATATTATAATTAAGCAAAAACTAGTTGACTGCCAAGTCTATTCAACCTGAATCTAATATACAATATATTTCCGGAATTTTCAGTCTTAACTTTCTTACGACAGTTTTGCATATAAAAATGATTTCTTAATTATAATTTTCATTTTGATAAAACTATAGTATTAAATGTAATGAAAATACATTCTAATACTGTTTCATGACCACAACACATTTTAATCAGAATTAATTGAATAAAAAACTTTGAGGAGGTAAGGAAACATGACGTGATATTTTCCCATACCGGATTTGTATGGAAACTTCAAATGTGTTTTACATGCTTTAATGGCATATATACATGATTTTTATTTTGTGTACATGTATGGCACAGAACATTTCAAATGATATTATGTAGCATTTTATGACAAGTCTTCTCTTTTTATACTAAATACAAATAAAAGATATCACCATTTCAATTTCACATATTAATAAATACATACTTAAGGTTGATTAGGTTTTCGGCATAATTGGTGGAGCTAAAAGACACATTCGTTTAACATGTCTGTACCATCTTAGTGATTTGTTTTCCAATGTTTTTGTAATTGATTCTTTTATTCCCGTTTGTAAGTGTGAGTTTAACCCTAAGTTTGCCCACCCCTAAAACCAACCCTTTCTCCCCCATCTTAGGTTTGATGTTTTTTTTTGAATTTTCATATCTCGAGATCTAATTATCGCACAGTCATAGACTTGGTGTTTTTAGATTCATTTTGAGTTATATTTTCAACAATGTTATACAGCGTCATCCGCAAGTCCGCACCAAATGGGAAACTTCTTTATTATGGGTTTTTCGATAAAACGTTATTCTTCATAAAAGATTGTGCATCCCCTAAAGCTAAAAATGCACTAACACAATGTGGCGAAAGACGCGTAATATACGAGGTGCATTTGAAAATTTGATTTTGAGTCAAAACTTAAAAAAAAGTTTTTTTTCCTTTTCAGCTCCTATCTTTTTTCCAGTTCACCTGACGCTTTTTTGTGAGAGAACTTTATTAAAGATAAAGATAAAGTAATTTCTTCGTAATACGACTTGTCTCCCGTTCATTTATTATAATAAATGATTGTTATGTGTGATACATTGTTTAAATATACCTATTTGTTCAATAAAAATATTAATATCATGACAAAGTGAGAAATTCACTAAAGAAAAAGTGAAAACTCTGGAATAGGCCTATCGGGGAAACCACATGAAAAAAAGGTGCAGTAACTTAACCGGAAGGGTGGTGCGGAATTGAGTTCGAAAAAAACAGAAAAAAATATGTTTATAAAGTTAAAACCTGTCAAAATATTTATTGTTTCAATATAAACACAGTTCTGCGTTTAAAACAAGGAATTTCTTACTGTACCAATAAATTAGTAGCAAATAGCAATAGTGTAATTGACTAATATTTAGAAAGAATAAAGTCATCAAAATGTTCATTTTTTAAATAAAAATCCACTCCAACAAAATTTTTATTGAACACATAGCCATATTTAGTCAATGTATAATGCATAACAATCGTTTATTTTAATAAATGAACGGGAGACAAGACGTATTATGACGAAATGCAGCGCGGAGCGCGAGCGCTTTTCAGCGTATTTCGAAATCCCGCACGAAACATAGCAACTTTGCGCGTCTATTGACGGGCGAGAAATGGTTGTATCGGGATAAAAGCTAGAAATTACTTTATCTTTAATACAAGCGTCAGGTGGACTGGAAGAAAGATAGGAGCCAAAAAGGGAAAGAAAGTCCTTCTGTAGACTTTGAACAGCAATAACTTTTTTCCGTTAAACGCACAGTTTGTTGTCATACAATATTGTTGAAAATATAACTCAAAACGAATCCAAAAATACCAAGTTTATGACTGTGCGATAATTAGAACGCGAAATATGAAAATTCCAAGAAAAAACATCAAACCTAAGATGGTGGAGAAAGGGTTGGTTTTAGGGATGCGCAAACTTAGGGTTAAACCCACCAAGGAAAACTCTTTCGAATGGAGGGTAAGAGAAAAAAAAATGTATACAAGTATGATGGGTCACACCTATAAAATTTCCTAAATGCACTGGACTATTATTTTTTGGCATATATATTGATTTTTTAGTTCACTTCTTATAAATAACATGGGGAGTTATGAGGCGGTTTCCAAACCGAAAATTTTAACATCACTTTTTTCACAAATTAGATATTTATTTTACTTTTTGAGCACACTTTCGATATTCTTTTATAAGTTTGTTAGTGTCAGAACGATATGGAGTTCTGTGCGAAACGCTTGTTTCTTTTCTACTTTGCTTTTTAACTTCTCGTTTAAATATTTTGTATACTCGCTTTGTGTCTTGGTTTTTATTTGATAGCCATTTATACTATAGCTTTTTCTTAAGTTCAATTTTTTTCTTTTAATTCTCTACCGAGTACTTCTCCCATGTTATGCGGTTTTATTGTATCCAGGACTTCCCTGGGTGGTTTGTCAATGTTCAACTTTAACTGTTCATATATTTCGTCTTGTGATTTCTCTTCTGCACTTCAGTATAAGTTTTGTTCTAGTCTCGTCTGGTAAAGCTTTAAAATACTTTCTTATTTTTAGTAGTTTTAGTTTATATATTGGGTATCTTCTTCTGTGTTGTCCTTCTGCTTATTTGCCTTCCTTTCTCCATTCTTACTACTTGTTCTTAACCATGCGGTGGTCGGATCCACATTCCAGGTGTCTATAAAACTCTGACATCTTTCATCGTTAACGTTCGTTCTCTTTTAATAATTATTAGGTCTATAATTGACCGGAGTCCCAACATTTGATGTCTCTATATTTATTTATGTAAGTTCTTGTGTTTGAAGAACGTATTTGTTTATTATCAATCTGTGCTGTCCGCATATGGTAATTAGCCGTCTTTCATTGTCGTTACCGATCTCTTCACCAAACTTTCCATCTATATTTTCTTTTCTCTGTTTCTCAGTCTGATATTCAAATCTCCTACTATGATTAGTTCTTCGTTTTTGTTATCTTTTCTATTTCTTCACTTAATAGATATAGAAATCTTCCTTATCATCAGCACATATTATTGTTATAGGTTGCCCTCTAATTTTCATCCTGATTTTTATAATTCGGTGATTCACTTTTCCCATATATTTGTATGACATTCATCAATTTATTTTTATAAATATTTGTACCCCATTTCTGACACGTTCGTGTTTTGGTACTCCACTCCATATGTGAAAGTATAACCGCATGAGCTTGTAGGGGTCCCTGATGAATATAAATTTGAGTTTTTGGATTCCTACCCCCCGGAACACCTCCACAAACGCGAAAAGGTGTAGATTATTTTTTTCGGCTATGCCGTTCTCGTACAAGCAATCCAAAGTGATAGTTTTACGAAAATTCTGTGCGCTATAATTTTCACGACCAAACTCGAAAAATCAATATTTTTCGAGATATAACCTCAAAAATGTGATTTTCAGAAACAAATAGGTTTGCTTAAAATGGCGGAAATCCACGAGCTCTTTGTTCAGTTCTCGACGTCCAACATTTTTGGAAATTTTTTGAAATTTTGTTGTCGCAGCCAATTCCACGTTAGTACACTCAGATTGCCCGTTTTTTCGAGGTATGGGGTCACAAAGGAACAAAATTTTGAAAATGGTTTTTTGCATCAATTTTAGGCGTTTAGAAGCGTCCGAATTTAGACAGCAATTTTGGTTCTCTCACAAAAAAAAAGATACTTTTTGAGATATGGATGGATGAAAAGTGTATCGTTTAGCATTCGTATATATAATTCAGAAGTTACATAACTGCGTACCTGCTTGTGGTGTGTGTTTAGTTTTTTATATGATAAAAAATTGCCAACTAGATGCCATACATTCTGCGTATGACTGGTCCATCTATCATAAATAAAACATGCGCACTCAGAAACCATTACATTTCGTATTTACCACATATATAAAATATATTTGGCCCATGGGAGGATCGAACCAGCGACCTTCGCGTTATTAGCACTGTGGGATGTGATTTATTCGTAAAATTGTCGCATTCAATTCGATTTGTCATGTTGGGTTCAATTATTGATCGAGCTTACTCTCTCACAGTTTATTGTTTCTTCTTCGATAAGTTTTCATATGTTATTAATATTAATATTGTTGCTTTCCTATTCATTACTATTTGGTTGATGTTGATGTTGTTGATCTCTGGGATGTGTCTTGCCTTGATGGTGAGTTTTGCTAGCATTTGTCAGTTCACTTTAGTTGCGAATACAAACATTTTTGAATCTATTTTAACTTTAAGTCTTGATTTCTTAACTAACATCACAGTTTAATTCTCAAAAGTTTGAATCTCTTCCAAAAGGTTTCTTTGGTAGGCAATATAGGAGGCATTTCTTTTGCTGTAACCTTTTTACATGTAAATAATTTACAGACATATTTCTAATTATGATTAAATTAGTTAGCCCAAATTTAATTTTCTGAATAAAGTTAATTTTTTGAAGAATGTTATTGCTCAAGGTCAAGGGAAAATTGAAAAAAAATTGTACAGGTCAGAACAAAAGTTTCATTTTTGGAATATGGCAATTTGTAAGTGCGTAGTTTTAAAAAACGCAAAAACAATATCAAATAAAGCATTTTATTCATTTTTAATGTAGGTCTGTTAGTCATGAAAACAGTTCAAAGGAGACGTGTTGACACGACACACATCATAATCACATACAGGGTGGGCCACCGATAGCGAAACAGATCGTTTTTTGAAGCTATCTTACACTTTCAAAAAAAAAAAACGCTGTATAGAGAATTGAAAAGGCTTTCATATGATGTACCGCTCGATCCATCATACCATTTAAAATTTTCGACATGGGGGCTGCCGGAGCTACTGTGTTGATATTTCTGAGTCAACTTTGTCTTTGTATAAAGTCCCCCTCTAAACAAAATTTGACCTGTCCGAGGATTTTTTTTTTGAAGTGTAAGATAGTTCCAAAAAACGGCCTGTTTCGTTTTTGGTGGGCCACCCTGTATACAATAAATTTACAACATTTACTTACTTTTGTCTTCTGTTCGTCTTGAAGTAACATTAGACATCGCATAGCATTTAAGATCCTCGTTATTCCATTTTTCTTTCTGTTGAAAGTGTTATATACTCAAAAAAACCTACTTCAAAAGTGTCTTATCATTCTTACGTAAATCACATTATATAAAATGTACTAGTAGGTAATTGGCAAAAACTTGCGCACTACCTATATGTTAATGTTTTAGCACTACTACTTCCTTTACTACTTGATCATTAGTTTATTATATACACAATTATTTGTAGGTGTTCCATAGCGTTCAAAAAAGTTGGGGATCTCAGATGATTTTACCTATTTTGTTACTGACAAACGTGGGATTAATATTTGTTGATCATATCCATTTTCAATATAATGGAATAATGTATGGATTTTTATTACTATCATGTGCAAACATATTACAGGTAACAGCTTGGAGTGTCTTCAAAATATTACTTAATATTGTTTTATTGTAGGGATATTATTTAAACGCAGCTATTTGGTTCCTAGTTTTACTGAACTTCAAGCACATATATTTATATATAGCTCCATCTTATTTTGTCTATTTATTAAGAAATTACTGCTTTAGTGCTAAGAAATTTTCCTTTAAATTAAGAAAATTATTAAATAGCTTTTCTGTTAGAAATACAATATTTTTAGCAATGACGGTGATATCAGTTTTTTAGTGACATACCTACCATTTTTAAATCAACTTAAACAGGTATACGAACACATTCTAAGATAACTGAAAATTATAGGACAATTTTTAGGTATTATCTCGATTATTTCCATTTCAAAGAGGGTTATGTCATGCCTATTGGGCACCTAATGTTTGGGCTATTTATAATGTCATCGATAAGGCGGTTCTATTAATGGGTAAGATCATAATTTATGTGCAACCAACTTTTACAAACACCAATATTCTTATGGCAATAATTGCACAAGGATCTCATATTGATTTGGTAAGCAGATGGCGTAGTGAGTCATAATTAATGTTGGTTTATTTTTAAATATACTTAAATATGTTTAACTTGTTTTGAAAATTGCAATCTACACACAAAAAGAAAAAGAGAGATTATCAGTGCGGGATATTTTCTCAACCTTCAGGGAGATCATTACAATCTCGTTAAACTGATTAAGATAGCTATTTTAATTATTTGCCTACGAATATAGAGTTATTTGAAATACTACTTGTTAAATTTAGTAGCTCCCATAATTACGAAAATTTTCTATACGAGGGACAACCGTTCTAGAGTTCAATGTCATGTACGCGGCGTTATAGCTAGTACAACCATAATTTATTGAAATTTACTAAAACCACAAAACTGTAAAACACAAAAGTCACTATTAAAAATGGTATGTGTGAAAACTGTTTTTTACGAAATTCCGACGGTATCGAATCGCCATGTTTTTTCGGATAAAAATTGCGAAATTCGTATCTGTGTAAACTAGGCTTTTCACCTGATTAGAATTGGATTTCGAAATAGGTTTAATTACTTTTTTAAATTAGAGAAATTATTGTATCATACTAAGTTACTTAGTTCACTTAGTTTGTTACTATTCATACGTGTCCCTGATTACACGAGATGTCGTTAGCCACACATTTCACTTAAAATATTGTATGTTCCACGAAGTATTATTTATTTGTCCGAGGTTCCACGTAACGAGACATGATTTTTTGTAACGAATGTGATAATTGTAGGACGAGGTAGCATTTCTTCACTGATAACAAAATTGGCTATTACATAATTAAAAGTTAGATATTAAAAGTGTTGTCTCAATAACAAGTCATTCGTTGTTTGAACGTTCAATTAACAAAAGATAGGTACACAAAGAAACGGTAAACTGAAATGTCAATAAACACAGATTTAATCCTCTGAATGCCGGAGGGTACTTGCAGTTGCAGTTGCAGGATGTATGTACGACGAAGTGTGGGTTGCATATACCTACTCAAATTGTTAATCTAATCATTGTTGGAATAACGATTGCTTAAACAGAAAACGAAAACGGTACCTTATTAGAGCAATTGAAGACCAATCAGTTGTTTTTATCTGTAATTCTAAATGAGACCACGAAATCCCATCCAAAGTTTAACATTTTTCTACACCTGTTTTGTAATTCATGCATTAGAGTTTTACAATCTGTACTATAATGAAATTCATTATGATACAAATTTTTATTATGATACAGATTTAGAACCAATAGAATTGCGACATTACGTAATTATCAAATGTTCCATGAGTAGGATACAAATTCAGAACCAATATAAATCATCGTTGATTATTGCACTTATCGACTGGTGCTGTGGCTAAAAGTCAAACATAAATTTAGCAATTTGACAATTCGTAACTATACTAGTAGTGCTTAATTATAAAATTATCGTTTCTATTTAACATTGTGAGGTCGTACAAAAAATAGTGTATGCAATTCGCATGTAATGACTATTAAGACACTCGCAACGTGTATTAGGAAATTCGCCTTCGGTTAATTTCTAATTACGTTGCATTACGTGCTGATTGTATAATATACTAATATTTAATTAGAGTATGTTACGTAATATTTTACAATTTTCAAAACTGTACCTGACTAGACCGGCGTGAAGTTACATTTGCATTTGCATTTATAGGTCACCCCATAATAATTTTAAATGCCTTTAATAAAATTTCGCAAAAGAGCCAATTTTGCATTAGGGAAAATGGCAACCATTTTGAACAACACCTATAAATATATATACGCGTTATTGGTTATTGGTTTTACTATAAGTTTAATAAAAATAAATCTGTTTGGCTTTTAGTTTCTAGGCTTATTTAAAAAAAAGGAGATTCTAACCTTCGATTGGGAACAAAGTGCCGACTATTATACATTTCTGGAAAGCTCTTAATTAGTGGAATGTATACACAAATTGACATACAGGGTGTCCCATTTAAAAAATCCTAACTTTGGTAACTTTCTCAAAAATGGGGACACCTAGAAAAAAACTAAGCACGTCACTGGATTCTGCATAAAATAATGTGTAAGATTCTGTTTTTACCTAGTCGATAACTTATCAGATACCTGAATTACAGAGGGTGTCTGAAAATGCACACTTTTTAATTTCACTCTGTATTTCAAAAACGAAGAGGGCCATAATAAATCTGTCTGCGCTATCGTTTGTTTTACAAAAAAGTGACACAGGTTCGCGATAACCCCAAAACTCGAACTGCAATAATAACGGAGGTACCCTGCAAAAGTGTCGAAAACAGGACACCCTGTACATTGAATAAATAATAAATACATTCAATTGATAACACTCATACAGTATCATTTGTGCAAAAATATATAAATGAAGTCGGAACTATTAAAACGTTAAACTATCAATAATTAAAATCATGGATTCAAGTAGATTATTTTTTTCAGAGTTAAATTTATTTTGGTTATTATCATTAGTTTTAATTTTGCTAATTATGTTATTATAGCATGTACTTAAATTTTGACTATCTGTTTTGAAATTAATATTGTTTTTATAAAGGGTAATGTATAGCATTTCGGATATTAGTGTTTTGTTTAAATTACTTTCTATATCTAGTATGACGTGATTAGTCAAATTAAATGTATGACCTGTAGTTGAGGAATGTATAGAAAGTGCTGTATTGTCACTTTTTTTTTCTCACAATCGTATTTATGATTTTTAATTCTGTTGATTAGTTGAACTTGAGTTGACATTGACCTCACCACATGACTTGGGATGACCTTGATCTTGGGATGACCTTGACTTTGAAATTCAACTTTCCTGCCAAGTGCTGGTCCAGGTTCGGTACTATATTACTACTTACAGGGCGTGTGGGGCATAAAATTTACATATTTTAAAATGGAACACCCTCAAGTTCAAATTTAAATCGTTCAATATTGATGAGTTTAACTGAATGTGATTCAAAAAGAATACTTTATTTTAATACAAACATTGTTACAGATGTAGTACATGTACACGTTGACTACGCTACTTGACGCTACAGTGGTGAACTATAGACTACGCTACTACTGGTTGCATTGACAACTTCCGTTGAGTCGCATATGAGCGACTAATTTTATACTACTACACCAGATATTACTACCAACTTATTTTTCACTCAACACTTCCTCTAAAAATAATTTTATTATTCAACGACCCCTAATAAACTACGAAGTTTTTCAAATCTAACACGAGGTAGTGGTTTTGTGAGTATATCGGCAATCTGATATTCTCCAGCAATATGTTCGAGTTCGACAACGCCTTCGTTCACCTTTTCCCTAATAAAATGATATCGGATGTCGATATGTTTGGACTTCTTGTGAAACTCGGAGTTTTTCGCTAGTTTGATCGCACTCGCGCTGTCACTATGTAAACAAGGTACTAATTGTGTTTCAGTTATTTCCAACAGCATACGGTTTAACCAAATGGTATCCTTTACGTCTTCACTGGCAGCTATATACTCTGCTTCGGTGGTGGATAGTGCAACACATTTCTGTTTCTGACTTGCCCAAGTTACTGCTCCATTTGAGTATTTACACAACATTCCGGACCTGGAACGTCTCGTGCATGCTTCACCTGCGTAGTCGGCATCGGCATACGATTCTAATTGTCTTCCGTTCGCTTCGTACAGCAACCCATAATTCATTGTCGATTTCAAATATCTGAAGATTGTTTTCACTGCTTTCCAATGTGCCATTTTGGATTAGCCAGAAATTCCGACACTACACTTACAGCATAGGTTATATATGGTCTGAAAGGTACATTAAACTACCCACAGCTTCACGATAGGGAACGTGTGGCTTAATTTTGTTATCGTCACCTTTCTCTAAGTAACCACTACACGGCATTTTGACAGGATTGCAGCCAGACATGTTAAATATGTCTAAGATTCTCCTCTAATATGCACTTTGTTTCACACGAACACCATCACTTGTCTTTGTGATTTCTAATCTTTTAAATTTCTTTAGAAAATTATTAATTACATTTTTGCAGTTTCCGGCAATGAGTCCATCGTCAACATAAATTGCAACAAATAATTTATAATCACTAGCAGTTCTAATAAACATGGATCAGCATCACTTTCTTTAAATTCCTGACTATGTAGCATAAAATCCACTAATTTCTTATTTCAGCAACGGGGGATTGTTTAAGTCCATAAATACTTTTATTTAACCTGCAGACACGTCCCGTTGTATCTTCAAAACCAGTAGGTTGATCCATATAAATTTCTTCATCAAGTTCACCATAAAGGAAAGCAGTCTTTACATCAAATTGCACTAGATTTAAATTCTCTGCCGCTGCGACACTTAAAAGTACCCGCACAGTATCGAATCTTGCAACTGGACTGTACGTTTCCAGAAAATCAACTCCAGCCTTCTGTGAGTATCCCTTGGCAACCAGCCGGGCTTTGTATCGCTCACTAGTTCCATCAGGGCAAATTTTCGTTCTCAATACCCAACGATTTCCAATTGACTTCTTTCCCTCAGGCAGATCAACAAGATCCCAAGTACAATTTTCTTTTAACGATGCCAATTCTTCTAACTTTGCGGCTTGCCACGCACTAGAATCATTCTCATTTGTCTCTAAGCCATAGAAATTAGAATGTTCTGCATATAATAAGTAGTCTTGTAAGTATTGAGGTATCTTGCACTTACGTTTTGACACAGTCTGATCATTACTTGCACTTTCTACTGTAACGGCTTCCTCTTGAATTGAATCCTCTTCCACAGAGTCACATTTTTAATTAACACAGGCACTGTCTTTGTTGTAGTTTCTTTGTGAACTGTACTATTTTCAATTTTGTTTTCTTTGGGAACTTCTAACATAACCTTCTTTTCTACAACTGTTTCAGCTTTGAACACGACATCACGACTCAAGATTACCTTGTTCTTTTCTTTCAAGTAAATTCGGTAACCATCTTTCTCACCTTCATAGCCAACAAACAGTCCTGCGATGCTCTTTTTGTCAAATTTCTTCCTCTTCTGTTTTGGGACATGGACAAAGCATTCCGTGCCAAATACTTTCAAATGACTTCCCACATCCAGTTCTTTGTTGAGCCATAGTTCCAAAGGAGTTTTGTTTTCAACCCGTGTTGGTCCTGTCCTATTAAGTGTATAGACAGCTCGGCCCACAATTTGATAGGAATGTCCTTCGAGTGGATCATACTTCGAGCGCATTCAACAATTGTCCTGTTCTCCTCTCAGCAGATCCATTCTGCTCTGGAGAATATGGCATGACTTTTCGAAAGTTGATTCCACTGTCGCTCAACAATGATCGTACGCTAAAGTTATCAAACTCTTTCCCTCCATCACATAATAATTCCTTTACAACATGTCCAGTTGTTCGCGCTTCATTTAAGAAAACTTTTAGGCAATCCAATACCTCAGATTTTTGTTTCATGAAAAATACTCGCCTGAATTTACTATAATCGTCTTTAAAGCAGACAAAGTAACAAGCACTTCCTAAGGACGGTTCTTGCATGGGACCACATACATCAGTATGAATAATTTCACCGGGAGCAGTTGGTTTAATTGTTCTGGTACCATACCTTGCGCGACAATGCTTGCCATACATACATCCGTCGCAAAATTCCCCATCCTCATCAACAACGATGCCCCTTTTTGAAGAAATTTCTTCACATGCCTTTTATTTTGGTGGCATAACCTTTCATGCCATAACTGCAACGTGTCAATTCTCTCGGCTACACACACTTGTGATTCAGTAGGTTTACACACACGCATATCAAGTTGATACAAACTATTTTCTATTTTCGTTCCCCTTAGTCTTATAGTTCCGTCTTTAATAAATACACACCCATTTGTATTGGCTTTAAATTCATACCCTTTTCTATTGCTGCTCCAATTGAAAACAAATTCCGGCTTATTTTGGGAACGTACCAAACATCTCTTAGGTGACTTTGTTTCCACATACCATTAACACGCACTTCAGTGTTTATAATTCCAGAACCATAGGCGTGGATTATATCATTGTTCCCAACAACAATTTGCTTTGGAGTGTAGAATGTCTCATATGTGAAGAACATGTCCTTACCGTTGGTCATGTGTGCAGAAGCACCACTGTCGGCCAGCCACATTTCCGATTGGTTCATTTTAGTACCATTTTCATTAGCTATAAAGGCTTCACCAGTTGGTTGTGAAGATTTCTGGGCTTGCATTTTACAGTTTTTAGCAAAATGACCGATTCGGTGACATTTAAAACACTTCAATCTTCTGCCTTCCGCTTTTGGTTTTCCACCATTTCCTGTCTCCTTTTGATATCTGGACTTTACTAACAGAGCCTCTGCGTTTTCCTGTCTTCCGGGAGTCTCATTTCAATCAACCGAAGCCGTTCGGTTAACTTATTGATTGTGCGTTCTTCCACAGGTACAGACTCCCAGACACTTTTAAATTCGAAATACTCACTTGGAAGAGTAGACATGACACGACTCATCAATAGTAAATCTGGTAATTCGGTTTTTGCTAATCGCTTCAGCTCATCATTCAGTTCGGTAAAATTTTTCTGCAACCTTGCAATGTGAGTAGCTATATCTTCGGTTGAATTTTTTCGCAGGAAGTGAAGAACTGCTCTAACAACCTATCAACCCTTTGACCAGAGCTTTGCTCGTATACGGACACTAATTTGTCCCAGACTGCTTTCGCTGATTCACATGTAGTCACTAAATCAGCATTTCTGTCGTTCATACTACTTATTAGTATCAACTGTGCTAAAGCATCTGCCTTGATAAATGCCTTCATTTCAGCCTCGTACCCTTTTCGTTGCGCGTCTGTAACGGTATCGCCACGTGGCTCTTCCGGTTCACTTCGATTTCCGGTCACTGTATCCAGAACATCATGATGTTTCAGCATCAATTTTATCTGTTTCTGCCATTTCCTCCAGTTTCCAGCACCTTCCAGCTTGTCTACTTGGGTTTTAAAATCCATTTCCGTCACTCGGTTTCCCGTCGAACTTTCGATGCAAACCACGTTTCCGGAAAAAAAAATTAGTTTCCTTTTCAATTCAGTACACACGCACAGTCACAGAATGTCTAGGCCCATAACCTGATGAGTTTAACTGAATGTGATTCAAGAACAATACTTTATTTTAATACAAGCATTGTTACAGATGTAGTACATGTACACGTTGACTACGCTACTTGACGCTACAGTGGTGAACTACAGACTACGCTACTGCTGGTTGCATTGACAACTTCTGTTGAGTCGCATATGAATGACTAACTTCATACTATTACACCAGATATTACTACCAACTTATTTTTCACTCAACAGATATCCTATGCCGTTTATTGCTTTAATTTTTTTACTTATTTATTATAGAGTGGTTAATATACTAAAATTAATTCTGATCATGTTCACACATTAAAAACGTCGTTAACTGCCCGTTTATTCAATGAAATTATAACAAAAAATTACGAAACAACTTATAACAGGTGCTTGATTTCATGCTGCCCAATTTTGTCAACAAATGGGTTGTTTAAGCCGCCTATCTAGTTTAATTTTCTATCATTTGTAACAAAATTCTATAAAAAATTCAATACTGTGCATCTCTTGATGTTAGATAAAAGAAATTCCATGCTTCCTAAAAGTAAATTAAATTTGCTATTTGATAGTACAAAAATATACAGAGTGTTCCATTTAAGTTAACAGGTTATTTATTTGTGAATATGGTCGGAATGAATGATGGTATATTAAACGCTCTGTATATCATTAAGTAAAACAAATTTAAGCAACAAATCGAATAGGATATCTAATAATTTACACTTGAATTTGGACATCGTGGATAGCCATATTTCGTTGTTATGAAGTGTTTTTGAGAGCCATTATTTTTTACAGTGCAGAAGAATATTATAATGAAAAGTTGTTTTGAATTAAAAGTTATATCCAAATATGAAATTACAGCCATTTAGCATTAAAATTCAGGTGGTGATTATTTACTAATAATTCAGTATTACTTATTCTAGTTTGATACATTTAACGTAATCTAGGATGGACTGACATGAAATATTTGACAACTCTTTTATTACTGTCCGTATTAGCGTACGGAAGAATAAAATGTTAACAAAGAGAAGGTGAATATGTCGAAACTTTAGTAAATCGAATTAAAATTTAATTATGTTTGTTTCTGTATAAATAGGTGATGTTTGTTTACTAAATATTCTTTTTATGGATTTTCCTATTTCTAAAATAAATAATTATTCTGTATTCATCACGTATTTAAATTGCAAGATTGTTCAAAACCATTAACAAATGGAAAAGTTATCATACTTTTAACGGATAAGAGGGATAGATTCAGTATTGAAATGTATAATTGTTAATGTTTATAATGTAAAACATAAATAATTACCAAACCTGAATTTTCATGCTAAATGGGTGTAATTTTATATTTGGATATAACTTTTAATTCAAAACAACTGTTCCTTGTAACATTATTCTGTATTGAAAAGGCAGATTACGCTTGATTTATATTTTTTGAAAAACCTCGTATACGGTTTGAAAAATTGTTATCTGATGGTTGCATTTTAAATTATGGATGATGCAGAACTTTTCATCTATAATATAATAAAATTTTCAAAAACCGATAATAAAAAAAGTTTTCCATATGGTTCTAACTTAAGTAGACACACTTTATATATATCTTTAACAGCTTAAAATGTTAGTGAATAAAAAACCCTTTCTATTGAGAGACTAAATTTGTTAAGAAAATTAAAAAAAAAACAGATTAACTTGTACCCGCTAGTTTTTAAAACGTAAAAGTTCGATACAAAAAAGAATCAGTAGTCTTTGTAAATTACAATAGTTATCTATTTTGACTACTTCTTAGTTAACTAATATACTACTCAAAAATATACTGCTTTTATTAACAAAAGTTTTTCCTAATACTATGAGATATGACCGGCGACACCCGGTACATGTATTACTCACTACATAAATTCCAAAAATGTATTGCAAATTGTCGTAATTATGAGCTCCTGAAAATTAATTTTTGTAAAAGTTTGTTGCACACATTTTCACTTAATCAAAATAAGCGAAAGTTTGTATATATTCTAAAGTGTTATTTCCATCCCACTTAGTTTAAGCAGCTTGTGTTTTAAAAATGAAAGTTTTCGTGAAGTTTTAATTGTTGGTGCTACAGTCCCAGCCACGCCGAGAAAAAGGCGCACAGGGTGTTAATTTATGGTTTCTTGTTATGTTATGACTAAGATTATTTCTACCCGAGCAACGAAGTTTGTCTGAGACTTGACCTGCAGCGATGTCACGACTGGCAACGGTGCGCTCTATATAGTCCAGTCAATGGAGCAGGAAAAAAGGCCTGAGCTTGCAAAAGGTCATGGAAAGTATATATTTGGTAGAGTTGTTAACTTTAACGTACTAATAAATATTCTAAGTTTTCGACCTCGAGACATTGTCGCTCACGATGCCATATTGTTTTTTTATTATTTTGTGTGCCTGCTCTGCTTCAATATTGCTAGTGCGACATGGCTGCTACAAATTACATTTGTTTTATCTGTGAGCGTAGTTTGAGTGCAGCTGATATAGTGGCTGTAAGAGAGAGAGAGAGAGAGGATTACAAACTATCGAGGAATCAAGTGTTAAACATAATGACGGCAAAAGTGAACGATTTTTTAAAAAACTTGTTATTCGTTGTGGTGCAACACTTGTCGAAAAAAATATACGAATGAATAATTAAGTTCTGCATAAATCCGCCGAGGAAATACAGTTTCCCTCGTACCACCGTCCACCACATCTCTGACATCAGTTGCACCGTCTTATGATTTCAAAGGACATAGTTTTCTGTGTAACCAAATAATTGATGAAGAATTTTTCCAGCAGCAAAGAAAAACTTGATTGTCCGATCGAGAAATAGTTTTTATTGTCCAAAAATTATTAATGAGATAGTATTTTGGACGTAGCAAGAAATCGAAATGACGAGTGGAGTCAAAACTTAATAGATCGAATCCCCCATCATATTGATTTAGTTGCAGTCGAAGCAAAATACCACAACACATGCATGACAAAGTTTTACTTCCCACCATCATCTGGGAATAAAAGGGGCTATCGGTCAGCAACTAACGTCGATGAAGAGATGGAATTAATTTATTCTTACTTAGAAGAAAATGCTGAAGAATGTCAGTTTTCTCTGGATTATTTGATAAAACCAATCGAAGGAAAGTATCGTCCGGAGATTCGTACCGTGAATTTCAGACTACTTAAAAAGTATGGAGATGATATTCTCATTGTAGAGTCTGCAAGGAAGACCTCGACTGTGTGCTTTCGCAACACGAGATATAAAGTATGCATAGTACTCTAATCGAAAGCCAAATTTAGTGAATGCGAATTGTTCGCACCGCAGTTACGGTTGTTTTGGAAGACATAACATCTCAAATATATAAGGCAAATCAGTGTATACCATCGGATAATTTTCTGCAAGACGCAGATACAGTCATGCCAACAACTTTAAAAACGTTTTTGGATGAAATTATAAAAATAAACGGGGTCCACAGGAGAAATGAAAAATAAAACAGTGAGTTCTTTCACATTCTGTAATATCTGCTGCTAGATCACGATCTTTTATGTCACCTTTACAGCTTGGTGTCCGAGTTTTTGTATAAATAATTTGGCTCCGAAGCTACTGAATATATTATAATCGCTTGGATTTTCATCCTCTTACATTGAATCAATGCTGTTCGGAATATCTGCGGTCATGCGTCCAGGAATTACTATTGATTCATTAGCTTCTTTTTCTCAGTTTATATTTGATTACTTTATATTCAATACAAACACCAAAGATGGTATCTTATGTTTCACGCCATGGGAGGTATTCATTGTGTGACACCCAAAGTGCTATAGCACTAGACCAAATTATTTCTCACTTGACTAGAATGTCGTCACCAGAAGGCATTGGAAAGTATGGCCTGTGCCGAAGACAATCTTTCAAAGAAAGAAGGTATCGGCAGGCTTGAAAGTCATTACAGTTGCTGACAATTAATTTCACCCTGTCTGCAGTGATGTTGTGTATCACCTTACGATTTTCTTTGGTTATATGGAAAATGGGCGAATTTCCCATTTTTATAGCTCTTCAATCTGCTTCTCAGCAATGTAAATCTTTAAATCAACAGACACGTTTCTTGACTATTCGCAACTATATCTACAAGCAAGAGATATATCTGTCATCAAGAATCGTCTTTGAGTAATATTGTTGAGAGGCTTAGAGGATTTCACTTATTGATATCTTTCATGGGTTGTATTGGATATTTAATGGCTGGTAGATCTTTTGAGTATCTTTTATGCACATGGTTCTGTAGAGAAGATGTTGACAGGGCATGCCTATACTTGAGTTTCCAGATCCCGTATTTTAACTCATCTTGCATTGACACAAATAATTTTGGAAGCGATTGAATTCTCACATGAAGACCGTCATGCTATGGAATTAATTCTCAACAATATCGACTGATCAGTATTTCTCGCGGTAGAAGAAGATGACGCTTACTGTACTGTGTTTGAAAAATTCAAAAAAGAACTTATAGTGCTCGAAAATAGAGTAGCCCTTGGACACCATACAGAAAATGCTAGTTGCCATTTTAACTATGCAAAGTCATGTCATTTATATCTGCAAGATATGCTTTCTTCAGAAGAAATAATGAACCCACTGGAATATGAACTGATAAGTTTTGGTCTGGAATTTGGTCAGATATTACCATTAAACAGACGTTAATGAGATCAATGAAAAGTGTTGGAGGTCTCACACGTAGATCCGAAATAACTGATAATATTCTCACGTTGTGGACACTAGAGATGGTGCACAATGTGTGCGATGAAATTTCAATTCAATAGAAGCAACAGAGCAGTACGTGGAGATGCGAAGTACACCGGTTATTCGTGATAAGTAAGATCTAAAAAAACTGACGGATTTTGCTCTCTTTACATCCTTGTTTTTCAAGGGTAGATAAGTTGATGTTTATCAGTACTGGTATTGTTGGAGGCGAAGATATTAATTGCCATGTGTCTCGTGAAATTGGTCTTGCTGGAATTTTCAAAATAATTGGTAATACTTCGTTTCTACAAAATTTAAACGAGGAGATAAGCTTTAAGCTTATCAACTGTTAACAAAAATTTGAAAATCGGCGACAATGTCATTCCCATTGATCCGCAAATGTTATTTCAAAGAATGTGACCTCGAAACAATCAAACGACGAACTGTAAGTATATCTTCAGCATGAACTTACTCCCAGTATGAACTTACTCCCTACCCCCTGCCATGCTTTGACGAAAATGGAATGCGTAAAGGCACGAAATCCTCCCTTTTTAAAGCTTTGATAGCACGTCCGCAATTTTCAATAAAGGAAAAATGAAATTTTTGAACACCATGACAAAGTATGAATCGCTAAACCGAAGTGTTCATAGATGAAAATGCAGAGCGTGAAATGATTATCGACTCTGGCGAAAAATTTTTGGTCGCACTTTACAGCGATTTCAATGACAAAAATCTATCACTTTGGATACTCTTCGGTAAAACCATTTCGCGTAATCTGTAACGAAAAGTAGCCTCCTTACCCCCTACAAGCGATGCCGCAAAATTTCATTCACTTCGAACCTACGATCAGGTTCAGTCATGGTACAACCAGTCGAAATATCCAGTAGAAAGAGGATGGAAAAAGAGTAAAATTGGCCTTGCGCCGATAACTACCACGAAGGACTCTGCTCCTTAAACAGTTTTGAAGTTCATTTGTAAAAGGATGTGGTCGGGCTTGCGGATGCAGGAAGGTGCTTCTTTTGTAGTGGAAACTCATGTGAAAACTCTCCAGAAGTTTTATCCGAATCAGATGACGAACATAAGGAAACTATTGAAATTCATGTACCTCCCACAATTAGTATGGGAGATGATTGTTCTTCAGAAGATGGGCTATTATAAACAAAGTGAGCATCCAATTACATTACACATTATGTTACATATATAAAAATTTTAACAAATACTATATTTCTAATTACTTATGGTATCCATCCTTGCCTTTGTAATGAAGAGACTGATGACCATCGTGGTGATGATTCTTATGACCATGCTTGTCATCGTAATGATCATGACCATGGGAATGGGTGTGCCCATGCTCATGCCAATGCTCATATTCATGATTGTCTCCCCTACCTCCGTAGCCAACTTCAATACTTTGAATCAGGGCAAATAGCACCAACACATACATCAAACAAATAATTAAATTACGAGACATATCTAAGGTGACCAACCTGGTCTACGAAATCGAAAAGGCTGAAAAAATAAGCAACAAAAGATTAAAATTTTGACCGATACCAGATTATCTTTTGACTGGACTAATATGGCTCTAAATTCTTAGCGTGGCCGGCACAACAGTATACAGTATTTTGGGTTGCTTGTTACTAATCTATTTGCCTACATGAAAATTAATCTTACATGAAATTCAAGAAGATAAAATTTTCTATATTTGATGTGGTTTTTAAAATTATATTATATTTAATTATAGAATAAAAATCATGTAATGGTGGGCATTAACTTGGGCATTTTACTTTGAACGAGCGAAGCGGACACGAACAAATCGAACAAACATTTTGTTCGGAAAACTTTGCGATATTCGTAGTGCTTGTGTTATTCGCTTTGTTCCCAGTTTCTCTATGTGTGTTGTCGATATGCGCCAGACAAACAATAAATAAAGTTTATTAGTATTTCTAAAATCACTACAGACGCTCTAATTTTATTGGTGTTTACTTTTACAGCAAAAAAAATGGGCTTTAATTTCAAAAACGAACTTGCCTCTATGACAGGTGGATTAGTGCAAGAATTTTCACATACTGTTTTGCCGTCAGTAACACCATTGACCACACTTATATTAACCACAATATTCATGATGCCTGCTTTGGTTAAACTCTGGAAATCCGCTCAAAGTCCAAAGCAATTTATTCGTTGCCTTGTTATATGTGGCCTAACATCATTTTTATTTGGATGGCATGTTCATGAAAAAGCTATATTAATGGCAATTATACCGTTAAGGTAAATTGAAATATTTGTTTAATCATTATGTTTTACTGCCTTTTTTCTTGCATACAGCATTCTCAGTATAGCAGAATCCGAAGATGCGAAATATTTTTTGATATTATCAACTGTGGGACACTATTCCTTATTTCCTCTATTATTTTCTCGGAATTTGTTGTTAGTTAAACTTATTTTGTTAATTATTTATCAATTGTGTGCATTTTACAGTTTATCTAATATGTACCATTTACGTTCGCATAAATGTATATTACTTAACAAGTTAGAGAGTTTGTATATCATGGGATTAGTACCACTTTTCGTATATGAAACTTTTATACATTCCAATTTAAATTTCACTAAAAGTTTACCGTATTTACCTTTGTTGTTAACATCCGTTTATTGTTCAATAGGCATTATTTATAGTTGGAGTAGGTACTATCATTATTTTTAACGAAATCAACTAAAACATAATGTTCAATTAGGTAGTACTTTATTAATTTTAATAAAATTCTACAAATACGTTTCTTGTATTTATGTTAAATAATGTTTCAATCGGGAACATTTCGAAGTCTTTATGGAGATGCTTTTGTTAACAAATACAAAGAAGGTATTATTTGACGATTCGAGTCAAAATTTAAATGAGAAATTAGAGATATATATATTCATAGCTCCTTTTGAATACAGGAATTAGCAATGGTGCAATGCTTCAGATCATTGTGTTACCCATAACTAAAACCCGACCATGTATTTACACTCTCAAGGGTGTTTGATATCCAAATTGACAAAGAGCTGCGGAGGTAAAGAAGTGGTAAGGCAGCACAAACACGTGAACTGTGCACGTTACGATTTTGTGCATGCAAAATGTTTTACAAACGAATTAAATATAATATTGAAAAATTTTAATTTCTTAGAAAGGTAAGTACCCTTATCTCGAACAATTAAATTTACTATGGGACCCTTAGTGACGTAAACCAATACACATTCAAATCTCAGAATTGAAATGAAATTTGTATTCTTCGATCTATAATGACATCGATTCTATAAAATAAGACCCACTCCATATCATTGAAGCGCGGTTTTCAATTTAATTTAACATTAATTAGTTTTAAAAAGGGCCAACTATTGTAATCCAAAATATACCCCTCTGCTTAGGCTGCCAGGGAAAGTAGGGTAGAAAACACTGGGTTCCGTCCAACGATTATCTAAACACAATATAAACAACACATAATTATAAACAAAGAGACACGTGATCAAAATATTTGTAACATGTCATTAATTGAAATGCACAGAATACGGTGGGTTGTGATGCAATAACACAAATATAACGATTACCAGTACAAAGAAAATGTTATACAGACCAAAAGTTACAATATGAATATTGCTGCAATGAAGGTTGAAACAAATATACCTACTGAAAAATTCACGCGCAACCCCCACAATTTCAAATCAAATACGATTCTTACAATGTGTGGGACGGTAAAGAAGAGTCGTTGGGAGCGGTAACTTGGACGGGTAAATACGTAAATGGCCTATCCATATTCTGTTCGGAGTGCGCAAATATTTGAGTTTCTCGCGGATGGAAGGGCGATATCTATTTTCTTCTATAACTACATCAATTAATTAATCCTACTAGTACTGACTTTGGGTGGGGGCTACTTACAATTAAAACATTCGCCGCTGCTCGAGTTTTAAACTTCGCAACTCGTGCATCTTAGTCTTACTTTACAGACTTGTATCAGGTTTATTTGGTCTATGTAATGTATTCTTGTTTAATATTTCTTTTATTTACATAAACATTATTTTTAAAAAATAAAATTTTACGGGAGCGCCAAAAAAACTGGTTAGGTATCATTATTGTTCTATAGTGATGTCGACGTTTAGTTTTATTCAATATATTTTCAATAGGTAACAAAGTAATTAGTATATATTAATTAATGTCAAGTTAATTAAACCGTCAACCAGTAATTTTTTACAAAATAATTTGAAATCATGACCTGGGACTTTTTTTGGTAAATGATATTTTTGGGTCTTTATTTTAGTGACTATATTAATCATTTTAATAAGAATTCATTTACGACCGTTCTTCTATTTGTCAAATACTTTAAATGTGTAAAATAGTTACCACATTTTGATCACGCAGAGTGCACATGAAAAGTCGTGTTTACACGAAGGACATGATTGCTAAATGAACCACGACGGCAACAGAAGTTAAATGACACATGTCTTATGTGTTGTAGTCTTTCAAAAGCAAAGTGGCCATGATTTGTCGATGTGATTGTAGAACTCCGTAGGTTGGTGGTTTTTACTATAGATATAATTTGACGAATATGTACATGGCCCTTGAGAAAAAGTGAAAAAATCTGAAATAACATATAACAAATACACAAATTAATAATAAACAAATAAATGTACGTATTTTGTTGTTGAAACTACATATTAACTTCAATTCACCCGGTACAATTATTTATTTCTGTGGAATGCAAGGTATTCATTTTTCCCTTTTGCGTAACGCGCAAACCACATCTTGACACCGCCCCGAAAGGGGGATTCCATTTGTGGGTTTTCACGGTCAAATGTAGTGTTATAACGCATTTACCGTTTGTGTATTAATTATCTCTACCTAAATGCCTAAAAAGTAATTTTGGTAAGTAATAGTTTATTAATATTTCTTTATGTAACAGTATTTATATGGATTCTCTCTGCGAATTTTTTCTTATCTTATCAATTTCATCTTATCTGTCTTCTTTTGTCTGCCGATGTGCATTGTCGTGTAACGCATTAATCCACGTAGCTTTCATGCAAGTTTTTGAGGATACAAAAATGGTTAAATCAAGGAACAGTTTCTAAATATTTATATTTTTTTGGAATCAAAAACGCTGGAATTCAAAATAACGCTGATCAGCAATATCACAAAGAAGGAAAACGCCCGATCGCCATTTTCGTATCATTTCACTTAAGTATTCAATTCTGTTTATATTTTCGTTTTAAATTTAATACATTACGTTATCATTTAAAACTTGATAAATGTTTAATGTACCTATCTGTAAGAATTTGGATTGGAATTTAAATCGATTTATTAATGTTTAAAATATGTAGTTAATTGTATATTGATTGTAACTTTCCGTTTCTTATTTTTTATTTGTGTGATATGTCACTGGGTTTATTTTGAGTATTCAAGCTCGGCGAAGCGGGGGGAGACGACTACTATCCCCAGTCCTTAAGAATTTGCTAACCGAGGTAAAACCTTTACATGATTCACGTATTTACTATTTCAAATTTATTTTACGATTCTCATATCTGAACCTTTCTCTTTTATTTTTATTATGTAATAAATGTTGTTTTTAATTTGTGTGTGTTTTGGAAATATTCTTTCTATCGTGTGGCATTTTACCATTCTGGTCAAAGAAATTAAAATGTAATGGCATCCCTTTAATAACATCAACCCAGGGATGAGTGCCGACCAAATCTAAGGTAAAAATTTGTCCATTTGTTATGCATCTCACATCGGTAAGTCTCATTATATAAAAATTTGGAGACTCTTATTTCAGAAGTGAACGACCCGAACGTAACAATATTTTTAATAATATAACCGCTTCATTTGTATTCTGCATTTCACATTTTTTTTTGTTTTATCCATCTATAATCTTCAAACATAAATTAATTGTCACATATAATTTTAATTTGACAGATTCTTTAAACTTAGTAAAAAACCAATAAAATGCCGAAAAGCTTTTATCAACTTCTGTATATTAATGTGCAACTATTCAAATATGTGCTTCTTATACTTTAGTTAAACCAAACTACAATTAAAAAATATTGTTAATAGTATCATAAAAATATTTGACAATATTATGTAGTAAATATATTGTTTCTGATTTTGAAAATAGAACAGTTTGATTTTAATTAACAAATACAGTGTGTCGTTTATTGGTGGGACAATATTCAGCATATTCCTCCCATGTGCATCCTGTGGAACTACAACATTCAGAAGTAATAGACGATCCCCCTCGACGACTTCGTACAATTTGTTTGGCTGTCATTGGTGAGATCCAAGGGAATTTTGCTGAAAAGATAGTTTTACTTTAATATTTAATAGACAATGAATCATCTGGTTATTAAACTTCAAACGAAATACAGTAAAACCTCCCCAAAATGGGTAGCTGTGGGGAATTTGAAACTGCCCGTCATGGGGAGGCCACTTTGAAATACTTGCAAATCATGTTTTCTTTTTAAATATAATGACAAAACATAATATTAACGTGTGTAATAAAAATATTGGTATTTAGGCAAGTCTTTTTCTTTCTTTCACTGTGGTGTTGACTGTTCAGGTGACGAAGAAACTTTAAGCTTTTCTATGGCTTAAATTACATTTTGCTTGTTAAATGAACTTACACGTTGCGATGTACTTATAAATATTTTGTATAATTTAACAACAAAATAAATACCTACTTACCAAAATTATTTTCATCTTCATATACTTTCACATTGTTTGGGTCACTTCTTCTAGTAAGACGATATATATCTTTTTCGCAAGCCCAATATAGATGCTGAATAAGAGTATCTCGACATCTTGTATATTTTTCTCGATGCCACGCATCTTGCCAATCAGATCGGGATCTAAAAAGCAATGCTATAATAAGTACTTAAGGAATAGGGGTTTTAGCGTGGCTTAATGAAAATGACCACTTTAAAACTTTTTTTGTCAAGTGTAATCATTTTAATTGTAATGTAACTGTCGCCAGGTTCGTTCAAATTTCTTGTTTCAGTGCAGTGCTTTTGGAAGGTTAAAAAAAAGATTTGAGAGAAATACGCTCAGAATAAAAAGAAAAAGATTAGGAAGAAAATTCATGGTATCTACTGATCGCGCTTAATAACATTTCTTCATTCCCAAGTAAACTAAAACTAAAGTATAAAAGTTAAATTGTGGTTATGTGAAATATTTTATAAACTTCAGTAAAAGGTAACAAAAATAATGATTCAGGAGTCAGCTGTAACTTACCTAATTACATTTAAAAGTCCATAAATATGATGGTTAAATTAAGATTATATAATTTAAGAATCATCAAAATGTAAGACAACATTTTGAGATGATCAAAATTATCGGCTTAACGTTGTAATGTCGGTAAAGAAGTAATTGGTGAATCATGATAAATTGCGCCAAAACAAAAGGGTCCTTAGTGTAGAACTTGTATTAAATTACTATTTGCCATCCTAACCCTTCCTCAAATAAAAACATCATACAGGCATGAACTAAAGAAACCACGGTAGACAAATTATCACAAGCATGTCTTGTCACATCTCTACCCTGGCTACGCAGCCTATACATCTTATCACAGTTCAATGCACAAACCTCTATTCTAGCGCTAGCCTATACATATCATCACCGTTCAATGCACGAAGCGAGTTAGACTACCAGCTGCACAATGGAGGGCGAAACGTGTGGTTTCTAGTGCCGCTGCGCACCGTATTCAGCCCATTGCAGTCCACTGCTTTGCTTCAAGATTTAATGTAGAATGTGTTAAATTTCTCACGATATAAAAAAGTACATATTCTACTTAACTAGAGTTACCGTCTAACGAGAAAGTCTGAGGGTGTTTGAGGTACACTGGTGGCTAGAAAATCGCGTACATTTTTTTCCCTATTTTAAAATAGTCTTATTTTTCATTGATTACACTGTCAGTCAAAATGCCATCATTGAGTGGAAACGCAACAACAGAATAGTAGATTATATCATTAAGAGTAGTTCGCTCAGTTACCGGCCTCGACTGGCGTCTCGTCGGTCAATCCTCTGGGCTCACCACCAAAAACCCATCTACTCTGAATCAACAAATCGTGATTTTAAAGTCTATAAATGCTTTCAATGAACATATATTTTGACTTAGTCGAGCCGACGATGGATATTTCAACTCCTAGGATTTGAAGTATTTCAACTACGACTAGATAAAAAACAGTCACTTCAACGGTTTCTATAGAGATACACAAAGTCAACATTTTCGACCGCTTGAAGATAAAATGTATTATGACAATTGATTTGTCGGTCTAATAAGGCATTTCAACGCTTTTGCCAAAATGGCGTTTGTGGGGCAACAAACCTTTGTTTACATTCGAATGTGTGTAGTTTCTGTGTACCTTAATGTTGAATGTTCGTACTTTCAGTGGTTGTTTTAATTAATTTAGTTACAGAATCTGTGAAACAGTATTAAAGTCCAAGTTATGTTTAAAATTACGAATAACAGGAATTCTAAAGACTTAACTCTATTCCAGTTTCCTCTACTGGCAGAGTTCACTAGACATCAAAATGCTGACATTATGATAGATTACAAATCAATGAAACGTATAAACTATAATATAAATCCTATAACTCAATGATAAAATCCATCTAATTCTACGTAAGTTTGGCCTACAGTAGCCATTTTTAAAGGTCTTTGACAGCTATCTGACAGCACATTGAAATGCCTTATTAGATACAACCTAACCTATTTGAAAAAAAACTTGTACTCGTTTTTCTGGCCGCCAGTGTATATCAATCTTTTTTTACGTTATTTGTCATTACTGTGTTTCTTATTTATTTCTTATAGTAGGTAACGGAATAATGTTGCAAATTAAATTTTATTAGTAGACTACCATTACTTTTCTTTTGCTAACTGAACTTACATTTAAATGATCAATTATGATTATCTTAAAAGGCACCGTCAAAAGATAAAAACGAATTTACTTAGACAGTTACGTAGAGGAGAACCACCTACAGTGGCCAGTCTTCAACAGTGGCCACATCGTTATAATTTCTTTAAATTTTAAACATTTTTGTTGGCCTCTATGGAGTTAATAAAGTGTTTAGCAAGTCTGAGGAGGAAAATCTTACAGAATATTTAAAAATCATGGCAAACTTGCACTATGGGTTAAATCCTAAGCAACTTCAATTTTTTGCTTACGAATTATATCCGTTGAGTATAATAAGTAAATTCCGAATATCTGGAAAAAAATAAGTGTGCTGGAAAAAACTGGTTGGATAAATGTATGAAAACCTTTGTAACCAGGGCCATGGGATTTAATAAACCAGCTGTTGATAAGTTCTTTTCAAACCGTAAAGCTTTATTTGAAAAATACAAATATACCCCTGCCGAAATATATAATATGGACGAGATTGACCTTAGAGCGGTTCAAGGTTGTAGTAAAGTTGTAGCAACCAGGGGACACAAGCAAGTAGGACAAATAACATCAAGTGAAAGAGGCACCCTTGTGATCATGCAATAGGCAACTCTATCCCGCCATTTTTATATTACCACGAAGAAAATTTAAAGCACACATGCTTAAAGGTGAACCACCTGGAGTACAAGGTGATGCTTCTGCTAGTGGTTGGATAAGCAAAAATAGATTTTATCGAATATTTAGTTCTCCTAATAATGGTCAACCACGAGAACCATATTTCCCTTTCCGTTATTAGAATGCTTAAAAGACGTAATTTGTAGCTTCTAACTTTAGTGCCACATGCAAGCCGTAAACTGCAGCCGCTGGACAAGTGTGTTTCTGGCCTCTTAAAACGACAATATAATAATGAATGCAGGATAAATAACCATCCTGGCCATAGAATAAGTTTATACGATATAAGTGAGGTATTAGAAGAAACATATCCATTAGCTTTAAGCACAAACAACACTACTCATCAGCACTATTTACGATGGAAGTGAATTCTTACCAGCATCCGTAACAGATCAACCTCCAATTCAAGAAAATATTACAGACATATCAAGTGCAGGACCCTCAAAAGAAGTCCTCCAGACTTTTGAAGATGCGAGTTTGACAAACATAAATAGTTTTTACTTTTTAACAGAGACTATAAAACTGTATCCTAAAGTTACAAAATCTAAAAAAGCACTTTGACCAGAAAGAAGAAATGCACCGAAATTCTGACTAACACCCCTTTTATGGAAAAGTTTCAAACAAAGAAAACAGTTATAAAACGAACAGTTTCCCAAGATGTGAACGATTTACCTTCGAAGTCACTAATACCAATTAAACGAAAAAGAAACTCAACGAAATCTATTTACAGTTCAATTTTCATTTGACGTGGAGGACGATATGGATTTAAATATTGTAAGCGCCATAAAGATTAACAGTTTCATTCTTGTTAAATTATTTACTACAAAAAAAGTGCAAAATATTATGTAGGTCAAGTTACTGAAATATATTCTCAAGACGATGAATATAGTGTGTTATTTTTCCAATACCAGCATAAAAGGTTTGTTTTTCCCTTGGTTCCAGACATCTCTACTGTTTCGAAAAGAAACTTTCAAGACTAAGTAACACTGGGGGTACTTCGAGGATCAACAGTTCCTTTGTATTCCCTGTTGATTTAAATTCTTATAATTTATCATAAGTTTCTTTTTATCTAAAGACGAGCATTAGGAATTTGTTGAGAATATTTTTTATTTAGGTTAATTTTACATTTTTATGCCCAGTGTACCTTCCTATCTCCAACATTGACCACTTTTTCAAACTATCAATAAATATTATATATTTTCTTTCCTACACTTTTTTTAAGATATACACTCATGAAATTTAAAACTTGGACACCACAATTTCTGTAAACAAAAGTTTGCACATTGTGAAGCGGGCTTAAGGGTATCATTTACAATTCTAACAGCAGGTAGTCTCAGCAGGGGTTATCTTATAGAAGGACTGTAGAATGAATCATTACACTAAGCACGTTTTAGAAAATAGGTAATTTACGTTGCTTACTTAATTTTTTCTTTAAAGAATATATTTGAAGGTATCGCTAATTAAACACCATAGCTCGATTAATTATCGAATCAAAATTTTGTTTAGGAAATGTTTACAAAATAAAATTAGAAATAATTTTGATTTAAAAACGTCTACAAGCAATAACTTTTAAATTAAATCAAAAACTAAACATGGTTATTTGGGTTGACTGATTATTACTTATTTTTAAATAAATCTAACCTACTAATTATTGTAAGTTATTAAAAAAATCATTAAACTCTCTATTCATAATATTTAGTCCTTACAAAATGTATATTTTATGACGTTTCATTTTTTCTGTAGTTAATATAAAAAGTGAAAATAAAAACTAAGGCAATTCTTATTGTCAACGTATATATTTAGTTTTTGACAAGAATTTATTACATAATTATAATTAAGATACCAAGTTATAGTTTAAAATTAAATGAAAACGTTTTTTTAAATAAAGGTATTACTATATAAATAAATATAAGAAATCAATAATGGGTGTGACCTCCATTATTATTGACGCTATCAAGGTATCAATATAATTAATATTAATCGTTTCCCATGCGGTATCAATGGCTGCAATTAGTGCATTACGGTTTACTGGTATAAAATTTGGCCCTTGTTGTCTTCGGATAACAGCAAGTATTCGAGCCCAAACATTTTCGATAATGTTAAAATCTGGGCTTTTTGCTGGCCAGGGTAACAGCTCCAAGTTATTTGCTTGTATCCAGTTGCGCACAACCTGCGAAGTATAGGGTCATCATATCCCGATAGTTAATTATCGAATGTTCCAAGAAAATATGTGTAAATAGTAAATGGAATCTACTAACGTAACGTTAAGTCGTTAATTATAGTTACATAACTCTCCTTTCATAAGATATAGTTCATATTAATATGCTTATTGTAAAGCTTCGTACACACCTGAACAACAAACCGAGGAACAAACAGAACAACGAACCGAACGGCAATCGGAACATTAATTTGGACGGTGCTACGTACGAATTTTAGAACAGATTCGCAAGTCCTGATTGTTCCACGAACGGTTTGCGGCGTTCCCGCAACTTGTCGGTTTTTTCTCCGACATCAAAGAAAATGCGCGCGAATGCGTTTGCAGGTTTGGACGAATCTAAACAAAACGGCGAACAAACTTATGCGGGAGAATTAAATTATTTATTTTTGTCTTCCCTTTTGTGGGTTTGTTGTGTTTTAGGTAATATTATGGAGTTGACAGAAGAAAAATGTTTTAAATTAATCAGTGTTTAAGAATGCAAAAAAATGATGTCCCTATTAGCATCATTTGGGCGGGAAATTTCCAAAATAAAAAAAAGCGAAGTAAATTATAATTTTTTACTCTTCTTTGTGCGTAAAAATTTGGTTGGCTAAGAAATTATTAAGGAAAAAGCGCAATTGCAGTGTAAATATTTATAATTAGATATTTTCGAAAGTTTATAAGTCCTCTATTGTAATCTTAATACTTAAAAGAAAATCCTGTCCATTAGCATTATAAGGAAATGGCTTTTACTTTATGAATAAGTTTCAATAACAATAGAATATCCTTGCTTGTTTAATTTACTTCCTTTGAGTCATATTGCTCTAAGGGTTGTTACATTGGTCATTAGAAGTATGTAATAAATAAACAATTACCTACTGTTTGAGAAGGGGTAGTGTGAACCAATAAATAAAGTAAGAAATGTAAATTCCATTTTAGTTTAAAATTTCAAGTGTTGTGAAAATGCCACCTCATCTCGGTGCTGATTTGAAAGCGCGGATTTGTTTCGGAATTAGCGGCAGGCCGTAGCGTGAAATTTCACGTATGTTAGATATACCAAAAAGCACCGTAGGGCATTACCGAGTAAAATGGAATCTTGAACACACTTTGGAAAGAGCCATCGGAAGTGGTAGACCTAAAGTATCTACACGTGCTCAAGATCTCGAGTTGTTTCATTACGTAACAGAACAACCATTTGCTACATACTCAGGGCTATAGCAGATACACATTTTCCCGGATGCCGTATAACTGCACAAAAAGATTAAAGGAGATGGGAATAAAGAAGTATAATGCTGCTGCGAAAGAAGTTCTCAGTGACGAAAATATGAGACGTCGTCTGGAATTTGCAAGGCGATATGTGAACGAACCTTTGGAATTTTGGAATCGAGTGATTTTTAGCGACGAAAAACGTTCAATAGCCGCAACGATGGACCACTAAAAGTTTTTAGAATGGAAGGAACTCGTTACGAAAATAATCACATATGTCCTAAAAAACGAAGTGGTTATTTTTCTGTGAATGTGTGGGGTTGGGTTAGCGCGCGGGTTCCAGGAGTTTGTTGGGCTATCGATGGACGTCTTGATTCTGCTGCGTATTTAGATATTTTGGAAACTATTATGAAACCTTCAGTCGAAGTGTTTTATCCAGACGAAGATTATATTTTCCAACAAGTAAGTATTCTTATTTCACTATACTTTCTCCAAAAATAGTTCGGGATCTGTTGAATTAACATTTTCATAATGTATTTTTGTTGTTAAAGGACAACGCCCCTATTCATACTTCGCGGGTTGTGCGCAATTGGATACGAGAAAATAACTTGGAGCTGTTACCCTGGCCAGCAAAAGCCCAGATTTTAACATTATCGAAAATGTTTGGGCTCGAATACTTGCTGTTATCCGAAGACAACAAGGGCCAAATTTTATACCAGTAAACCGTAATGCACTAATTGCAGCCATTGATACCGCATGGGAAACGATTAATATTAATTATATTGATACCTTGATAGCGTCAATGAGCAGACGCCTCCAAGAATGTATCAATAATAATGGAGGTCACACCCATTATTGATTTCTTATATTTATTTATATAGTAATACCTTTATTTAAAAAAAAACGTTTTCATTTAATTTTAAACTATAACTTGGTATCTTAATTATAATTATGTAATAAATTCTTGTCAAAAACTAAATATATACGTTGACAATAAGAATTGCCTTAGTTTTTATTTTCACTTTTTATATTAACTACAGAAAAAATGAAACGTCATAAAATATACATTTTGTAAGGACTAAATATTATGAATAGAGAGTTTAATGATTTTTTTAATAACTTACAATAATTAGTAGGTTAGATTTATTTAAAAATAAGTAATAATCAGTCAACCCAAATAACCATGTTTAGTTTTTGATTTAATTTAAAAGTTATTGCTTGTAGACGTTTTTTAAATCAAAATTATTTCTAATTTTATTTTGTAAACATTTCCTAAACAAAATTTTGATTCGATAATTAATCGAGCTATGGTGTTTAATTAGCGATACCTTCAAATATATTCTTTAAAGAAAAAAATTAAGTAAGCAACGTAAATTACCTATTTTCTAAAACGTGCTTAGTGTAATGATTCATTCTACAGTCCTTCTATAAGATAACCCCTGCTGAGACTACCTGTTGTTAGAATTGTAAATGATACACTTAAGCCCGCTTCACAATGTGCAAACTTTTGTTTACAGAAATTGTGGTGTCCAAGTTTTAAATTTCATGAGTGTACATAAATAGTCAGCTAGGTAAACATTTAAAATCCCAATTAGTAAATAACCGAAAAACAAATTAATTAAAATAGTAAAATTACAGCAACTAATGCAAATATGTGGCTACTGTAGGTGGTTCTCCTCTATAGTCCGGGAGCTACGGGCATTGTTGGCTCGTGAAAGTATACACAATATTTTTTTTACCATAGGTAGTTTTCATAATGCTAATAAGGAACTGACCGTCAGACCCTTTAAAGGTGATTAGTTATGGAGTAGGAGGCTGACGAAAACTTTTCAAAATTGTAGCAGTGCACACGCTACAAATTATCACATTACTTATTTATGATGTAAATTTAAGAAAAATAATCGTCAGAGTGCATGATAATGCTTAAGAGTTGGTCAGTCAGGCCTCTCGAGTGTAGCGCAGCGTACAAAAGCATTGAGCGCGCGGCGTCTTTTGCGGTCCAACTGACGACTTTCAACTATTATTATGTATGCTAACTTGTCTGGTGATTTTTTTCTTGTTATGTTTATAAATAGTAACCACAATCAATTTCAGATTGTATACTACTACTATAATCATATTTCTTGAAACATTAATATACAAACTAAAATTAACACACAAACATTTAGTTTAATAGAGAAAATAAATTTTTTATACTGACTTCTTTTGAGTTTTTCAATCTAATATAATATTTTAAACTATATTAGAAGAATTTCATTGCATGGAATGGAGTAACACAAATAAATCTATATATATATATGTATATAATTTCCTTGAAATTATCATCTCCCCCGAGGTGTTTAAAAAAAAAACTGAATGCACCATTCAATAGAGTATTTTAAGGTCTAGATGCAATGGTTTTTGAAACTCTAACTTAACCCCCTGGGGAGCTGGCCACACCCACTCTCCCGTAACTTCAAAATTAATTTTTGTTTTCATTACCAAATATGTTTGTCTTGACAAGACTTTGGCTCTAAATTGTGGACCGTTATTGCATTTAACAAGTTGCGGAACACCAAACAGTAAAAACACATTATTTTCTAAAATTTGAACTATTTTACTAGCTAAAGCTCTATTCAATGGAAACAGCAAACTAAATTTACTAAAAACATCCGTGACTACAAATGTAAATTGATTTCTATGTGAACTTTGCAGTAAAGGACCAATTAAATCAAAACTAATTATCTGCCAAGGAAATTTTGGAATTAAAGAATTTCCCATAAGACCAGCGGGTAATTTTTGGTCGGGCTTGATCCTTTGACAAACCAAATAAGAACGTACATACTTACAAATATCTGACCGCATAGAAGGCCAATAATAAAGTCTCGCAACACGAAAGAACGTTTTATAGATTCCTAAATGACCAGCTGTGGATATTTCGTGACAGGACCGCAAAACTTCATGACGCTTTTCCTTTGGAACTACTAATTTCAATTATCAGAAAATTCTTTTTTGTCTTTAAACTTTGATTTTGTCAGTTTATATAATTCATTTTCCAAAATTCTCCAATATGGATAATTTAACGGTTTCTCGCGAACTAAATGCATCATTCTAAGATACCAACGATCTCTACATTTTGGTGAAATTTCAACAACATTGACGTCAATATCGGGAACTATTCGGGACAAGGTATCGGGTACAACGTGTTCTTTTCCTTTACGATGGATGATTTAATAATTATACTGTTGAAGACGTAAAACCCAACGACCTAAACTACCACGAGGATCTTTTAAATTATCTAACCATATAAGACTATGATGATCTGTAACTACTGTGAACTTAACACCTTCCAAATAACAACGAAATTTCTCGATACTCCAAAGTACGGCCAAACATTCTCTTTCTGCTACAGAAAATTTTTTTTTATTTTTACTAAGCGACCTGGACGTATAACAAATGACATATTTACTTTCATTATAATATTGTGTTAATACTGCCTCAATCCCGACAGCCGAAGCGTCAGTCTGTACCACAAACTTATATTCAAAGTTTGGAATAGATGAAATAGGAAATGAAATTAATATCTCTTTAATTTTTTAAAAGCAGTTTCACACCGGAATCCCAATTAAATTTGACCCGCTTATGTAATAAACCTAATAAAGGTGACGCTATCTCTGTAAAATTTGGTATGAAACGTCCTGTATCAAGAAATCATTACTAAAATGCGACGAATTTTGGTTATATTTTTTGGCTGGGGCATATTCAAAATACAAGCTATCTTGTCAGGATCTATAAGTATTCCGTTGCGATTGACTAAATAACCTAAGTATTTTAATAAGATTTCAAAATATAAAATTCCTCCAATACGGATATTAGATTGACGGCGATGTGTATTCCTTTCGTGGAGGTGAGGATAAAAAAACACTCTATTAATCAGTAGTGACTCCACTCTATGAATTCAAGCCGCTCTGAAAAACCTCACGCATTGTGAGCGAAACGTTAGCGTATTGAATACTTGTGAGCGAAACGTTAGCGTATTGAATACTTGAAGAGTGTTTTTTTATCCTCACCTCCACGAAAGGAATCAACATCGCCGTCAATCTAAGTATTTTAGTTCAGGTAAACAGATAAATAAATAAATCTTATGCTTTTACATGTTCCTCAATACTAGAAGTCACAATAATTATATCGTCTAAATAGCAAAAAACGAATGGCTCTAATTCTGGTCCGAAAATAACATTAATCAATCGCTGAAACGTAGCAAGTGCATTTGATAATCCATATGGTAGACGAGTGAATTGGTATAATCCACGACCGGGTACTGTAAAAGCGGTATATTTTTTACTATTCTCGTCTAACTCAACTTAACAATATGCGCTTTTGATATCTAAACTACTCATGTAACCCGTATTATCTAATTTAGTAAGTATTGATAAGATATATGGAAGTGGATACGCATCTTTTTCCGTAACTCTGTTTAGTTTTCTAAAATCAAGACAAAAACGTTGAGAACCGTCTTTTTTTGGTACTAACAATATAGGCGAAGACCGATTTTTCAATTACACCAGCTTCTAACATCTTATCTAACTCGTCGTTTATTACTTATTGTTTATAAGGGGAAACCGCATAATAACGTTGCTTGATAGGCGAATGATCGGTTGTAATTTTGTTTTTTACTAATGATGTGCGTCCTAACTGACTATTATTAAATTTACTAAAGTAATTCTCCACGGCTGACTTTAATCGTAATTGTTTTTCTGTATTCAAATCTGACTCTATGGTATTTAAGCTAACCGTATTATTTAAATTATCTTTTGCAAAATACCATTCACCCTTACGAATGTTTGGTACAATTCCCGTTTTAATCCAAAAATCTACACCTAAAATTAAGTTTTGTCTTAAATCTGGTAGTTACTACATACAAATCGATTAACTTAACCACGCCCTTTAGTTGTATTGGAGCATTAACAATTCCTAATCATTGACACTGATCATTATTTGCAACGCGACGGAATTCTGTTCTGGTAGTATCTAAGTTTAAACCTAACTTTCGCAGGGTTTTCCATGTATTTTGATTAATAAAATTTTTGTTAGCTCCGGAATCAAGCAAACCATAAAATTGAATACCTAAAATACTTACAAGTACATAAGGACATTCACCGTCAGCAACTTGAGCGAGAACGTAATCTAATACAACTTTTTGCTTAAATTGTTCAATTGAATCTGAACTGACCGATTGTGATTTTTGGAGCAGTTGCCGGTGTAAAACAGTCTCCGGTTCTCGTTTTCCGACACTCCATTACAAGCAGGACAACTAATTTTGGTAAAACCTAATTTTCCACAACATTTAAGCTCTGTCTTGACATAACATTGTCGTGCTACATGTTCCATTTATAAACTGGAATCTGGTGAAATAAATAAACTCTTGAAGACATTAGTCCAACGATACTATTAGAGTTGCGTCCTGTGGCTAGTGTTGTTATAACCAGTGGATGATAAATGAAAGATATATTTACCAAAGAGTATAATTTAAAAGGACTGTTACTACATGCAACAACTAAAAACATATATTCATCATTTGTATCACTATATCAGAGACCATCAAAAGTTTTATACAAGCTTTGATTACATGCAGTCTCCAACACTTCCCCTTAATCTAAGCGTGATTATAAAAACTGTTTAAGTTTTACTTAAACCTAAGGAAAATCTATGTTTATGGAATTGCTCACCCACTAAAATCTTTGTGAGTACATCAGCTATTTGTTCTCTAGTATTTATGTACTCAACAGAAACTAACTTGTCTTTAACCAAGTCTTTGATGAATTAAGTCTTTTGTGTTCCCATCTGGTTGTTAGTTTTATGCACGATTGATTATCCTCATATATAGTCAATGTAGTTTTTGCAAGGCCAAAATCTTGCAGTAAATTAGATAACCAAATACCCTCTCGAGCAGCTTCAGTTAATGCTACGTACTCAGCTTCGGTTGATGATACCGCAACTGTAGTTTGTTTCCGTGTAACCCATGGCTACAGTGCAACCAAAAACTTTGAAAAGAAAACCTGTAGTGGATTTTCTATCGTTTAGATCACCTGCCCAGTCCGAGTCCGCATATCCAACTAATTTTTCATTGTTATCGATGTAACACAGTTCCAAATCAAGAGTTCCTTTTATGTAGGGAAGAATTCTCTTAAGAGCCTTCCAAAGTTGCTCTGATGGATAACTTTGTAAACGACTACAAAAATTTACTGAGACACTTAGATCGGGTCGGGTTCCCAACATAACGTACATTAAGCATCCAATTAATTCCCTAATTGGTTTTTGTCGAAATGTTAATGAATTCTCTTCTTCTATACTTCCATCAAACATTGCGTCCATTGGAGTTTTTGCTTCCTTGCAATCAGTCATTCCAAATCTTTCTAGTAAATTTCGAAGATAGTGATTTTGATTTAAAAATAAACCATTTTCTCTCTTCGTATATTTATGCCAAGAAACTGTTTAAGTTCCCCATATCTTGCATTTTGAACTCCTTGGACAGTCTATGCTTCAAACTTTCTAGTTCTTGAATTTTATTACTTGCCAGTATTATATCATCAACGTATAGTAATAAATATAGTCGACCTTCTCCAATTGTGTTTATATACAGACACGGGTCGTTTTGACCTTTTCAAGTTTTCTTTTCAGCAAACTCATTAAATCTATTATTCCAGCTGAAAGGCGCTTGTTTTAAGCCATATAATGCCTTGTCTAATTTGCATACTGCGTGCTCATTTTCAAAATTTAGACCTTCAGGCATTTTCATGTATATGTTCTCCTTTATCGTTCCATGAAGAAATGCTGATTTTACATCCAGTTGGCATGTCTTTAAGTTTCGATGATTTATGATTGCTAAAAGTGTTCGAATGGTCGTTAATCTAGCTACTGGTGCATATGTTTCATTGTAGTTAAAACTTTCCTTTTGCATAAACCCTTTTGCTACCAATCGTTGTCTACCACCATCACAGTTTTTCTTTATCTTGAACACCCATTTACTATCAATGACTTTGACGTTTTCGGGCTTTTCCACCAGTGTCCACGTATTATTTTCATTTAACGAGTGTATTTCTTCTTCTACAGCTAACTTCCAGTGTTTGTAGTCCGATCTCTGTTTAGCTTCTTCTAGGCTGTTTGGTACGTCTTCAACATAGGCTTCTGCACTAAGTGCTGAATGGATATCGCTAAAGTTTTCTGTCATATCATAGTCTTTAAATTTTTCAGGTAATTTTACAGTTCTTCTACTTTTGCGCAGACCTTCACTTGTTTCTGGAGTATTTTCTTCACTCAGTTCAATTCCACTTCCAAAACTTTCATTTGTCTCTTGAGTGTTTTCAATTTCTGCAGACACGCTGTTATTCCCTTGATTATCAACGAAAGTTACTTCTGCATCGTTGAAATCATTGTGCAATTCTTCTACATTCTTTCCTTCATCGAAAATGACATTTCGTGCTGTAAATATTTTTGTGAAGACACGTTCCATAATCTGTAACCTCCATGTGTATATCCTACAAATATACATTTAATTGCTTTAGAGTCAAATTTACCTCTAACTTTTGCTTTGGGTATGTGTGCATAAGCTAGACAACCAAATACTTTCAGGTTATCTAGGTTTATCCTTTTCTTATAAAACATTTCGGCTGGGGTAGCATCAGTTTTCAAGGACCTCGTTGGACTCCTATTTATTAAGTATGCTGCACAGAGAACAGCTTCACTCCACATTTGTTTCGGTAGTTTTGATTCTAGGATCATAGCCCTTGCTTTTTCCACCAGGGTTCTATTCATCCTTTCCGCTACTCCGTTAAGTTCAGGGGTATATGGAATGGTATTTAATACTCGAATACCCTTGGCCTTACAAAACCCAAAAACTCTTTAGATGAGTATTCCCCACCATTGTCACAACATAATGATGATATAGTGGTTTGAAAATGTGAAGTTACTAACGCAAAATAATTTTAAAACATTCAAGAGTTTCACTCTTGTTTTTCAATAAATAGACCATAGTGAAATGTGTGTAGTCGTCTATTAACGTGAGAACATATTTTTGCCATCATGCGATAAGGGTGTAATTGGTCCAAAAATATCACTGTGTATTAATTCCAGTGGTCTTTTTGTGTCTCTTTTTGAATCCTTTTGTAAGGGAGATTTAGAAATTTTACTTTCTACACAAATTCCACACAAATCAATATCATCCATTTTACATTCTGCTTTATCAGTGACAAACCGTCAACCATATTACTTAATTTTATAATACTATTATAGTTTAAATGCCCTAATCTCTTATGCCAGATTTCTACATTACTCAGTTTATTACAAATAGCAGTACTTTTCGCAAATCTTTGTACAGTTTCAAATTCTATTTCAAACAAATTTTTAACTTTCCTACCATACGCTAGTGTTACATTATTTTTCATTATAGTCGCTTTATCAGAATCAAAGCTTACTTTTAAACCGGCATTAACAAGTTTTTGTACTGACAATAAATTATGTCTAAGTTCCTTAATGTACAACACATTTTTAATTTCAGCAGTTTTACAATTTTTTAAAATTATATCTATACTTCCAATTTTAGTGGCTACTAAAGATTGGTTATTTTTGCAACACATACCTGAATTGGTTCATCAAGGTTTTTTACACTCGAAAAATGATCTAATTTGTTCACCAAATGATCTGTGGCTGCTGAATCCAAGTACCAACATATTGTTTTTCCATCGTGTGAAGACTCCTGTATCGGCTGCGAATTGACCATAAAAGCAACGTGTTCTTCGTCCTCCATGTTAGTTTGATTTGCTTGCTTCTTGTATCTGCAATCCTTTCTAAGATGTCCAGGCTTATAGCAATTATGGCATCTAAGGGGTGGTCGATATACTTTGGCACCTCGAGTATGTCCAAATTGCTGCTGTTTACAATGTGAATGATTCGGTTCACTCCAAAAAGCTGCAGATTCATCACATTTTATTCCACGTTGGTTATGTTTTTCATTTCTTGGTCCAATAGTTTACCCTTGACAAACTCTAATGAAAGTTTGTCAGGTTGCAAGGTTTCCAGAGCTGTGACTATTGTGTCATACGATTTTGGTAATGTCAACAACAGATGACATACAACATCGACATCCTCTAATTTAGCACCAACACTTTTAAGTTCACGAACAGTCTCATCAAAGTTAACAAAATGCTTTTCCAGTGATTCATTTTCACCTAATTTCATTGACAATAACTTTCTTCTCAAGTACAATTGTGAAGCTACTCCTTGTCTTTGAAAGATCGAACCCAATGCAGTCCACATTTGATAAGCGGTTGTCTTATCTTTTACGTGCTGTAATTGCGAGTTTGCAATGCATTGTATGATTAAGGCCTTACATTTTTGTCTTTTTTTAAACGTTTCATTTGGATTTTTCTCTTCGTTTTCAACACATTCCTTGACATCATTTTGATCAAGTATTATTTCCATACGGAATTTCCAATGGTCATACCCTTTTCCATTGAATTGTTGAATTCCAAATTTCTCAGCGGCATGGCTTTCCATTTTTTAGGTTAGGCGGATTCAACGTAACTTTTAATATTTATTTATACTTCACTTATCATTTAAGCGTTGTCTGGCCCATAACCTGTTGTTATAACCAGTGGATGATAAATGAAAGATATATTTACCAAAGAGTATAATTTAAAAGGACTGTTACTACATGCAACAACTAAAAACATATATTCATCATTTGTATCACTATATCAGAGACCATCAAAAGTTTTTATACAAGCTTTGATTACATGCAGTCTCCAACAGCTAGTTCTACTTTTTGTGAATGAATTTGGGATGAAGAAGAAGTTTCACTAGTTTCCACTTTTATAGAATTATAGTCAGCAATAACTTCTACTAAAGAAGCTAGTACTTCAGACCGCTTTTTAACTAAATCATTATCAGTACTTGAAATTCTATTCATACGATTAAAAATGTAAGAAATTTTTGTCTCAATTTTTTAATAGTAGACAAACAAGAAGGGTCTGCAAAAGAAGACAGTACATCTCTAAGTTCCATTACTTTTTGTTCACAAACAACTAATTCATATTTGTCATCTAGTTTTTCAGAACAAACAAAAGAACCATCGGATTTTTCAACAGCTAACACGCCTCTCAAACTTTTTCGCAATGAATCAACATTTCCGGTAAACCCTACACTTCTAACTTTTAACTCATATTCAAGCTCATCTTTAGATAAGCGATCCGGTAAAACCCTACACTTCTAACTTTTACTCATATTCAAGCTCATCTTTAGATAAGCGATCAACATCAAAACGAAACGCCATGATGTTAAACAAAATCAAACAAATAGCACAAAAAATTAAGTAGTGCTGTTACAAATGTGTCAGTTAGTGAGTCAATCAATATTGTCAAGTCCTTACGTTGGACGCCAATTAACTTTGTTACGTTAAAAAAATGAAATATCATATATTTATACAAAACTATTTATTGACATGTACAATTATTTTGACTGCTATGCAGTTACATTTATCGACTCACTAATGAACGAACATACAGAATAAATGTGGAAATTTTGATAGCAAATCATACATGAATCAAAATTAATAAATATGCAATTAAAATATTAAATTAATAACGTCGTATAAATCGGCTTAAAACTCTATTTAAAAAAATAACTGTACATTATAAAAAAACTATTCTCACTTGGCAAGGTCTTTCCAAATTATTCCTAAAATTGATTCTTATTTACATAAGCCTACAAAATTATACAACATTTTTAAAAGTGCATACGAAAATACCTAAAATAAAATTTAAAAAAACAAAAAATAAGATTTGCTACTAGTTTCCAGTAAATTATAAAAAAAAAATCTCTTAAAAAACAGGAAGAAGATAACCAAACCTACTAAAAATATTTACAGTTATCGAAGTACCTTAAAATGGCCTCCAGATACCAATTGTCGTCGTTTTAGACACCGACGGCGATAGATAAAAGAATAAAAAAATTGGTCCTCTCAGGTGTAGCCTTTTTCAGGGTTCGTAGATGATAAAATGCTCGGCTAGATAAGAAGACACTAATCACTCGAGGTGTACGAATCATATCATTTGCCACAACATGTGTTGATTCGACGTCTTTAACTTGCTTTTCCTAATTTTATTTATATGTGAAATAGGGATTAATATAGAAATAAATAAAACTAAAAGCCTAAAGTGGGATCGTTACTTTAAATAATTAGACAATTGTAAAACTCACCAAAGATGGAATATAGCTTATCAAAGAAATTGTCGAAATATGGTGCAGTAAATCAGTTTAGGAACAAGTCAATGCAACTAATTATCAACTAACGACCAGCTTCCTAATATTTTAATGATGTCTCGATAAAATCCAAACTAATGCAATTACTTATGCTAATACTAATTATATGTCTATCAAGACCTCATTGCACCAACGAAAACGAACAAGTAAATAATTTAATCGAAAGTTTTCAAAAGAAACGATAATACGGTGATAACGACTAACAACAAAAGTTTAATTTTTCACCTAATTTTGAATTTGGGACATATATGCAACTCAAACAACTTTAACACGGTATATACAAATTTTAAAATTATGAAACTAATGAAACAGAGGGTGTCGAAGGATTCTAACGCAATAACATAAAGTTATAACTTTGATGTTATTGGGTTAGAATCCATCTACACACTCCTAGTGAAAGCCTAACGTTTTGACAGGGATCTACCTAAAAAAGTAATTTTTAAATTAATAGGACTACGCCCACTTCCTATGCATTTCGGAAGACCTCTCAAATTTTGATTTTTTTATATCAATCGATGCGTTTTGAATTAACGAGTCTGTAAATAAATTCGCTGTGAATATTTAAACATTAGGAAATCCAAACGAGCTAACCATAAGTCAGAGAGAGGTGATCAAATGCGATAGAAGGCTCGGTGGAGCAGTCCATAAATCATGGGATTGGGGAATTTTAACAATAATAAAATGGGATTGAACAGTTGGTGTAGATCTTCTAAGAAGTCATAGGAGAATAATAAGAATCCTTCTCACGGCTAGAGTAATAACGATAAAATAAAAATATTAATGTATTTATTTACGATTTATAATGAATGGCAGAAATCACATCAATATAGTTTCACAAAAAAAACGAAAGAAATCACTATAGACTAAATAAAATAGAAACAGGAAAATCGCAACTATAAAATCGAACTAGAAGGTGAAAGCAGAGTACTTATCGAAACAAATAAACTAAATGTGGCAAAACGTGGCAGCATCTAACACAGTTGGTGAATGTTCTACATTTTGTTCGTGTCTTGCATATCCTAAAAACTAAGTAGGTACACTGGACAGATGTGCACAAAAACCTACCGAAGAAAAGTTGCAAAATAGTGCTATCTTTTAGCAATATTTTGTTTTTTAATTACACATCTTAGGGAACAGGAAAATTATTAAGCTTTTAGTCACTGTATATGTTTTTAAAATGCAACGAATACTCATTTTAAGGGTTAAACGTTTTATTAAATAATTTCATAAACTACGAAGAACTACTTTTTAGTAAAGGGAGTTGCCACCTCTAACGGTAATCACAGCCTGACAACGTCGCGGCATACTAAAATTTATCCTTTGGATTTGATCAATTTGCCTTAAGTAAGTGGAAGCTTATTGCTAAAGGATGGTACAAGTTTCATTCACTGAATTAATCAGCTCACTCTAGAGGGTGTTTTGAATTTCCGTGAAAAAACATAAAGTATCATCGTGTATATCAGTAGAACTATTTTAATAATAATTAATTTAAGGCTACTTGGGTTTCTGAAACTTCAATGTAAAAAATAAAAAAAAATCATCAAAATTAATATCTTCGAAAATCGTTGAACATTCAAATTTTGCTACATTTTATATTATTCCCTATTTTGACAAGAAGTGTATTATAAGGTGATATAGAACAATTACTTTTAGAGGTACCATAGTAATTTAGGATTATTTCGTCACTTCAAAAATTCAGAGTAGGTAAGTGGATTTCTTTCCCAAAGATGCATTCATTTTTTAAGCTGCACATTTCCGCAAGTCTTGGTACCGTCGGTTTGTTGACACAAATAGTCTCAAAGCGCGCATGCATGGATAAAGTAATTGATGTAAAATATTTTAACCCAAGAAACAAAGAACCGGTTGTTTTGAAATGAATCGGTATCCGAATGTTTGCAATCTCCCAGAGTCTGTTAAACGAAACTCGATTAAAAACAATCTTTGGTATGTTTAATCCATGGATACTATTGAATTTAATCTAAGATTAAACCTAACCGAGTTTGGTGCAACTGGTCATTAGTATTTTTTACCATTGAATCAAATGAATAAAAATGTGCAAAAAACAAATTTTGCTGTCAGAAATAGGTTTAGAATGAAAAATTTCAGAGTTATGACTTACTCATACTCATGAAGAACTAGAGTAGAAGAGCTGATGGAACTTATTCTGGATTTATTTATCAACTGAGTTACACCATAGGAACCGCTGCATTTTAGAATTGTTTAAATTAAACAAATTTACTTTAAGGTCACCCACAACTATAATATAATATTCTGGGAGTATGAGCGCGCCAGATATGTAATTCAATGAAGATGTTTGTTCTAAAATAGAAATATTATGTCATTTAATGCTCCAGTTTCCCCAAACTTGATTAAATTTTTATTCGTAGATTAAACACAATAGTATCTAAGAATTAAGCATAGCAAATATTGTTTTAATCTACGATTAAATTTAACCGAGCATGGTGAAACTGGCCCTAACTCCATTGAAACAAAAGTTTTCTATTGTCACTAATATTCATTTTTTCATAAACCTCTATACCACCACTAACCCTTCCCGGTCAATTTTTTTCTGAAAAAATTGTAACCTTGTAGAGTAAGCCAATAAGATGGAATACATTCCTCAAATCGAAATTATGTGTAAATTTATAAATATTTATTTGTAAAAAATAAAACATGCGCAACCAACGTTGAAACAAATAAAAATAAAAACTGACCTTTGTCGAAAGACATTATCCAAATCATTATCTTTAGAGATAGTAGCTCTAGAACCATCTAAAATCACGCAAAGAACAGCCACAGTTGAAACCGGAAGCCACATCTATAGACAAATTTAAAAATATAAAAACTCGTTAAACTCACTGCCACATTAATATTTTTTAGTTTGTATTGTACAAATAATTAAATTTTCTCTTACGTTCTTAACAAGCCAACATTCGACTACTACTTTGAAACTGAGATGCTGTTGGAAAACCACTAAATATCTAATTTTTCCGCCATTTGACGTATGGTTCTTTTCCTGCAGCGCATACTCGTTGATGTCTAACGTGTTCTACACAAAAACAACACACCTGTTAAATTGAATTGTAAATAGTGATCACTGATTGACGCTATAAATTTTCTAAGGGTTGTCGTCTTTTACGAGTTTTCTGAAGTCGAAAGATAAACTTACATAAAATCTTATTCTGTTTATGTTTAGCATTATTATAAGGGCACTACTCTAACTCATATGTATGTGCATATTTCAAAATACTATACAGTACACAATACTTAGGTAATTATATTATTTTTTATATTAAAGGAATATTTATCTGAAACTTTCACAAGAAAATTTGTAGTGATTGAAAAATGTAAGTCTACATTACGTGTTATATAGTTTTGAAAAAAAAACATACAAAAATGCATTAAGTATATAATTAAATCCATTTTAGAAATGAATATTAAATTGATATGTATTATTATTAATTAGGTTAAACTTTAAGCAATGTCAATATAGATTTATATTATTCATAATTATCTAGTTTCAACTCAAATAACCAATTGAGTCATCTTCAGAATTTTGATAAAATTAATTGTTTGCTAATTTTGTCAATTAATTTTACCATATTTCTGAAGGTGACTCAATTTGTTATTTGAGTTGAAACTAGTTAATTATAAATAAAATAAATCAATATCCACTTAAAGTTTAATGTCATTAATTAGTAATATATAAATAAATTAAAATAGGTGCACGAGTCGTCATCCAACAGTTTGCCTTGTCATCTTTGGAATCTTACAACCCAAGTAGTGCTTATAATAATTTATTATCATATTACAATAACATGTCAATACTGGAGTTACAGAAGTGTTTTCTTCTACTTTTGTTTCTCAGACGATGATTAAAGAAATAATACTAGTATCAAGTCATAAAACGGCGAGATCTAAAGAATTAAGCATACGAATGATTCAACTATGCTGTCCTGTCGTATCTAGTAATGATTCTTAAAAACCCATGTTTACTGGTCTTTATTTTCCTCCTTTTTTGAAAAAAAAAATCCATGTTTAACCAATTCCAAAAACATAGAAATGTAATGATTTAACAATAAGTTTGCGACATCTAGTGGGGACTCGTGTTAACGATCACGTACGTAAATGCATTCGTATTAAGTAACTTTGTCGACGGATATTTAATTTACCAACTTACAGCAGGCGATTAGAGATTTTTATTTTTGTTAACCCTTAGTTGGCTATAAGTATCGAAGGATTGACTTATGTAACTTCTTTTTTCTAATTTTGACATGTAAAGTGACATTTTTCGTAATCAAAGTAAGTGTTCAAACCATATACTTTTCGTAATTAGAACTTCAGTTGATATTTCTCAAACCATGTTTACTGTTCGAGGTTATATGGATAACATCCGTTTAGCTTTTTTAAATTTGTACACACAATATATACAATGGGGATATGTTAATATGATATTGAATTGAGCACGTTTACTCTGTTTTTTAAAAATTAGAAAAAAATTTGCATGTAACACGTAACGAAACATGATTTTTGGGCCTCGCTTCGCTCGTCCCGAAATTATCACATTCGTTACAAAAAATCATGCGTTTCGTCACTGATTACATAAATAGCTATTACATATCGGTCGACAAAGTTTCTTAATGTAATGATTTAAGTAATGCCTTTTCACCTTCATCAAATACTTTAGCAATTTTTGATTTTGACGAATTCATTATTCTCCCATAAGTGTTGTTTTTGTGCGACTTTAGATTCATATTCGAATAAGTAGTGTTCCGATTTTACTTGATTTCTTGCAAGTGTTTGATACTATTAACCATAATTTAATGTGTTTTCTACACATATACAACATTTAGGAATACATCTCATCTCAATACACCAAAGTTATCGACAGACATTTTGAAATTAATAACATGAAAAATAGTAAGTTGTAAGAAGACGATACGTTAGTACCGGAAACGGAAGGAGGAACAGCTCTCCTAAACATACTGCATAAATTTTATAACGCTTGCCTGAAGAACTCCAGTGCAGGAAGGACATTATTTTATTGTTACACAAAAATGGGGACATAACGAAAATCCAAAACTGAATCCCAATCAGCATGCTGTTCACAATGAGAATCAGTAAAAGATTAACAACAAGGTTATACGACTTTGTCGACAGATAAGTAAAAGCCGTTACATAAGTCGATCCTACAATAATTATAGCCAACTACATGTTAGCAAAAATAAAATCTTGAATCACCTGGTTCTTTTTCAAATGTGAATGAAGTAAACGTTATTCCTCAGACAAGTAAAAACCTGAACACGGTTTCCACGGCCCAGTGGGACATAGGGAAAATACGTGCAACATGCTACGGAAATATTAGATATCTCCCTACGACATAGCTCGTATAATAAGGAACAATTCGACGTAAATCATGTTTTTGTTAGACACCGATCCAATGCAATAAACCCCCTAGCTCAGTTATACACTTACTTTTCTTACTTTCTCCGACGAATTAGAGTTAGTACGTTATAATGAAGCAAAAGAAATTTTTGTCCGATAGCCGACCGTCCGTCCGTCCATATTTAAACAAGATATCAAGAAAACCATCGGTTCTATTTTTATAAAACTTTGGATGTGGGTCTTATTTATAATAGGTAGCACAGATCTAATTAGATTAGATTTTGACTGTAGTCTATCGAGCCAAGAGGGTTGTTACGGTTTTATTTTCCGAATTTAGGACGTATGTCGTGAGCCGTCTTAAAACGTTTGTCGCAAAGTAGTATGTTGCGACGAAAGTCGTATTTGGCGCGCATGTTGCGAATTTTTTATTGGTGGAAAATTAAATTAGACTGAATTTTCTATACGTACAGCGGACATTCTTGAAGTGAAATTTTCACAAAAATTATTTAATGTGGGTTTCACTATTTCCAATTCAAATTGGCGTTTAAGTTTAATCCGGCTAAATGCACCGTGAGCATATTTGGTTTTCTTTCCTATTTGTATTAATTCTAATTACTACATATGCTTTTAGCACGATGCAATCGACCTTATGTTCTCGTTGTGTATTGTACTTGGATAACTTTTGGGGGTGCTGAAGTGACTGATTAAGAACCTTCCCTATCAATAAAAGACAACACCACGGTTTCGCATTAATTAAGCTGCAGATCACCGGTGAATACCACGTCTACAGGGGTTGGTTATGCCGCATACGTCCAGCGAGGGAGTCAATCGCCTTTTGTTCTTCTCCGTACACCTCCTCTAAGAGGAATCCCTGGGACTATCTAACTTTCCCGAACTGTTGATACCGTCGCTACCAGAATACCTTTATTCTCGGAACTACATTCTACCGATTACAGCTAAGTTTTAGTATTTAAGCCACTTATTCATAATAATAATGCGTATGAAGCTCAAGTACATATGACATAAAACGGCTCGATCGCTAATATTTAAGTAACTTTTATTCGGTGTACACTCCTCAACCGGACGTTTGTTTTTAATCAACTCAATATGGGCTGGGGCGCTTTATTTAGAGCGGTAGAGGGTTTGCGGGAGGTACTTACCCTTTCATGCTAGTTTAGGTTTAGTTTAAATATCCGTGTGTAAATGATATGTGTACGCAGAGCCTTAATAGCAGCCAATCCTCAATGGGAATGATAATTTTAACTTGAGCGTAACTAAAGCTTACCTGATATTCGACACATTAATTGCGAGTCTTATTTATTGTAAGCGAGGTTGCTGCTAACGCACGTTTCCCTATTTCTGTGACATTCTTCTAATATTATAAGATTTGTTTGTTGTACTGAATTATCTGTCCTTCTCTCTGGTTTGTGTTCGATTTAGCATATCAGATTTTAAGTAAAACCTGTTGATCTCCTGTTGGTCGGTTTTATTCTTTCTTTATCCAGCAGGTGGCGCCTTGTTAGACCAGCAGTCTAATTTCTTATAGTTCTTCAGGGTTCTATGCGACTCTCCGACGAAGCCGGACGCTGCTGCTTGAATTACGAGCTATAAATATTCATATCCTCCACGAATTTAGTGCGCTACATCGAGCCGAATTCCCTTTAGTTTTTTTCTCAGGTTGTTCCGCTAGAGCCATCGCTTCTTTTTCTTATTTTGTAAACAACAACCGTTACAGGGTCGTTAACTTACATAGATTTTTGAATTCTTAGACTATTTACAAAATATTTATTTTACATATTTTCCTCTAAATAAAAGTTGTTTGTAATATACACAAGTTATGTTTAAATTTTTTTTTGATCTGATAAATAATTTCTGAGATACTTATGACAATTACTATTTGTTTTAGCAATGTCTTCAAAAATGTCAATTATACTAAAAGAATTATGGAAACAAGTTGTTGGAAATTGAGTAGAATTGTATGACTATGTTTGTTATTAATACAGAAAGAATTTTGGTTAAATGAGCAACGATGTACCTACTGTTTATTTTGCTGATTCGAGAAAACTTAAAAATTTTGAGTAGTTTTGAAGAAATGTCTACAAAAAACTAGAAAGATCTTAATTCCCTTCTAAATGATATTTCCAGTACCTATATGCTAGATCTAAGGCTAGATCAAAAACAAAATGCAGAAATAACTTACGTACTGAACCCTGAATATTTTTGTAGATACTGAGAATAGGTACAACAAAAAAGTACGTGATTTTAGTTGGCCGCCATAAGGGTGAGTTCATCAAATGAACGCGCTGATAAAAAGGTGTGGGAAAAATGGAGTGAGATATTATAACGTTTAATATCGTTGAAACAATAAAGTGAGTGTTGTATGTTGGTATAGTCTAGAATATATTATACCGATACGTACCCTAACAAAGCCAAGATATTTGAAAATTGTATAATTTATTTATTCGTATGATACATTATTATTTTTCATTGTTGTATTCTGATGTTAGTGTAATGTAGAGTGGTTTAGAAGATCAGTATAAACCTGTATAGTATGGTGATAATAATAAGAATAGTAATAATAGTAATAATAATACAAATAAAAAATATGGAAGGTGATCAGTACTTTACAATACTCCATGATCAACAAGCAAATCATGTTGTTCTTGAGAATCACTACTTTGTTTACTGGGTCTGGTACACAGTTTCACAATCGGACACGGTTTTATCGTCTTTTAAATTGCTCATGTCAACAATCGTTGCGCTCAAGACGTTCAAGTACTTTTTTATTTTAATCGAATGTGGAAAGAATAAATGATGACACTTGTTATTCTGTTAAGTTATTTTTTATTGGAAGCGCCTTGAATACATAAGCTTTGTACTCAACTCATTAGAGAAAATATAGATAGATAGATATATAGATAGTTTTATTAGCCATCAATATTCCATGGCACGTCATACATATTTATCTTACAATTATATGTAATAATGTGTGGGCATCTGATAACAGATGGCTCTAGAATGTTGTGTCTAGAGACTACACACAGAGTTACATGATTACCTAACATATAATAAAATAAGAAGAACATGTATATATATATATATATATATATACAGAAACATCAACCACAACAAATTTAGACCATGTAACAGGAACACAATGTATATATATAGCCATTCAGAGTCCGCAATGTAAATTTTTTTAGGTTCAATCAACGTCCGTGTTCACCCAGCGTCCAGTATACGGACGCTGAGTGGTCACCACAAGAAAACTTGAGTGCTGACTAATAGGATTACAGGTAGTTATAAAATAAAATAATATATCGGAGTTTGACTTGCCTATTTATGTATGCGCGTACAAATATTAGTGCAGAGATTTGCCGTTGAAGAGCGCAGTAGGCGCGTGCTGTATATGAATGAATGTATATAAAATCAACGTCTAGCATCACTGTGCGTCCGTACCGATCTTGGTAATTTTTAATTTCATTTTGTTTTGTTTGATACATCTACGTTCAAATTAAAAGTATTTGCTTAGCTTTTAGAAAAATTACTTTGAGTTTATCATCATAAAGTTTAAGATGGTTTGATAATTTTTATATTTTCAAATTAATAGGTTCTTTGTAAAAATCAAGAAGTTTAAAGTTTATAATTATTTCCGTTAAAATTTGGCGGTTTTTCTGTAGTCATGCGTTCTTCTAAAATTGCATCTATATAATAAAGTTAGTACGTGTTTAGCACTGGACATTGTTGGTTGTGCGTTTATGTTAGATTCAGTGAAAATGCATCGATATCGTTCTCGTACATGCAAATTAGTAAGAGCAGCTCTAACTGCATCTAATGGTAATGTAAATTATTTTTAATATCTTGTTTTTACCTGTAATATGATTATAACAGATAAAGTTTCTGATACTTCAGAAGACAAAATATCCGATTCATCAGATTACGTTCCTGGGCAAACATCTGATTCATCAGATTACGTAGCTGACACTACATCAAGCAGTATAGTTTATAATATTTATTACTACTAATCTGACACTATTTATTGCCTTAGGTAATAATTCCAGTTTTGAAATTTCTTCCTCCCGTTTGGAAAATTATTCTAACAGAAAGAGTTACACCACTCTAAGTTCTAAAACAGCATCTACATCTACAAATGGTCTGCATTAAATTCTAGTTTATTGAGATATTAATAAAAATTTTATAGCAGACACATCTGCATCACTTAACGAAAACGTATCGCCAATTGTTTCAATAGTTTCCAATGCAAATATTAACATTGTTCAGGTTAATAAACCAAAACGGAGGAAGCATAACTGCCTATATTGCGATTTACCAGTTGATAATTTTGCAAGGCATTTGCAAAGGCAGCACAGTGATGAAATAAATGTTCAACAGTTTTATCACTAAGTATATCTGATCCCAAACGAAACAAATTATTAATAAAATACGAAAAGAAGGTGATTTTGTTACTGGCGATGTTGTACCAGTGCAAATAAAGAAATTCCAAATAACAAAACAAATTCTAATGATAATAATTTATGTAAATTGTTGCCTTGTATACACTGCAAAGGTATGCCGCTTTACATACAATAATCCGGTTTATTTCATTTCTGAGTCAATTTTAGGGTACTACGCAAAACGGACACTCCGCAGACATGTTAAAAGATGTTTTTTAACGTCAATAGTAAGTCTAGAAATCGTCATCAATCTGATAGCCACACTCTAATGTCTACACATTTTGGTCCTAACGATTTGTTACGTACATCTGGTACACTAGAAACCTTTACAAGCTGACGACATTTCGTTAGTTGCTAAGAGAGACCCAATAATTTGCGAAGTTGCGCGGAAGTATTTAAAATCCCACAAAGAAAAGCATTTAGTACAAGTAGCTAGACGATATATGAGACGATTAGCACGTTTATTAATTGAGGTCAGAAATAGAGAAAAAATCACATCTCATTTTTAAATTTATTGCACCCTTCAAAATTTAAAGCTATCGTAGAAGCAACAAAATCGATAGCTTCCTATGATTACGATAAAAAGAATTTAAATCACCTTCACTTGCTCTACAAATGGGAACTCTACTAAAAAAGCCTTAAACGCAGCTACCTCCATGGAACTTCAAATAAATTTTGAGTCGCCCAAAATTAAGGCTTTTAACATTTTGCAAAAATTGATTGATGATGATTGGGCTACAGAAATTTCCACCGAAGCAGGACAAAATTTAAATTTAAACAGATTTAACAAGCCGAGCGTGATTCCGATGGCAGAAGACATAGCTGTAAGTTTACCTTGTATTGTATTGCATACTGTTATTTTATTTTACATTTTAAAACATAATCCGGTTAGGTATTTTTGCAATCAAAAATATATTTTTACGTAATAATAATAATTTTGTTAATATTACCATCGTTGGTTGATGAAGTTCAGTCAAACTACCACTAACTGTACTATGCAATCAAATTTAGTAAAGGCTAGTGCGTAATTGATACATTTCATTAGAACATCTGCAGTAGATTTTGTACTAGATTGCTCTTGCTATTTCTTTTCAATTCTCGTTGTACAACATACTATTTAATCTTTTAGAACAACGAAATTTTTATTTTATTGAAAAATTTGTTTGTAACAACTTTTTGCATTTTCAGAAAATGAAAAATTACTTGGATGATTTAATTTTGAGCGCTAAGAAAAACTAGAAACACACAATGATGACGAAACATCATTCAAACAATTAATTGAAGGGACTTATTGCAATCTATTGTTATTTAATAAAAGGCGTGTGGGAGAGTTGCAACGAATTTTATTAGAAACATATATTAAACACCAACATAATAAAGCTTCAGGAGATTTTGAAAAATTACTTTCAGTCAGTGAAAAATTCTTATTGATAAACTGAAACGAATAGTAATTAGAGGAAAAAGAGGTAAAGGGTGCCTGTTTTATTTGACAAACTAACACAAGAAGCTATTGAGCTAACTATTAAACATAGACATTTTTTTCGAAAATTCTAACTTGTATTTGTTTGGACTCGTCCACTCTGACAAGTGTATTAGTGGTTACCATGTTTTTAGAAAACACGTTACTTTAGCTTTAGGAGACCCATTAAAAACTACGTCACTCACATCAACCAAATTGCGGAAACATCTTGCAATAATCGCTCAAGTTTTAAAAATGGGCAATGAAGATTTGGAACAATTGGCGACTTTCATGGGCCACACCACAAAGACTCACAGTGAATGGTATAGATTGCCTTCTGACATTTACCAAACAGCGAAGGTTTCGGAAAATATTACTTCTTGCACAAAAAATAGCATTGACCAATTTAAAGGCCGCAGATTAGATGATTTGCAAGTAGATGAACAGATTATAGAAACTCAGAATGACAGCGCGTCAGACTGCGAAGAAAATATTAATGATAATACCGTTACCAACAATAAAGAAAATGAGACTAATGAACCAATAACAAGTGTCAAAAAACTAAAGTAATTAGAAGACCGTGGACTGATGAAGAAAAAAGGTAACCAAATTTTTTTTAAAATCACATACAAAAAAAGAAACCTCCAAAGAAAGGTGAAGTTTTAGAATTAATGAAAGCAAATCCGTCGCTTTTAAAAGTAGGAATTGGGCTACCGTTAAAGTTTACGTTTGTAATCAGTATACCAAAAATTATAATCTTACATAAATATGTTATTTACATTTTTTCCTATACGTATAATACTTTTAAGTAGTATTATGTTTGAATAAATTTGAAACAGAATTTTTTGTTTTTGTTTTGTAGTATTTACTTTCCCATGTATGAAATATGAAAAATATTGCAACCATAATAAGTAAAGAGGAATATTACCATCTTTGCTACACTCATTGTGGACTAAAAATAAACAAAACTTATGTATAAGTATCAAATAATAGTAGGTACGTTAAAAAACGAGTTGCATCAGACAACTGTTAAAACACGAATTCAAGTTTAAATTTTTTTTTTAGTTTAAAGGATTAGTGCGTCAATGTCTTATGAACCAAGTGTTTTATACTATTTTTTTGCAATTTACCTGTTTTAAATAAAGAAAATTGATTTACTTAGCGACGATCAATTTAAAACAGTTTTGTTGAATTTTGATTTTGTGAAATATTTTACTCCAAAATAATGTATAGACATGATGTAAAAAAATGAAATTATTAAGTTTAATCGCCTTTACAATCATATAATAATAGTCTTTATTAGTCCAAATAATTTAAATTTTGACAACACATACCTATAGAAACAAGCCACAACTTTTATACTAAAATAATTAGAAATTTCTGCATATTCAAAATAACAAACTTTTTAGAAATTTTGAAATAGTATACATAACAAAACCAATAATTAAAAACCAAAATGTTTTAAATGTGACAATGAGGTTTTAATAATTATGAAATTATTATAAATATTTTAAATAACATTAAATAAGATTTCAAACTGTATAGGTATCTATATTTTTGCTTAATGTAACTGTCTAATACAATTATTTTAAAATTTAAACATTTGTTACTAATTATTATGTTGTGTAAGTCATATAATGCTTTTTTATTTAATTTTAATGTTATTGTAACTTATTTAAAGGCAATGTTTTAAATGTTTCCGGTAATTTATTGTACTTTAAAGCAACCTGAGAACCTGTTTACAAATAATTTTGTTTTAAGATACAGTGCAACAGTACCCTTAAATTTGTCTGATTCAACAAAGAGGCAAAAGTTGACGACAAATTGTCTTGCATTTTTAACACCTAACTTAAGTCGGTAAAAAATATGAAAAAGTTTTATTTATTACTAAATTTATTATTACAAAATGTCGACACGGTAACTTATGAAAGTCTTTAGATGTACATACTTGTTTGTATTATTAGATTATTAGATTTTTAAATTTGTTTTCGATAAACAGTTAAAAAATGTCTACCACTACAAAGCGGTTTACTTGACATGACAGGGTAAAGTTAAGATTTTAAAAATGTTCCTACATTAGTAGAAAGGTATTTAACATTTACAACAGAAGTGGGCCTTTTTCATTTTTAATATAAATTTTACAGTGTCTTTAAGTCTACTTAATCATTGTCAAAATTGTTTATTTTTTCCTTTACTTTTACGTAGCAATTTTTAAGTCTTGGAAAGAAGTGCTTTACTGCATTTAAGAAGAATAAGTATAAAATTCTAACGTAAATTGTTGTTTAGGTTTTGGCAATTACTTTGGAAGTTTGATTACTTGTAGCTTCAACTCAAATCACACATTCTTTTTTTTAGTTGTACAAAAATATACAAAATTGTAAACTTAATAAACTGCAAAATAAATTTTTTTAATCATATTTTATGTAGAAAGGCATTATTAAGAAATAAATAGCAAGTGCATTTTCATTGTTTGTCAGGCAGCATTAATCTTTTTTCAGGCAAATGTAAAAGATGTTTATCATATTCACAATTTTAAGGTTCTACAAATTACATTACCATATTTTAATTAACTGTTATTTAGTTGTTTCGATGGTTTTGTTTTAACTTCATGTAAGGATTGCTCAACATTTTCTCCACAACTAATAAGAATTAAGTATTTTTAACGCCATTTGTGTTTTAAAAATTATTTAAAAAAGTGAATGTTTTTATTTATTTTCTTTTTAATAAGACTAATCAGGTACAATGCGTTTCATATTTCACGGTTTAACGGTATATAACTCTTAAACGATTCTATGAAAAACATTAAAAAGTAACTGCGGTATAACACTAATTTTATACAATAATGGTCGAAAAGAAATTTCAGTATTTTTGTAAAATACCTATAGAATTGAAAAAGAATACATTAGTTTAAATTTTTCTTAGTAATCAATTATTGAATTCAAGATTCATTTACAATGAAAAACGCGTTTTGTTATGCTTAAGTAGACAGTTTATGTTTTGACAGAGATAAATCAGCAGACAGCCTTGAAGAGACGCTAATCAAACCTACAGAAGAGTGGTAAATGTATTCAATATGAACAACATACGACAGGGCGCCCACTAAACCTGTACGTAGTTAAGACGCCAAGTGGTATAATGACATGATTGATTATAAACACTGTGTATATGAACACGGACGCCGAGTAAGAACGTATGTAGATCGGATGCTAAGTGACACGTTGTAGATATATATATATATATAGCCATCGTCCACCATTAGGGTCACGGATCAACTTTTCATATATTCCTTTAAATTATAATATACAGTCTCCAACATGTATTTCTTCACAGCATTTGTGAATTTGGATCTATTTTCCATTTTTATCTCAGTTGGTAATTTATTGTAGAGTTAAACGCCCTGATAATAAACTTCATTTTGGCTTGTTTGTAGTCGCAAATATGGTGTCTTCAATTGCTCGCGATTTCTAGTGCCATACGAATTAAATTTTCCATTTGTACTGATTTTTGTCATGTTGGAACGTACAAAGTTCAAGCAGGTAAAAATGTATAATTAATCACTGACATTATTTTCTCACTGATAAATAAAGTTTTACAACTGACTCTACTATCCACACGACATAGAATTTTCAATGCTCTTTTTTGTTGTAAGAGCACTTTAGGTGAGGAGCCCCAAAGAATGATACCATAGGTCACTAATGAGTGGAAGTTCGAAAAATACAACGTTCTTGCGGCACGATACGTTGATGAAAGCATTAGTCTCTGGATACAATAAGTTACACTCACCAACTTCTTTGCAAATCATTTCTATATGGGAAGACCAGGTGAGTTTATTTGTGAGTGTAATTCAAAGGAATTTTTTTGTTTTCAGATCTTTGTTGTTTTTACCTGTGAATGTCATTGTTTGTGTCTTATCTAAATTGAGTTTTAATCCATTTACTGAAAACCATTCATTAGCTTCTTGCATGGTTACTTCATTTTTCATTCGCAGGTCTTGCACTGAGTGAGCTATGTTTACGATACTCGTATTGTCGGCAAACAGACTTGTCAGAGTAGAGGATACATTTAGTGGTAAATCATTTATATATATTATAAACAGCAGTGGTCCCAGAATTGAGCCCTGAGGCACTCCAGTATTTATGTTTTTTATGCCTGACTTAGTCTCTCCAAAATGAACTATTTGTCTTCTGTTATTCAAATATAATTGAATAGGTCGTTTGCTACACCTCTTATCCCATAGTATTCCAGTTTTTTGAGCAGGATAACATGATGGACTAAATTAAAGACTTTACTTAAATCACAGAATGTGGCTTCTACTTTTTCCTTTTTATCAATTGCTTTGTACATCTGTTCTAACATATTTGCGACTGCCGAGATCGTTGACTTGCCTTTTCTGTAGTCATACTGGCTGGAATCTAGTCGCTTGTATTTTTCTAAGTATTTTTCTATCCTGTTTTTGATTGCAGTATATCGTCATAATGCTACAAATTACAAACAAAACAAAAATAAGACGGGGTCAAAATATAATAAATAATCCTATACTATAGAGAAATTTTAAAAACAAGTGTTTACCGCAGAACTCAACATCACCCTGATAAAAATAAACGTCAAAGAACGTATGGAAAGTATAAATATGTTGTGAAAAAAACATAATAAATGTGTAAAATAAATGTTTTTGTAAATATTCTAAGATTTTGAAAATCTATCTAGGTTAACGGCCCTCTTTGGCTTGATAGATTATGCCCAACATCTAATCAGATCTGCACTATTATATACAGTGCTTCTCAAAAGTCTCCCCCCCCCCTCTTATCTTTGGAGCGATTATACATAAACAAGTGAAATTTGGAAACTGAATATTAAAGGTTGTAAACTTCGCTACTAGTAATGATAGATGACGAAATCATCAAAGATGACGTCACAAGGGCATTGTGACCAATAATTTTAAATGGAACCCTATGGCAAGCGACACCTCTTACAAAAGGTATCAAAAAAACCTATTCTATGATACTAATTTTGTTTGTGTTTATGGCTGTTTTGGCAACTGGCTTTTAAGAAACGGAAAGCTGTGATGAATTAAATCAGTTAATACTAAAATTCAAAATTCAAGCACCGCATCTGGGTAGTCTCTGACGTTTTTGTTAGTCTCCCTAATTCGACGTTTTTATTTGTCCAACTTTTTGTACATTTAATAATTAGTGTATTTTCGAACGTTTAACTGTTTTAGCAGCCAGCCAGTTGCTGAAACTGCCATAAACACAAACAAAATTATTATCATTGAATAGGTTTTTTCGATACCTTTTGAAAGAGGTGTCGCTTGCTATAAGGTTCTATTTAAAATTATTGGTCACAATGGCCTTGTGACGTCATCTATCATCACTAGTAGGGAAGTTTACAACTTTTATATACAGCTTCCAAATTTCACTTGTTTATGTATAATCGCCAAAGATAAGAGAAAGGGAGGGAACTTTTGAGAAGCACTTATAAAACCATATGCAAAGTTTTACAAAAATCTGAGCGACTGTTTTCCTGACATTTTATTTATAAGATGTGGAGTAAAAATCAGATTCATTGTAGGAAAAAAATCCACATTTGTGAAGAAAATGTCCACCGTGAAGCAATTTGTAAAATCGAATTAAACATTTCAGTATCAACAATAGTTAAACGTATCTAACTTCTAAGCCGTTATACAACTACTACACTACGTCAGTATGTCGGACAAAACGAGGTATCGCACCTCCAAGTTCCTTAAGTTGAAAATTCTCACTTTCACAATGCGAAAATGAAATTGAGTTTTAGAAAAAATGGTTCAAGCAAAAGCTATAGACAATAGAACTTTTCTCCTTCAACTTTTTTTGTATAATTTATATTGGTGGAGATATTGTTACAACAAACAGTTTAACAAAAGTTGTGTAAAATTAAATTACAAATAACTTGTATTTGAAATAAAAATGTGTAAAATGCATATTTTTCTAAATATTTTAAAAATTCGAAAATCTGTGTAGGTTAACAGCCCTTTTGGCTGCATAGATTATGCCCAAAATCTAATCAGATCTGTGGAATTATAAATAAGGCACATGTGCGAAGTTTCATAAAAATCAGACGGTTGTTTTTTTGATATCTTGTTTACATTCAAAAGGACGGCCGGCCGGCCAGCTATCGGACAATATTTTTTTCATTATAACGTACTAACTCTATAATTCATCGGAAAAAGTGAAAAAAAGGGTGTGTTAGAATTTTCGGTTTGGAACCGTCGCATAACTCCCCAACTTATTTACAACATGTGGAGTAAATGTATTCTTTTGTGTACTGAGACTGCCAATGACCAGGTTACGGCCCTTACAATGGCACATTGCCACAGACATTGCAGTTTTTACTTCATATTGAATTACTTTGAACAGCTATAATACATTCAATTGACGAATATTACTACTTTTTGCAGTAATTACTGTTCACTTCTTTGTATTAGTGCAAAAAGCAATCTATTAGTGCAAAAAGTAAATTAGGTAGTTTTGCACTAGTGCAAAAATAGAAAGTAGTTTTTTTATTTTATTTATTTTTTCGATCGTAGAAAAATGTGTAAACATGTGCAAAATTTAGCACTAGTTACACAAATAAATATTGCGTAAGTATTAACCGTGAAAATTAAAAGATCCGATTTTAGTTTATAATCGCATTTTTAAATATGTACAAAAAATTGCTGTAAATATATTTATATTCAAGAGTACTAGTTTAAGAATGAATTAATTTATGTGGTACATTTAATTTTATTACTTTTCTGTACACAATCCAAAAACAAACGCAATAAATGATTTTCGATTTTGCAGTTAAATATAACAAAATATTTAGTGTACTGTAAAAAAAGAAAAGACAAAATCGAATCACAGCATTAATTAGATTTATTGTGTTTTTTTATTATTTCTCCTTTAGAAGAGTCTCGAACTTTGTTGTGGGCGTCTCATATTGCAAGGTAGATCGAGCAAGTTCTCAGGCGCAGAAGAAAATGAATTGATCCATTGGGAAAGTCAAGATAGCTTGTGCAGTTGTTTCTTGTATCATTATAACAAATTGGGTCCAAGAAATAAGTTATGTTCTGAAAATGTTATCTTCTTTGCTGCTTTGACCTCTGATTTATACTAAATTAATCTTTATTTAATAATACATAGCTTGAATGTTTACCATACGTGTTTGGACACTTAAATGTTCTGCAATACATCACAGAATGTTTTATGAATCACTTACATTTAGAATTTACACAATCCTTTTGTCTGTAATTTTCAAAATATGATGTTTTTAAGGTCAATTGTATGTAAAGCATTACTTAAAAATTCTAGTATTTGTATGAAATGTTATTCAAGATAAATTCACTAATTTATTATAAGATAATTTGTGGTGATATACAGTTTGATACCAATGTCTTATAGAACACTCAAACTTATGATAATAAATTTAATAAAAAAATAAATTTTTCATTAGCTGGAAAAATTGTCGGTTTGAATCTCCCAAACGATATTTTTTTTTTATTTATTAAATTACATGGTGACAAAGAGGATAAGTAATATTTTTAATAGACATTTTACCATTAATAATAATTGAACATATACTGGTTTATACCAGAGTCCCAAAACATAAGATTGAAACTTATGGCACATTTTAAAAAAAGCACTGTATATAGTTCATATAGAGAGTGGTAAACCAAAGTGTGTTTTTTTTAAATGGAACACCCTGTATATTTTACATAATTAGTTTTAGAATAAAAATAATGAGACTCTGTATATTAGACTATGGATCTAGATTTTTTGGTTTCGGTATTATTCAAATTTTTGTTTTACAAAATGTTGACGTTAGATAGACCACTGTTCACTAGGTCATGGATATTTTCGGACAAAATAACTACAGAAAATTTTACAATTATTTGAAATTTGAATAAATAGTCAAATTTTGATTCATATACGCATACACTATACAGGGTGTGCTGGAACACAAAAAGTTGAATAACTTAGGTTATAATAAAGCAAAAAAAATTTTTGTCCGAAGGGCGTCATGTCCAAACCGATATCAAGAAAACCGCCCGTCCGATTTTATGAAACTTTGTACATGGCCCTTATATATAATTTTGCAGATTTGATTAGATTTTAGGGAATTTCTATGTAACCGTTAACCTGCACAGATTTTTGAATTTTAAAATGTTTAGAAAAATATTTATTTTACACATTTTTGTTTCAAATAAAAGTTGTAGGAGGTTAACGTCACGTGTCTCTTTTATATATTCATTATTTAATCAGACTTCTTTAGTCTAGAATCTGGCTTGGGCACAAGTTGATTACCGGACTTTTAGTTGTCTACCTTGAACTTTCTTTTGTTTGTTTCAAGTTTCTCTCCCTGATGAAGCCCTTTACGATAGGTGGTCAAACGTTGGCAACTACGGTTACCTTTTCGACACGGTCCAATCACGGAAGTTTTTGTTTCAACAAATAAAAGTTGTTTATAATTTAATTATACACAACTTTTGTTCAAACTATTTTTTGATCCGATAAATAATTATTGAGATATAACAATCACGTGACAATAATTGTTGAAACAATATTTCCACCAATATCAATTTTGCAAAACAGTTGTATGAAATTCTATAGTCTATAGCTTTTGTTTCAACCGCTTTTTTTCTAAAACGCAATATTATTTTCCGTTATAGGGCGAAATGGAGTTCTGCGGTAAACGCTTGTTTTAAATAGAACACCCTGTATTTCTGTTTACGAATCGATTAAGCTTTCCACTGATATGCAGCTTGTATGGTGAATTCTGGTAGTTATTTGACATTTTCCAAAAACCATTTTATTATAATCTTATCATTTTTGCAAGCAGGCTGTTGTAACGGATATCTCAATTGAAATGACAATTAATTTTAATGACAGTGCAATTACCTACATTGCTATCCAGAATTTACCATACAAACTGCATATTAGTAGAAAGCTTATGAAATACTTAATCGACGCGTTAACAGAAACATAGGGTGTTCCATTAAAAAGTTTAATTCGTTTACACAACTTGTACAGTGTGTTTGTATGTGAATCAAAATTTGACTACTTATTAAAATTCCAAGTTATACTAAAACTTTCTGTCGTTAGTTTTTGAAAATATTAAGGTCAGTGATTTATCAAATTTGAGCCTTTTTCTAGCAAAATGTTAAATAATGCCGAAGAAAACTGGCCTCGTTTCTGTAAAAGTCTTATTATTTTTTCATTCTAAAACTAATTATACTTACAAAAGTATACATGGTGTTCTATTTAAAAAAACACAACTCTGGTTTACCATCCTCTATAGGAACACTGTATACAGTGCTTTTAATTTAACATTGGTCATAAGATTTTACATGTTAATATTTCAATCTTATGTTTTGGGACATCTGGTATAAACCATTTATGTTAATTATAATTAAGTGGTAAAATGTCTATTAGAAAATATTCTTATACTCATTTGTAAGTTTTAATTTAATAAAGAAAAACAAAAAAATATCGTGTTGGGGAGGATTCAAACCGACTAGTCTAACGGACTTTTGTAATTTGACTTGGTTGCTATGGTAACGAAATTGTCATTGTTAACATGGGATTGAAATATTAACATGTAAAATCCTATGGCCAATGTTAAATGAAAAGCACTGTAGGTATAATGAAAATATTTTAGAATGTAAGTACAGCATTGGTATGCTTACTTGGTGGTTGAAACCTCATCTCGATATCTTCAACAGCAAAAAAGTTGTTGACCAATTACGCATTCCTGGGTCACCCTGTAAAAAATACTTTCTCTGGGTGCAAATAAATATCCATTGACCCGCACTACAGTAGTAGTGTAACATTAGTAGAAAGACGTTAGAAAAAGTTCCGACATTTGAGAGAAGTAAATGTTAAAGTTATTTGTAACTTTTTTATTGTTATTGCTCGAAGTATTTAGGTTCGTGGTTTCGGTGAACAGAACGGGTCCACACATTTCGAAAAACTAAAACTACCAGCGTAAAATAGACGTTTCACAAAAGTTCTCAAAGAAAAAAATGCGGATTATTCGTTCATTTAAAAAAAAATTATGAAATTCCAAAATTCGCGCATTTCTAGGTTAAATTGTTGTACGTTCCACCTACCTTTTCGCAGGAAGTTAATGATTGTGAAGTATTTTTGGATACATATAATGTGTGTCTCATTCGCTGTCTTCCAAAATTACATTCATAATAATTTATTTAATCAATTGAAGTTGTTTTCATATGATCGGTGGTGAACGGTGTTGGTTGGTAGGTTACAATTTTTTGTTTAAAAATTACACTCATAATAACAATTTAAAAAAACCTTTTTTTCACGTAAAATTTGTTTTAATCAATTTAACGGTCAGTTTTTTAGTCATGGTTAACTTAATTAATTTTGAGTTTACTGTTATGATGATAATTGTTGTCACAATTGTCTCCTTGAAAATTAACCGAAAATTAATCTTAATCAGATATTGTAAACTACCCCTTAGTTTGTTTTCATGTTCAGGGTGAACGATTTGGTTGGTAGGTTACGGTTATTACCATTCCATTCCTTGAAATCACCACCAAACTTTTTAGTTCAATTTTTGGTAATTTGTAGGCTTTCCTCTGAAGATCATCGGTTCTCACACAGACGCTTCCTGGGTTGGAGGGCCTAGGTGGAGGATGAACAGTCTTCTCAAGTAAAGTATAGGAGCGAAAATACTTAGCTTCAAATTCATCAATCTTGTCGTACTCCATATTTTCTTCGTCTGCTAATCACGAACCTTGGGGTCAACATCTTGGAGGAGTTGATACTGCTTCTGGAGTAACCTCTGCAACTCTTCGATGCGTGGGATATCTTTCTTCTCCAGTTGACCCTTTTCTTTAATTACATAAAATAAAAAGCACGCCTTCTTCAGAATAATGACAGGCAGTAGATATTGTTTGTTTTTCAACAACCAACTAAAAACAAAACCTAGATAAAATAACATCAGAATGGCGCTTCTACATTTTGACACCTCTACTAGCACCAGATGCTACTTCAAATTCATCTCTCCAGTACGAAATGAGTGTTTCTCACTATGTACCGCTTTGTTAAATTGTCAGCAATGATTAGGTCGGTTGATGTGTAGTCAAATTGGACGAGACTGCTGCTTGCACTTTTTCTTACGTAAAAAATGATGACATCAATATGCTTTTATCCGCGATTGGAAAGCTGTCGTCTCCGCTAATTCGATTGCTCCTTGTTATCACAATTTATTTTTACAGGTCCGGTATTAAGATGAAGAAGTTCATCAAAAGGCCATTTTAACCAAAGAGCTCTTGTGTAGTTGTTGAGATAGCCATGTTCTCCGATTCTGGGTTGTTGAAAGTGCTACAGTGGGTTGTTTCTTTGAATGCCAACTTACCACTCCATTCATTCTGTAACACAAATACATAACTCATAGTTGATCATCTATCCGCACAATCACTGAGACAATCAGAGTCACAATAACTAATAAGATCCTTGTTTCCATTGTTTACGTAAGACAACCTGAAACTAGCAGTCCTCTTTCAAATACCGCATAATCCTTTTTCGGCTTTCAATGTCCTCGGTTATTATTAAATCTCCTTACTTAAGATACAGAGTACTGAATGTCTGACGTGACACCTGGGTAAGAAATATGAGACATCTAACGGCTTCGTGATATGAAATCTTCTCCATTTCTTGGCGGAACGCTTCACTTTTGGTGACATTCAAAGTTAACTTTGAGTTAACATCGACAGGCGTGGCCATAGTATCGCTCATATTAAATCTCTCTAAAAACTTTCCTATGTAATGACTTTGATCAATAGACAACGTTTCTGTACTTTCTGAAATATTAATTCCAAGAACCTCCTTCACTGGACCAATGACTTTCATTTTAAAACGACATTTTAAGAAAGATTTCAGTTTCTCCTTTTTTGAGCTATCATTTCTGAATAATAGCAAATCATCCACTTAAACAGCGAGAATTAAGAATTTATTGCAATCAGTATTGTCGAAGTAAAATGCATATGTGTTGTACTTTGAGCTTTGTAATTCAAAACACACCGTCGTCAAATGCTTTTGATCGTTCCATATACATTTCTTCTTTAATCCCAGCTTTGCAGCAAACGCAATCAAAAAACGAATTGAGAGTAAAGTACTTCAGAGAGAACGCGTCTTCATAATCAAATACTTTACGTTGCTTTTAACGACGAGTCTTGCTTTATGTCTCACCAGATTTCCTTTAGTGTCAAATCTCTTCTTAAACACCCATTTATTTGAAACTTTCGATCGTTTGGTTGTTCCATCAAAGCTTAGGTTCCAGCTTCCATTAAAGAATAATATTCGTTTTTCATAGCAATTTTCCAATGAGCGGCATCAAGTAACCCTTCTCTACTGAATCTGGATCATTCGGTGCACTGACCATGTATCAGATGAAATCCGGATTCACAACTGGCTTGTGAATTCTCGAAGATTTTATACTCACTGAAGTATTATCTTTAACATATTTGTAAATACTCGAAGATGCCGATGTTTCTCCTGGCTTAAAAATCTCCTCAATTCCTTCTACTTGCTGAACCTGGATCGTTAAGATCGAGCGTTAATGGTTGATTTCCATGACTAGAATCACCCAATAGCTTATCATCGTGACCCGAATATTTCATTTGTTGATGGAGGTGGAAAAATCGTACATTGTTTATCCTCCACTTCAACGACGTCGTCGTTAAAAAATAAAAATGATTATTTAAATTACAACAATCTTTCGATCGGCTCAGTCTCCAGAACACTACATCTCGTCCTAATTGTTACTTTTTTTATATTCTGACGAAAACACGGTAGGTTTTACCTCCTCCGTTGAATATTCAACCATGCTGCCATCGAGCGCTTTTCATCAAACTTCTTGCGTTTAATTTTTGGAATATGTACCAAAGATTTACATCCAAACACTTTAAGATGACATAACTTTGGTTTTGTACCGCTTCAAGCTTCTTCAAGGGTTTCACATAACTTGTGCCTTGTTGTAATCGACCATATGGACGTAATCCTCAATTAATTCCTTTGAACTAAAAGACAAAATTAAACATCTAAGTATTCCCATTGATCACAAATTAGTTTCTTTCGATGTACAATCGTTGTTTACTTAGACTTAGTTTTAATACTAATAAAAAAATATTAGAATATGATTAAGGCGCTAGATTTAGATGATTTTGTAGTATTATTTGTTTTTTAATAGACTCTAGTTTTTCATTTGCAATAATACATACTATAAACAAAAATTCGAACGGCCATGGGGAATTGTTTATCACCGATCCTTGCTGGAGTTAACCATGCATGACGTTATCACTTTTATCATAAAACAGTTAGATTTTCAACCTATTTTTATACACTCATATGTCGATAATATCATTACATGCATTTCTATACAATAAAATAGATAAAGTCCTCAATCTCTTTTAATAGTTATAACTCCCATTTGAAATTCACAATAGAACTAGAAGAAAATAATAAAATACCTTTTCCATTTGGATTGTTAGGAAATTATCAACACAATAAACAATTGCAAATTGATTGATACACTAAATCAATTGCATCTAATAGAACAATCAATTATTCCCACCAACCTTACAATACTTAAACAATAACTATCCCTCAATAATTAGTAGGATTCTTCAAAAAACTCATAGTATACAACACCCAAACACACAGACCATTAAATCCACTGATGTACAATACCACAAAATCATCAATATTCCTGGATTTTCTTGACAAACTAATTAAAATTTTAGAAAATAGTAACTTAATAATCAGTCTTTATAACCAAACACGATCTACCATAGTTTTACACCAAAGTCAAAGATAAATTACCACTCATAGAAAAACCATAACGTCGTATACAAGATTAATTGTAAAGATTGTCCAGGATGTTACATAGCTCACACAAAACAAAAACCTCAAAAGAATTCAAAATCATAAACATGATTGCCGTATTAGTAACACACGAATTAGTAGCCACCCTATAACCGCATTAGCAACACACCATAAAAACAAACAAACACAATTTTGATTTGGATAATCCTGTTATTTTAGACGTTGACTGTAACTATAATAAGAGATTATTTTTGAAATGATCTATATTAACAAATTGAACAACAACATTAATTATAAAACAGATACCCAGAACCTTAGACCTATATAAAGGATTAATTAATTGTATTCCAGACATCTGAACTTACAAATTTCCCATTTTTCTACTAATTACATTCTGATTAAGGAGGCAAACTTACATGTTATTTTACCATAAGGCGTAACGTTAGTTTACCTTCAAATTTATGCATAAATCAATCTTTTATTAATATGACTGTTTATAATTAAGCGCGTAAAAATTCGCAATTTGTTTAAATAATAACAAATAGTCGACGTTGTGGTGACAAATTTCTTATTGTAATTGAGACAAAACCAGTGGTTCAATTTGTTGGTGCTTGTAACATGTTTGAGATCCAGGCGACGTAAGTCTTTTGAGAATATTCTAAAAGTAAAATGCAACTGTTATTAATGAACGTTTTTAATTGCCCATAAGAGTAATGTAAATCTTAGTAAAAAATGTTGTCAACAGATAACACTGGTGCCTGTAATTTTTAGATGATTTTCTCCGAATACCAAAACTACGTTCCGTTTTACCACGTGAAATCATTGGTTGAAACCGTAATATTTCCTCTCTGTTTTAGATTAGCACTTCATTAATAGCACCTCTGTTTTATAATTGATATACTTGAATTTAGGTACGTGTATTATCTCTATATTATTTTTTATTACCGGTTTTGTATTTGTTGATTTTTCTTTAATACAATTAATAATAATTAATAACTGAGTGCTTTAAATTGTGATAAAACAGTGTGTTTTTTAAATGGTGAAAGTAAATAATTAACTTGGAAATTGAGTTAATAAATCGTGAAGGAACAGACCTAAATTCTCACGAAGATCTCGTTTGGCCAGGAAACGCATTCTGTGGTATGTTGAACAAAATAAAAAAGTTCTAATTCTACATTAATAAGTAATGTTTGTTTATAGAAATATTGCAAATGAACTGACAAATAATAATGAATCGTCCCAACTTTTGGATTTGGAAGATGACGTTGTTGTGAGTGAACAGGGTACTTCATCAAATTCAAATGTCATAAAAAAACGCACTTCACCAAAATTACATACGTTTTTTGCTCCTGAGGAATACAATAGATAGATACATACCAAATGATATTTTTGATCAAGTTTGTTAAGTATATCCATTTTTTAGTATTATGACTGAACAATTAGAGATGGAAAATGACTCTACACCTTAGCAACTAGATTTTCAATTAAAGGCAACCGAATAGTAGATTTAAGCTATGTGTTAGTGGATACTAGATTTTCAGTATGAACACAGCAAGGTGTGCACATATGGAAAGTTACATCTTACGAAAGAATTGCGTAATGAGCTATCAAGTAAACTATTATTTGGGTCTAATGTTTGCCATAGAACATATACAAAATCCACTACAAATCCGAAACGCAACATGGGAATTAATGAAGCTGCAGTATGGGGAACTGGCTACTGGTGGTACATACGCTCATTCCGAAGAGTTGTTTTCTGTTTTGAGCATTAATTCTTATGATTAAATTTCAAAAAATTTCAGAAACTCTCTCAAGAGTAAGTTGTAATTATTATCTTATGCAAGGTAATTTTGCGTACCCCTCAGTTCGAAAGTTGTCGAATTTCTAAAATTCCATCAATATTAAATTTGGTACCTATATGGTTACTTGTAACGCGATTATTCAAACAAATCGGAGCAAAGTTTCATAAAAAAGAGCTAATAGCTTAAAAATAACAGAAGATAGGAATGCATAATTGTAATGAAACTAGCCTTAAAATTAATTTTACATCAATTTCTGCAGTCAGAAATGGTAGTTACCATTTGAAAAGTTAAGTATTTGACAGTTTCTAATTGAAAAAAAGCAGTAGACAAATGCGATGCGAAAGAATTGTCAGCAACGATTTAAAATTTTGGCTGAACCTCTAGAAATCAAAACACAAAGAATAATTTATTTATCTTCAATGGTTCAAAAGTAGTGAATTTCTTAAGAAGCTCCTGCAAGTCTAATGTTTCGCATTAAATGTTATATACGTACAAAACGATGACACATGTCTTTGATAATATGATCAGGCTAATCATAAAGTTTAATCTAGAATTCCAGGTATAGTGTCAAAATAGGGTCATTCCATTTAAATAAACAAAGATGGCGTCAATTTGAGGTAAATCTGAAAATGCCGCCATTTTGAAAATATTTCAGTTAGACGTTAGACTAGAGTAGTCGATTATGGCCATGTAGGTACCAAATTTTATATTGATGGAATTTCAGAAAGTCGATAACTTTCTAACCGACGGGCTACTAAATCACCTTGTATGTATAGCAAAATATTAAATAGTCATTGGATTTTTAGAACTGGAAAGATTGCTTTTGGCTAAATATGGGGTTAGCAGGAATAGAAGAGCGAAAATAAGCTCTAAGAAGAAATAACGTCGATTCTAATAATAAACCGTGGATAACTGTTATGGTTGATGGAGGTTGGAGCAAACGAAGTTACGGCCATAATTTTGACGCAAAATCTAGAGTTGTAAGTGTAAAGGTTAACTTAAATAAAACAAGTACATTTTTGTTGCTAATTCACAGGCAGTAATCATTGGTTATATTACTGAAAAAAATATTTCTTGATATCAGAAACAAATACTGCAGCATCTGTTCTCGAGCTTCTGCAAAGGGTATCGATTCTATTGGCCATGTTTGCTACAAGAACTGGAGTGCAAGTTCCACAGCTATGGAAGCAGATATTTTGTTCGAACGATTGTGCTTGAGTGAACAGATGCATCAACTACGTTACAAATAATTTATTGGGGATGGCAATTCAAGTGCTTTTGCAAGGCTGCGAGATTTCGTTTTGTATGGCAGAGATATAAAAAAAATCGAATGCTACAATACAGAAATTGCTAACAAAGGCGTATGTATTTTAAGAACCACTTATTGTGTCATTGGTATTTTTAATAAAGGACTATATTTGTTCATTGTTATATTATCCTTAAATATATTGATACATTGATGTTGCAACTCCAAAGTAGTTTAAAATTATACTATTTTATGTAAATTTTCTTCTGAATTCTTTTCATTCTCGGACATTGTCATACCTCTAAATCGCAAATATTTTTAGTCAAATTCTGGATGCGACGATATGGATATTCACTTCACCAATGAACAATAAACTACAATTCGCTAGTTAAATCGCCACCTCAAATCAATTAAATTTGTGGTAACCTACTAGAAAACAAATTTTAGTACATACTAGTTTTTCTGTGGTACTAGGTAATTTCGGCGACGTTCGTTCACCTATACGGTGTCAGTGTTAACAATAACAGTATTGTTCATGCTACTTCAGTTTCATCCAACAAAATAACTATTTTTCTGATAAAGAATAATAACGCCTAATCGAGATTAATCTAGTTTCATGTTTTTGTGATAATCCCGTTGTATATATTCTGGAACAAGTGGCTTCCTTTTATTTGAATGAACGTCATGTATTGTTCACTGTCCCTCATTTAAACGGTAATTTTTTGTGTATGTGCCGCCTCTTTGCAATCAGGATCAATTGACGCAAGTGGCATAGTGAATTAAAGTTAATTCAATTGCTTGCCTCCTTAAACACCATTAAGATTATCTACTATATAAAAATAAGTCGGGTTTTCCTTCCTGACGCTATAACTCCAGAACGCACGAACCGATTTCCACGGTTTTGCATTCGTTGGAAAGGTCTCGGGCTCCGTGAGGTTTATAGCATATAGAAAATTCAGGAAAAATGTCAACATAAAAGCGGGAAAATCTTTTTTCACATACAGCGCCATCTCTGATACATAGCATGTACTACAAACCAATATTTTAAGTAGATGGCGCCGGTGCGTCGCAATGACAATTAACAAGTCGCAAGGCCAATCGCTTAGTGTTTGCGGGATAAATTAGAAAATCCAAACGAAATGTTACATAAAACGAAGCCATCTGGTGGCGAAACGGAGTTCGCCGGGTTTGCTAGTTTTTAAATATATTTACTTCTTGTTGGTATTATCTTAGACTGCACTCGGTTATCTTTTTATTCTGGTTATTGCATTGTAAAACTAGCGGTCTTCAAAAATAATTGTTAACGTTTTATTGAATGTTTGCACGTTGTAAATGTCCGATTTTTGTAGTTTAATTATTTAATTATTGTGTATTGTTGATAATCAATTACAAATCTACAAAACTTGTCTCAATCTTTGGCTTGCGAGTATTTTTTATTAATTATAAGGACAATAAGTAAAATGTGTGTCTAACGACATCTCGTGTAACATGGACACGTATGAATAGTATAAAACTAAGAAAATGGCAACAGTTAACTGTAACGACTGTGAGTAACTGCATACGTTATCAAAGCGATAACTTTAAATGCTTTAAAACTGTTGGCATTTTCTTAGTTTTATAAGGATAATATTATAACAAACTATTTGTTAATGTTTGTTTTACCTCTCTTAGTTTGTAAAAAATTTTTGATTTGATAAAAAAATTTTGTACTCCTAATTTATAATTTTTATATAGTTTTTTATTCTATATTTTTTATCTGTTTAACATAATTTTTACTAATGGACTATAGAACTCAACTGCATCTAATTTTAATTATATAAAATTTGTATATTTGTTATATTTTTCGGCTTTATGAAAAAAACATGAAAAAAACCTGGCACCTTGTTTTTTCTAAATATTTTTTTTCAGAAAACAATATTTTGAAATTGTTGTTTATTAATGGAACTTAAACCTTACATAATAAATCTTAGTCATAATATAACGTCTTACATAAACAAAATGGTAATAACATCGATAAATATTCGTAACAAAATTTTAATCTGTCTCTTCGTCAGTGTCACTCACTCGGCTCACTACAACACTAGTTCGGTCGGTATCGGTATTTTCTGTTTCATTTTCTGTTTCCTCTAAATCGATTACATTTTCTATTCTGGTTTTCTTGCACTTCAACAATAGTAGGTAAAAGATTTTGACATTGCAATTTTAAATTGTGAGCAATATACACAATTTTACTGGCTCTGTCATTTGTCAATCTGTTCCGTTTTTTGGAATGAATATCACTATAAGTGCTGAATGTTCTCTCAACTGCTGCCGATGTAGTTGGAAGGGTTAATTCTGATGGCTACTTTTGATAAGGCAGTCGTTTTGCAAAGTCCTGCCCACCAAGCTATTAAACGATAATGGTTTTAGAACTTTAAGTTTTGTTACTTATGAAAAAAACATGTGCCAGAAAAAAACGTGTTTTTCATGGTTTTCATGTTTTTTTTCAAGACAGAAAGAGGACCGTTTTCATCACTACTCCAGATATCAACAATTTTGTTCTGCTGTTAGAGTTCTTCCATTAATGCAGACAAAAAATTTATCGAAAAACAATTGAAAATCTGCCGTATTCACTAAAGAATCTGGCATACATTTATGTCCTGTAACAATCATATTTTTGATTATTAATTTTAAAAAATCTTTCTTTTTCATACCCACCTATGCGACACGAGGACTAATAAGAGTTAATGTAAGAATAATCGTTGTTACAATACAAAACATATTGACATGACAGATACATATGACAGGATGACTCACAAATATATTTCAAAATAAAAATAAATGATGAGCGGGTACGATAAGATAGCTGCAAGTGACGTGGGGTAAAACTAATAATATGATTGTTACTTTTTAACGTGAGTGGGCAGGTGCGACATTCATATATTGTTTGTTCTTCAACAATCAACTAAAAACAAAACCTAGATAAAATAACATCAAAATATCGACACTACTTAATTGTGATTCCTACGTGCTTACTTTGCTAACAGTGTATCTAATCGATTCTTACAGGTATTTTGATTGACTGCGACTGTTAAAAAGAGTAACTTGGCATTTACAGATAACTAGTTTGTACATCGATAATAATGACCACCCAACTTTCTCTACTACATCTTTCTACATTACTTTCTGCATCTGCTTTCTGCTTGACTAAACCTGATCAACTGCTTTTCTGGTGAGGTGAAAGGAGGAAGGAAAAGCAAAACAAAGCGGATTTTAAAATATGCCGCTTCCATATATTTCCAAAACGTAACATTGACTACTAAAATAAAATAACGATGATTCCTAACATTCTTCATAGTACTGTCAGTTGCATCATAAACCGTTATTAAAACACGAGCCACTTTTTAGTTAACCTGAATTAAAATCATTCAAGTTTTATGTAAGTGGCATTTAATTTGAGCCAAGGTTGTATATTATATGAGTGATTTTGTTAATCATTATTCACGAAAAAATACTTTCAGTTTACGAGACGAAGGCGAGTGGTGCAAAAAAATGTGATTCAACAAATTAAATTAATTTGCCGAAATCAGACTATTTAGATCCATTTTCTGCAAACCTTTAATTGCCAGATTCGCAACTGAAAACAATCTGGCTAATCAAGGAAATGCCTCCGTATACATGGTGTTCCAAATTCAATGTTACAGCAAATATCTCCGTTACCATAGCAACTACAAAAAAATGTCTTCAACAAAAATTGATTAAACACGTCGATCCTTTTTTGCTGTTGCAACATATTTGGTATAGGGTTTTCACAAAAGTCGTGTTGTATCAAAAGATTTTTTTTTCAAATGGAAGCCATGTATATAGCCTGATATTAAGTTTTTATATAAATTGTACACAAGTTTCATTAGACAAAGCTATAAAGAATTAAAGCCTAAATAGTTAAATTATAGTAAATTTTCTTTCAAATACATAAAAAAATAAGGCTATAAAGAAGCGGCCGAGAAAACCGAATATGTGAACATCAGAATCCAAACAATATGTAGCAAATCGCGTTGGAAAATGCGAAACACTTACCACTGGGAATAACGTCCTGTTTAGCAATATGACATAAATACTTAGTTTGTATCATCGGCATATTTAGCAGTATACTGTCTTTTACGTTTGCATTCCGGCCTTAAACAGATTTCAATGGCCACATTTTAATTTCAAGTTAGTACCCTTCCAACATCTAGTGTCGATTCGTGTTACTCTTTTAAGATCTGTGTAAAAACTAATAACAAAAATTGTACTAAATAAACTCAACAAATATTAACAAATGTGGCAGAACAACTAGGATTCCGACGTAATAAGCCTACCATTGATGCAGTTTTACATATCCAAGAGAAAGCAATTGAATTTGGCGTGTTTTATCAAATACTATTTACAAATACTTCCACAAAAGGAATGAATAAACCTAATAGGTGATATACCGGGTGGTCCAGGTTTTTTTTTTTTGTCATAACTCTCAGGTTATTGAAGCGATTTTGACAAAATTTAGTAGAAGTACTTATGTAATAGATACTCATTACTTGACTAAAGTAACTTTTGTCAAAACTGTACAGTAGCGTAAATACAGGGGGTGTCACTTTTCTTTCCCCATTTTCTACGCCACTGCCTATTTTTAAAAATGATCATATAGTACTCTCTTGCAAAATTTTGTTTGGAGGCTCGGTTTACGAGATAAATTTAAAAGTTTAAAACGCTTTTAAAATAGTACCTATATGGAAGTAACTATTATGAAGTAGGCGATAATATGACACTTGTCAGTATTTTCTAACGGATCACCATAATATCATTTAGTCCATTTTTATTCAATTTGATAATGGACAAGATTATCGAAAGCCTCGCAAATTGCCATGACTATAAGATGGGAATACGTCAAATATTTGCAATAACAATTTTGAGTATCTAAAAAAATTTAGAAAATGATTTATCAGTGGTAAACATTCTTATAATATATGCCACATTTCTACGCTGAATAACTAAACCGATTTTTTGTGTGAGAAAGTAATTAAACCTGGTTTCATGTTGTTGAAGGACACAGTTTACCAAGGATATTAACAAAATCTAAAGTGTCAACGCAACAAGTGTTAAAAGTTTACACTAAAAAAGTTAAAAATAAGAGATTCTGTTCCAAAATCAGTTGATGTTTCGGAACTTCTCCAACTTTAACTAATTGGATTGTTCTTCCTTGAGGAGGGGCACCAAAAACCATTAAGGCGTTTTATCAGGCAACGTTTCGTGCAGCCGAATGTGCACTTCTTCAGGCCTCTGTTTATTAAAAAGAAAGGAATACATTTAACGGTAAATTATATAAACATCATATCCTTAATATATAAATCTAAATTATAGGTGATTGACTCGACTACTTACTTAAAACAAATAAATGGTCCGCCACTTGGATAAGTGTAAAAAACACATAGATATTAAAACAAACAAAAAATAAATTAATAATTAAATGTAAATAAATATCTCTAATAAAACACACACTCTATACGTAGAAACGAACAAACATGAATGACTAGATAACAATATGATAATGGGAATTCCTTCTTCTATTTTATTTTAGTGATTAAATTTCTATAAATATTGCTTAAATTTTGTGTGTCCGTGTTATAATTAATGTTGTTATTGTGTTTGATGATGTATATCATTTCAGCTATTAGACGTTTTTTATAATTCTTTTCTACATTTAAAATCGTAGGATTATCAAAATTAAAATTATGACCCATCTCAATATGGTGTACGGCTAACGCAGAGTCTGGTTTTTTGTTTTTGCAATCGTACTTATGATTTTTAATCCTATTACGTGTTTTTGTTTGGTTTGGCCAACATAGCATTTATTACAGTCAAGACAGTCTATTTTATACACTACATTGTGTTTGTCAAGAATGTTTGTCTTGTCTTTTAATTGTGTGTAGATAATGTTGTAAATAGTATTGTTATTGTATGTAGCTATGTGGACGTTAGTAGTTTTTTAGTAATGGGATAAGGTGTTTAGTCAAGTTAGGTATATTAATAATTTTAGTATAGGTATATTGAGAATTAGTTTACTACACTAGATTTAACATTCTTCACACACATTGTAGAGTTTTTGTTTGATGCAAGTTACTTCACATGTAATAAAAAAATATACATGCAAAAATTTGGAACAGCAATGGGCAATCCTGCTTCCCCTATTTTAGCAAACTTAATAATGCACGATTTGCTTTTATATGTTCGTTACAATTTATTGTTTGAACCTATTTTTATGATAAGTTATGTTGATGATGTAATCACTTGCATCCCTGAAGATGAAATACATAATACTCTTAATATTTTTAACAAATACAATCTACATTTAAAATTTACGTACGAGATTGAAAAGATAATTCATTACCCTTTTTAGATGTGAGGTTGATTAAAGATCAAGACACCAACAAATTATTAACTGACTGGTATTTTAAACCCATGGCATCCAATAGGACTATCAATTATTTATCAAATCACCAACAGCACCAAAAAATAAATATAGTTAAATCTATGAAAAACAAAATAACAAAACTAAGTAGTCCTAAATATCTCACTAAAAATCTAACCTCTCTAAAAAATATATTGAAAAATAACAATTATCCTACTAACATTATTAACAGAATCTTATACTATAATTATAACACTAACACACCATCACCAATTAATCCCCTAATTCTCAATATACCTATACTAAAATTATTAATATACCTAACTTGACTAAACACCTTATCCCATTACTAAAAACTACTAACGTCCACATAGCTACATACAATAACAATACTATTTACAACATTATCTACACACAATTAAAAGACAAGACAAACATTCTTGACAAACACAATGTAGTGTATAAAATAGACTGTCTTGACTGTAATAAATGCTATGTTGGCCAAACCAAACAAAAAACACGTAATAGGATTAAAAATCATAAGTACGATTGCAAAACAAAAAACCAGACTCTGCGTTAGCCGTACACCATATTGAGATGGGTCATAATTTTAATTTTGATAATCCTACGATTTTAAATGTAGAAAAGAATTATAAAAAACGTCTAATAGCTGAAATGATATACATCATCAAACACAATAACAACATTAATTATAACACGGACACACAAAATTTAAGCAATATTTATAGAAATTTAATCACTAAAACAAAATAGAAGAAGGAATTCCCATTATCATATTGTTATCTAGTCTTTCATGTTTGTTCGTTTCTACGTATAGAGTGTGTGTTTTATTAGAGATATTTATTTACATTTAATTATTAATTTATTTTGTGTTTGTTTTAATATCTATGTGTTTTTACACTTATTCAAGTGGCGGACCATTTATTTGTTTTAAGTAAGTAGTCGAGTCAATCACCTATAATTTAGATTTATATATTAAGGATATGATGTTTATATAATTTACCGTTAAATGTATTCCTTTCTTTTAATAAACAGAGGCCTGAAGAAGTGCACATTCGGCTGCACGAAACGTTGCCTGATAAAACGCCTTAATGGTTTTTGGTGCCCCTCCTCAAGGAAGAACAATCCAATTAGTTAATCATTTATAGGAGGAAATATTTACCTTTCATTCTCCAACTTTCTTTATATCCAGATTATTCCGCTGAAAATTTTAAGTGAAAGGGTGCTTGACATATACATATACATTTTTTTTCAGATGATAGGGGTCATTTCATCCATTTTTTCCCTATCATTTCTGCAGAGTCCAGGACGTTCTAATAGACTAGGAATGTTTGCTGAGCAAAAACACAAACAAAAATTGAAATAATTTCTTGATGTCAAGAGTAGCATCCTGTATATTTAGAACAACTGGCGCCATGATTTCAGTAAGCTTCAGCATTACATTCGCATATGCAAACAAAATATTAAGTAGGTATTTAATTTACAATGAAAAATCACCATTTTATACAAAAAGAACTGATGGAGTAACCAATGAGCAAAAAGAATTTCCATATGAAGAGAAAGAAGATAAAAATGTTACATTCATGAATAAAAATCTATTATCAATTACAAAATACTTAAGAACTGCATGTGACAATTTGTATCAAGTTTAGGATTTCATTAGCTTTTTCTAGAACTACTAACTTCACTTTATATAAAAAAAATAGGTTCAAAAACCAACCGTTATTTTTTCTAGTGCAACCATAGTTTTAAAGTCGAAGAATTATTGATTAGTTGGTCTATCATCGATTATTTCTCTGTTTTTACGATAGGTTGGTGCAACCACCATTCTCAGAGAGCTTCTTAATTCTCCATTCACACTTAAGGGGTTCGTCACTTATAGTCAACTCAAGTTAGTGAGAGTCCATCTCACCCTAACCTTTGGAATTCTTTTTTCGCCCATTTCATTTTATTTGTTTCTGAATACCTTTCAATTAGGACAATATAAGTAGAGTTGGTATAAGTGTGAGTAGAAAATTAGGAAGAGCTGTCACAAATAAGACCAAACAAAGACTACAAACCGCGGAAGTGATCTATTATGGGAAAACGCTACGCAATAGAATGCCAAGTGAAGAAATTCGCCGACAGTGCAATATATATTATATACAAGATATAAGGAAATTTATCAACATTCGCAAGAAACAATGGCACAACGGAATCTCGAATGTTTGCTTACTTAAAATAGCAAAGGTATAACATACCGCCAGGAAAAAAGGGCATCACGACCTCCCAAAAGATGGAAACACAAAGCAGATCGTCATCAATTGAATTGGCAGTGTAATCCGACTAATAACATCATCAAAGAAAAACAGGCTTTATCCAATTAAAAATGGAAGGAGAACAAAAAGTTACTACGAACTAAATTTAAAAAAATTGCAAATTGAATAGTTTGATATTTTCTTACTGATTTCATTCACAGATTTTGATAAAATCGATATAAAACCACCTATAAGGGGTCTTTTCTTTTACAAAAAGAATAAAGAAAAATCAACTGAAGTGGCAAAGAACTGTGGTTGAATAACATAAAAAAAAGATTTCGACGAATTGAAAATCTTCTTCTGTTTTTTGAAGCCGTCTAAAAAATATAAGTAAGGACTGAGAGCGAAAAAACATTAACATTGAAAAACTTGCATAACTTTTATACCATATAATTTTTTTACAAAATTTTGATATAGTAGGCTTTGAAATAGTTGTCAAAATATGTCGTCAATTTTTTATTTTTTATTTGAGTCAAATTGTGTTCACAAGGCAAAAGTGAAGAATAGTTTTGTAAAAAATTTGGAAGACTTTACATTGTTGTTGGGAGAAAAAAGTTTTAAATAAAGTGTTAGGAGGTTTGGGGGTGGGGGCATAACACGGAAACCAGGAAGTGGACGACTAGAGGGTTTTCATTCACCAAAAAAGGTGCAAAAGGCAATATCTGCGATGGTTAAGAATCCGCTGATATCGAACCGGAAATTAGCTGCAAAAGTCGACTTATCGGAAAAGACAATTCGAAAAATAAAAAAAATAGTGGATTTAAGTCCTACAAAGTTCAAACAACTCCAGATCGTAATGCGGAGAAAAACATTGAAGCCAAGAAACGAGCCAGAAAGTTGAGAGCAGATTTTTTCCAAAAACGTCAATGTTGCGTGATGGACGATGAGACTTACGTCCTCGCCGATTTTTCTCAACTACCTGGTCAGAAGTTTTATGTTTCCTGTAGACGAGGAAATGTTCCTAAGAAGTTTAGAACTAAAATAAAGTCCAAATTTCCAAAAAAATATCTCGTTTGGCAGGCGATTTGTAGCTGCGGTGAAAGAAGCCAATCTTTCATAACAAATGGAACAATTAACTCCGATATTTACACGAAGGAGTGTCTCCAAAAAAGATTGCGGCCTTTTCTGAGTAAACATAAGGTATCCACATTTTTTGGCCGGATTTAGCTTCGTGCCATTACAGTAAGCAGACAAAAAAATGGTACGAAGAGAATTATGTCGATTTTGTACCCAAGGAGGCTAACCCACCAAATTGCCCTGAGCTTCGCCCAATCGAGCGGTACTGGACTTTGGTGAAAAGAAGCTTGAAGCAGACAAAAAAGGCTACAAAATCGATTGAAAGTTTTAGAAAAATGTGGACCGTAGCGACCAAGAAAGTGTCGAGCACCACCATAAAAGCCATGATGGAGACCATTCCCGACAAGCTCAAAAATTTTTATGACGATAAGTCTGATTGATTTTTTGTTTTTTCTTAATTTTTATATAATAAATAACCTATCCAAAACTAAATTTTTTTTGAAAATTTATTTAGCGGTTTAAAAGTTATGCAAGTTTTTCAATGTTAATGTTTTTTCGCCCTCAGTCCTTACCTACATAAAGCGGTTTTATATTAATAAATTAATTTTCCCAATTGTGTGATATAATAATTTTAATATTGAATCTTAACGCATTATACAATATTTTAGCAGTCATATAAGTTCACTGAATTTAGCGACATACTTAGGAAATGACAGTGTGGGGCATCAAGTCGGCACTTTGCACCTAACTCGACACAAATTTCCCCCCCTCAAATTTATGTCGACTTGCTCGCCTTTTATTAAATTTTGTAGTTTGTTTTTTTTTTTGGTGAAAATATTTTTTAAATTTTAAAAAAAAATTAAAACAATAAACTGATAACAATTTTTTTTTTTTTTAAAAACGAAAATTTTTACATATAATTTTATTTTTTTTTTTTTTTTATAACACATATATATTAAATTAATATAATTCTATTGAAAAGAATGGGATATTAAATAGGTACGTTGTACTATAAGCTTGTTCCACAAACCCTCTTGTTTAACAAAGTCTGCTTATACAACAAACATAATAATATATTCGTTGTTTTTAAAACATAGGTAACACTTGATGGCTAAATTATTAAAATGTATTATTGAATTAAATTAATTATTTTTAGTAATAATTTGTGCTCCTGCTGTATTGGGTATGAAAATGTCATCACCCAACTATGAATCAAACCTGACATTTTAAAAACGTCTTCCGGTATTGGACCGTGTCGAAATGGTAACCGTGGTTTCGCCACCTATCGTAAACGTGAATATACATACAACTATCGCCTCGCCTCAAAAAAGTTTTTCGAATTTTTTGCGGTTGTTATGATAACTACATTTACTACAAATTATAAAAATATACATTTTTTGAAAAGTACAATATAAAAATAACCGTGATTATATATTGAATTAAATATACACATCAATTTATAATAAACATACCTAATTTCAATTAAATAGGCAAATATTTTTTTTGTCTCATATAAAATATCTAAAGCTTTTACAAAACCTCTGTAATCGACTTCGTCTCTCTTACCCCTCCTAAATCCAAATCCTTTACAAACTACATCGAATTCATGTTTTGAAATCAAATCCATCATTCCTCTTTGAGATAATGCAGTTAAAAATTGATTTTTAGTCACTGTACCGCAATTAGTATAGTCAAGACCCTGTAATATAAAATTATTAGATTAAGACAATATTAACTTTGTAGCTTTGCACGTTTTTCATTACTTTATATTAGTTGTCGGTAAACTCAATTACGTGTTTTCTAGAAGTTTAACGATGTTTAAAATGTGGGCTTGTTTGTAAGAATACTACGCACGTAAAAGTAGTTTAAATATTTACCTTTATAACACCATAAATGTTAGTTTTATAATCGGGTTTAGTGGATAATTTTTGCAAAGCGACGCACATAGTTTTCCGTTCATCGTAGTTCAAGAAATTCCTTTCACAATCGTTAGTTGGAATATGTTGAATTGGGGTCGTTAGTGGAGAACGTTCCAAACAACTCTGAGTAAACGATTCCTCAATAACGTTTGCAAATCTTTTTGTAATCGATACAATTGCAACGCTTAACCGATCCAAATCTATAATATACTTTTAAGGTCATTAATTACTAATGGAGAAAAACTTACACTTCAAAAAGTGTGTCGTATTCGGGATCTGTTAACCTAAGACGACATTGATCTAATCCACGTTTAAAGTCGGATTTAGGTATTGTATCGTCGTTGTGTATATCGAATTGTCTTAAAAATTCCATCACGCTCACACGATCGCGCACAACTTTCCCTTTTATTTTTGCTAACACCATAACGATATCTTTTTCGTGGCGATTAGCCGGCTTTGGTTTAGGTGGGGTGTTTATTTTTTTCATTGCTTCCGCATACCCAACAAACTAAGTTGCATTGTAGTAAAGGTAATATTTGTAAGTGTTTAAATACCAGTGGTAATTCATGCTTTTTAGCTTCAACTTCACGCAAGAACCATAAATAATTAAATCCTAAATCGTCGTTATATCTCTCTTCAAGAGCGTACAACTCTTCTTCTGAAAACAGTATCCCACAAGTAGACAAACATTGGCGCATTTGAGCTCGCGATACGTGCCCACTATTATAACTAAAAACAAACTTAAATTACAGATTAAGTATCAGCATACATTTAGTTACACATCATAATCATTGAAAGTGGGCCTAAGTATAATTGCCCGTTTCATGGTTCGTTGTTTAACTTTTATGACAGTTTCTTCGCACACATCTTTTGTCAAACTGTTTATATTCTTCCACAACTTTCCACCTTTGTTGGGAAGTTTGGCAACCTCTTGAGGCGGACTTTCAATTTCAACCATAGGGGATTTTTCTAATTCCTGTTGTTTGAAAAAAAATAACACAATTGATAAAAGAAAGAAATAATTAACTTTTTTGGTAAAAACTTGATCAACATCATCTTCGAACGTTTTCCAACAGACGCGCATTGGATCTATGGGGTCTTGATACTGGACCATAACCGCTTTAATCTCGGTCAGTGATAAACACAATTTATTCAGTGCGCTTATTCCTAATAAGTCTAAGGCCCTATGAAATTGTGATACGGTTACTTTTCCTGAATGAAAGGGATCAAAATCCTGCATCAAAATGTCTGGGGGTAGTAAATAATCGACTCAATCAAATACATACTCGGAAAAATTCGTTGACGCGAATCTTATTTTTGAAGACATGTTGTTGAATATTTCTCATGATCGTAACGAGGTCGTCCGCTTGTTTTTGAGGATTTAAAGCTGGGTGAAATATGGTTTGTTTGTCAAAAATACTACTAGCTAAAACTTTTCCTATTTCTGGCCTAGGTAGTTTTGGTAATTCAGCGTCTATCATCCTACCCGGAAATTGCGCTAGTAACTCCTTTAAAAAAATTATTTATTAACTTAAAACTTATTGATTAACTATTCTACCCCTCCTAAGTCTAGCATTTTATGCTGGTTCATATAGTCTACGGACGCATCAATTGCTGCAACAAATGCAACATAGTTAAGCGTATAACCGTCTTTAATGTACTTTTTGACTAGAAGATTAAAATCCGTTGGAGACAGTAAAATGCCTAAGTACGATAAAATTCGACCGAAATGAGCTATTGTAATCGTTCCGGTATTTTTTGAAACCTATAAAGAAATATGTATCACTAGCAGTACACACATAATGTTAACCACCAGTTCATAGTCTTGAAAATATGGTTTCAATACAATCTTTTTCATATTAACTTGAACCGCAATCTTTGTCATTAAAAGATTCAATCGACGTTCTTCGGTTAAACTTAACCGATTGCATTGTAAAGGATCTTCCCATTCTAATCCGGAAACTAAGTTCGCGTTTTGAGAGAAATCGGGTACTGGAAGAAAAATTGATTATTCAAATTGGTATTGTATGAACACTGTTTGTACTGCTATCATGAATAACTTGACAGAACTGAGTATAATAAATTCTTCCATCTTGCACTCTAAAATAATCAGCCAAATCAGCAATTTCTTGTTCCGACAAACCAATAATGCTTTGTAACGATCCAGATAAAACCGAGCAAAACTTTGATTCTACAAGATTGATATTATTTCATTGCCTTAAATAATATAGTATTGTTTTTGGTATTTTACCTGAAATCAAACCCGTTTTCTCCGAATCAAGAGGCGAATAATATGCCCATAAGTCTAAATTTACCCTAAATATTGCAGCTCGGATTTTATTACACGTTCTCCAGATATCGCTCAGTTTTAATGTCTACAAAATAATTTTTGGTGAGAATGAAATTTGTTTTAATATTTAATTGTGACCTTGTAATGCATTTTTGATTATTTAAAAAATATTACGCGATATACGAAAATTTCCAAATGACGTTTAGTTCAATTTATTTAATTTAGTGGCAACTAGATCCTTGTTGTATAAAAACTTGTACTTTCTTCAACCCTTGGCTTGAAATCACTTTCACTTATTTAGAAGAACTTAAAAATTTCTAGGACTAATATTTACGTTTGTGTGGTATTCATCAAGAAAATTGCACATATTAGGTATAAATAAAAAATCAGGATCATATCAAATCATTTATATTTACATAGGTTAACTCCTATGCTTAACTCCCACATTGTCTTGAAAAAAAAATCAGAAATGTTCCTGATGGCCACGCTAACCAGTTAAAAGTAGAGACATCTTCTCCTTCTGCACACGCACTTCTCTGGCTGTCAGATACCTGGCGCAGAAGAATATGAAAGTGCTGGAAGACGTCCAGTCGCAGTGGACTGGAAGGTGCCTAACACCATTTGTAACACAGCTAGCCTCTTATGGGCAAAAGGCTCGCTTGATCCGTATAAAATCCCGGGCGTGGATGGCATTTCCCCTGTCCATCTGCAAAAAGGAGTTGAACTACAGACTCTTTTCCTGATAAGGATTTTTAGGAGCAGTTTGGCGTTGAGGTATATACTGAACGCCTAGGGAACGGCAAGGGCAGTATTCATACCAAAGGCTGGGAAGAAAGATACTACCAATTCTAAGGCCTACAGGTCTATCAGCCTCTCGTCTTTTCTGCTCAAGACGCTGAAGAAATTAGTGGACAACCATATCAGGGACAACAGCGCTTACCAAGGTCTCATTACTAAGGGATCCCTTGTCAGGCGTATTTTGACGACATTGTTATATTTGCACAGGGCAAGTATGAGAACATTCTTTGTAACATAGTACAGGCAGCACTGGAATTGGCAGAGAGATGGTGCAGGTTCGCTGGCCTGGAAATTAACTACAGTTATTAACTACGCTGGTGACCTTCACTTGCAAAGTGAAACTCGACAGACTAAAGCCAATCCAGGTTGGTGGGACGTCATCGGCTTTAGTAATTCGGTCAAATACCTAGATATCGCACTAGATAAGAGACTGAACTGGAAGGAACACCTACTGAATGTTACCAACAAAATCAACAGGGCACTGTTAATTTGCGGCCAAACCTAAAATACTGCGATGGATGTATTGCATGATGATTCGCCCCATCATTACGTACGGTGCGGTCGTCTGGTGGCAAAACTCTCGGAGCTTACCACCAGGAAGAGACTCGAGAGAGTGCAGAGACTTGCGTGTAATGTGCAATGTGCACCTATCTCAAGCAAGTATTGAGCCTCTTTTGGGACTGGCCCCTTTCCATCTTGACATTAACAGGAGGCCAGGCTGGCGCTACTGCGTTTCAAAAAACTGTAAAAGGATGGCGGTCCGAGGCTCAATCACTTGGACAGGACTGTACTCAATAGGAGATATCTCCTGCTTCTCTCATAAAGACGATATGAGCAAGGGCTTCTTATTTGAAGCCAACTTTCGAACGCAATAGAACTCTACGTGCAGTTTAACCCGGATCGGGGATATGTCGGCAGACATCCGTCTTAGCGCTGAACTGTTGTGTCATCAGTTCAACATGGTGAGAACTTGCAGAAAAAACAGAATACGTGAAGTACTTCGGATTGAGGAACGCAAGGAAAATTCAGAACACTGGGTCACTGTAACAGGGCTAAGGTAGTCCAAAACTCTATTAAGTGACTTTACCGGTAAAGAGCACATAGATTACGTAGCAGTTAGCAAGAACCGCTTAAGAAATCTCACGGACTTCCTGACGGAACACTGCCGACTTCCCGTCAGGAAGCCCGTGAGAATTCTTAAGTGGTATCTTGCTAACTGCTACGACATCTTGCCAAGATTGGAGTGACAACTAACTTGACATGCAGATTTTGCTTCACGCTTTCCAGAAAGTGAAATAGTTTTGGGAAACGTTTCCTCGAATTGGAGGAGATTTCTCACGGACTTCCTGACGGAACACTGCCGACTTCCCGTCAGGAAGCCCGTGAGAATTCTTAAGTGGTATCCTGCTAACTGCTACGACATCTTGCCAAGATTGGAGTGACAACTAACTTGACATGCAGATTTTGCTTCACGCTTTCCAGAAAGTGAAATAGTTTTGGGAAACGTTTCTTCGAATTGGAGGAGATTTCTCCCTCTCAATCCAAGGTCAGTCCTGAGATTTCTCAGGGAACTTAACCTATTGGATGTGTTGTTGGTTTAGAAAGGGGGAGTACGATCAGTACTTATTCCGTGCTAGTAGAGTAGAGTTTTTATCTTGGCTATAATTCATAAACAGTCGAATAGATAATTAATGAACTTTTATTTCAACATAAACTTTTTTTAAAATTTTTCTATTTGATTGTGCGTATGATTGGGTTAGCGATAATATCTGAAAGGGTGAATATATTTTGAATGGCAGCTACAATACTCTTATAAAAGTAACATATAATACATCTATATTTATATGTCTGCCGGTGTGTGTAGGTATGTGTTTATTTGTTTTGACTTAATCGAGTGACGTGACATTTTAAACATAATAGTTATAGATTTCGTAAAATTTGAAAAAATTAAATAGCGCTTTTTAGATACATAACCTACTTGAATGTTTATGTTAAAGCTCCATGGGTAAGTTATAGTATTTAATGAACGACTAATGTAGTTGCAATTTAGTACCTGTTTCTTATTTAAGTTAATTTTTATTTTGACATATCTGGTGTACATAAAAAACTTTTAAAAAATGTGTTCCATGTAAAACAATATTTCAACATGTTTTCCAGTTTCTGAAAATTGTATACAACAACGCAACGAAACAACTAATGGATATCGAATATAATTTTAATTTATTTGATGGTTTCTTTATTTCAATTCCAGTAACTTCTCCAATCCAATCCAAATGCATAGATACACTAATGTAAATGCCGGGACATTCTGAATGCCCACATTTATATCCAGCAGCGGCAATTCCGGCAAGACGTTGATTACATACTAGAGGGCCACCTGAATCACCCTAAAATTAAGTAAATATAATACACACATTACGACCATCAATGTCCATATACTTTACAAGCATCTGCTTTGGTAATTGTATTAGCTGCGCATATTATTCCATATTGCAGGGTTTCCAAATCGTCACATGATTTATATAGCTTTTGACATTCAGAAAATTCTACTATTTTCAATTTAGCGTAACGGAGTACTCCAGATGAGTGTTTATCCTGAAATTAATTTAATGACGTTAATATTCTGAAAAATGAATAATGAAATATCGAAATAATTACACTTTCTAATGATTCTACATTCGACATGTTCTCATGATCTTTTATTATTAAAGCATTATAAAATGTGAGTGATTTTTATTTTGTAACCCGTAACTGTTAAAACTTTTGAGAATCGGATCTATGTTGAGTGTATGACATCTTTTGGTCAAAATGTCTTAAATAACACAACTTGTTTTTGCCTCTTTCTTGAATGTTGAATAGGTCATCTAATTTCATTAATATTACTGTCCGTAATGCAGAAGTAATACCATGAAGGATCCACAACTTTTAGAGAGTTAGTTCTAATCCAGGTCAAATAACAGAAAACTGTTAAAATATTAATACCTACTTAAAATAAACAGTGTGCTAAAAAATACTATTATCCGACTTTGCATAGGCACAAGGCAATCGTATCTTGTTAGTTACGAGATAACCTACTTATACAAATCTTGATTGTTTCTAATGTAATAATGTAATTTCTAATAATAATAATAAAATAAACCCCTGCGCCCCCACGTGGTATCTCAAATGAAACCTTATCTTATAAAGATTAGGGAGATGTGTCAATTGCGCATTTTTATGTTTCTTTCGTTATCAGTTTGTTCCTTTGTGTTGTCCCTACTGCTTAGGACTGATAAATACAACTATAGAGTGGCGCTCCTTTGTTTTGAAACATTTTTCTAGTACTATATTTCTGAAAATCGCTCATGACCCCTTTCCGGCAGTAGCTATCGGGTGGTGCTTCGAAGCAACTACAAATTTCTTTTTAAAATAAATTTTCGATAATGACAAGCTGTAACAAAATAAATGTTTGATTTGGATGTAAGTAAGTTTCCTTTAAAAAATAGGAAATAGTATATTGAAAAACAAGCGTCACAACCAGTAAATCTGCATACTTTGCTTCTTGCACTTGTAACACATGTTTCCCACACCTATTGTTACCTTTATTTTGCTGGTATTTACTCTAAATCTACACACATAAAATCGTGGCCCGGTTTGTCTGTGTGTGTGTCTGTCTGTATGTTCGTATTCTCCTCCGAAACGGCTGAACCGATTTTGGAGATCGATACATCAAATTCTTCAGGAGGTCCAGGCGCTGATCTTAGGCGGGGTCACAAGTTGACCTGACCGTTGACCTGGAGCGGTGACCTCACGTCTTTAATTTCAGGCTTGTCTAGATTAGGCCCATTTTCAAATGAGTTTGGTTACTAGTTTCTTTAATAAATCACCATTCAAAAATAAAGTTATTGTTATAATTTAAGTTATGTGCGCTCTAATTCCGTCCTTATTTTATTAAACGCGCTACAAAGTATTAGGAAGTTAATGGGATCTATTACCGCACACTATTTCACATCAATAAGAGTATCACAAAGTAGTCATTGCGACATCCAAATAGGAAAACGTAATTTTTGTACGTTGCTCATATGAAAGAATAACAGATTAAAAATTTACCTCAAAATTAGTAACTCCCCATCCTGAAACTATGCATTCGCCAGACGTTAAAACCTCCGTATTTAATGGAATTATATTAGGTAAGTTGTCGATTCTTTCTACCTGAAAAAATATTTTTATACTATAATGTACTACGTTGATAAACTGAACTGTACCTTAAGGATAGCTATATCGTTAATTGTCCCGCCGTTGTAATTTTCGTGAATTCTTATACTTTTAAGTTTGACATATTTCTTTTCCTCGTTATTTGGTGTAACTACAACGATGTAGTGTTCTATTGCTTTAAGCATACCAGCTGGATTCATAAAGCAGTGTGCAGCACTTAATACAAAAAAACTGATGTATTATACATCCACCACAAATGTGATTTTTGTTTCGAGGTATCTCTACAATGGATGCCTTAAAATACCACCATCAAATTTTTGTATACAATGTTTACTTAGTCTAATGTAATAGTGTAATTTTAAATAAAACAATTTTTTAACTTAATGCATACATTAAGATACAATAACTCAAGGTTTTTGAGAAATTGATTTAATTTAAGTTTCCGTCACTATGACGAAGAGTAGATCGTTTTTTTAAACACGATTAAAGTACGAATTTTTGTACCACGGGTTTCAAAAGTAGAATGGTAACCGGCCATGTCACTATGAAAGTTTCACATTTTCACATAATTCGAGGCACAAACAACAATCTCAATATTCCACGTCGTTCTAAGATGAAATTTCGAAATAACTTTTTTTTTAATTTTTCTTTGTTAAAGAGAAATTTGATTTTTGAATTCAATCAAGAGTTTTATCTGAAATCTGTTAATTTTAATTAAATGCTACTTAATTCAGAAGGCGGTTTACATCTAAATTTATTATTTTGTTTATTTGTTTTTCAAGATTTATTATTTATCACTTTAACAAAGAAACATTTCCGTCAAATTATTTCACACTATATTGTAGATAAACTATCAACTTTATTTACCTAAATATAATTTAAGATAAAACAAATAAAAAGATTTCTATAAATTACCATTTCTGTATTTTCAGTATATTTTAGCAAAATAGCAAACATTTTCAAGTTTTTGATTAGCAATTATTAGGTTTGTTCCAAGCCCACAATCGTTTAGTATTAATTTCGTGCGCATGTCACAACTTGGCACTGCTTTTAGAACGCATTTTAGTAAGACATGCTTGGAACGCATTTAGGATCGTTTTTGAGTAGTTGCCGGTAAAGCCAACTGTTTTGCAACACTAAACCTCAAAAGAAAAATATAACCTATATAATAAGTATTCTGACAAATGGTTAGTGGATGTTCTGTGATGTGTGAACATAAAATATAAGAGAGCAGCCTACTGCGCAGGTCAATCCAAACGATTTCTTCTCTGGCCCATGTATCGAAATGATCGCAACGTGATCGCCCCACGCGCGATTCAATAATTGCTTGAAACAGAAACAAAATCATACAATGCAGTGCATTGCCGCTTGGGTGCTTGGAACAAACTATTGTTACACACCTTGGCGGCCATTTAAAAACTTGAAAATATTTTTCACATCTGCGTTTATTAACAAAAGCTCTTTCCTAAACCTGTGGGAAATATCGTCGGCGGACATTCTTATTTTAACACACACAATGTAATCTTATATCTTAAGGTTGAATTTTGTTCGAAATAAGCTAAATTTTTATGGCTTTTTAAGGAGGTCTATTTGCTGAACATCAATTAATTGAAGTGCAGTATCCAATATTTGAGAAATTAAATGAAAACATTAACCAAAAATCATGTATCAAGTATCATCTTTACTGTGTTTTACATTAAAAACTTGCACTCGTCATATTGTCATGTTGTAATTAAAATATAAAAAATAATAATTTATCAGTGGTTCTATCTTTAGTTTTAGCATTTCAGCAAAACTCCTATTTATAAAACTTATAGAGCTTCCCGTGTCCATCAAGGCAACTACGTTGAATCAGTTAATTGTAGTATTTCTTAGACTCATCAGAGAAGCAGAAGGTGCAGACAGTGCGTCATCACTTCGCGTAATTTCAATAGTGACAGCCTACTAGCAGTGCCCCATCGCCAAAATATAGGTCGCAAACTATACAACGCTACTAAGAATAAAAAGTTATCAAAAATTTTCTTATAAACTTTTATTCAGTTGGGCTTACTTAAGGAGGTACGGCCCTGTAAAGTTTCAATTTAAAATTGGTTTTTTCTTATTATCTCAGAAATAAGTTAAAGATATAATCTGAAAATTTATATTGTAAATTATCTAATTGTGGTACACAATTTAATACTTAAAAAAAAAGATCTTAAGCAGTCGCGTAGATACCTGGGTAGCTGTACATACCTAGGGTTGTTATTTAAAAAAATTGTAAATCTTTGAAATTTTGATCACCCTGTACGAATTTTGGAATAAACAATTTATTACGGATAAAAAGTGGCATGATTTTGAACTTTTGAACTTTTAACATTTATGTTATAAAAATACAACTACGGCCATAAAAACAATTGCAGTTGTTTAATTCAGAAAGCCTCCTATTATTTATTTAAAATTTGTGTGATGATTTTAAATCAAACGAAAAACAGACATTAAAAGAAAACGTTTTTTCTCGAAAAATATTACATTAACGAAAAAATTGACACTTTTTTGTCGGTAATAAAGTGCTTATTCCAAAATTCGTACAGGGTGATCAAAATTTTTAAGGTTTAAATTTTTTTAATAATATCCTCACAGCTACCCCGGTATTTAAGTTACTGCTTAATGTATTTTTTTAAAAACTTTAATAAATTGTGTATTATATTAACGTATTTCACCATATAAATTTTCAGATTTTTGCTTTAACACATTGTCACATTAACAAAACGATATTCATACCTATACGTCTTTCAGAATCTTATGATCTGTAACCTTGTGTTGAAAACTGTAATTAATCAGCGACTAATTTAACTAGGTAAACGACAAAACAATCTCTTAGAAATATATGTATTTGTGTATAGTTTTTATTTTATAACAAAAAAGCAAGAAAAGTAAACAACTATAGGGTTAGACAAAATATGCCAGATGGTTACAATTAAAAGGAAATGCATCTGATTTGTTTTCTAGAACGTAAACTACTTTTAGTAGAATTAATGATAACAAAATTTAAAAACTGATTTGAGCTCCGCAAACAGTTTGAAATGCCTTTAACAAACTAAGAGCAAACTATAATAAACACACAGCAGCGTATTTTGATTACCTAAATGAATTATCTGAATGGCGGTTACTTCGCTTTAAAAGAAGTGGCGAAACTCGTCTACCACAACCGAATCGCTAAAATGTTCACAACAGACATACTCGATTTATTGAAAACAAATTATATTGATTGATTTACCTTTATTTGCATTTTGTTTAGTTTATGTTAAAAGTAAAATTGTAATAATTAAACATGGTTTGAAATCACGTAATATTTGTAAAGCTATACCATACCGTGGAGCATCCGAAAACTACAACCTTGTTCACTCTTTTTTCCATTGAAATTGTGTGTTATGTGGAATTCAAACACTTCCACATGATCTAAACTTAAGCAGTGCATAAAATGTTCGATACAATTGTTTAAGTCATAGCAGCGATTGCTTTTAAGCATCGCTTAAGTTTATTTGGTTTAAGTCGCGTTGGTGCGTAGTTCTGTCACTCGTTTTTCATTAATATCTTAATAAAAGCCACGACAAGCTAAATCTTTTATTACACAAAAAAGAAACCCATATGTTTCAAAAACCTAATTTTAATTGTTTTTTAATTTCATCTAATCGACTAATGGCAGTAAAATTGAAAATGAAAGAATCCGGCGGCAGTTAATTTCTCAAATATTTGCACAGTAAAGTTTTATTGGCGATTAAACCTCCTTAAATTCGCAATGAAACATCTTTGGTATTTGAGTTTTAATAGTAAGTATATCAAAGAACTAGTTTCAGAAGACCCATTTCATAAGACGAGTACAGTTTCGAAAACGAGCCGGGAGGCGGCGAGTTTTCGAAAATACGAGTTGCTAAAATGCCTTCTGAAACGAATTTTTTGTACTATTTTTTCTATTTTGGGCTTTTCAGATTGATTTTAAAATGAAATTTTGCGAGTTTTTAAATTTAGGGAATTTTGAAGTATAATATTGCTAGGGTGGCAATACTTTCATTAAATTTTGGTTTTAATGTTAGTTTATGTTCAATTAGAACATTTATCATATGTTTAATTTAAAAAAAAATTAGGGAAACTAAAAATTAGTAGATATATAAATCTACTGAACATAAATTACGATTTGAGGTAGAATTAAAGTTGTTGGGAGTAATCTTGAATGATCCCACTCCGAAAAGTTTTACATCAAAAAATCATTAAAAATGTAAAAAGTAAACTAGAAAGAGGAGAAAATTCTGAATCGATTGATATCATCGACATAAGCTTCTATAAAAGTTTGAACTAAAAAAGATGCATTTACTTTATGTATAAATGCTCGCCAAGTAAGTACTCCTAATTACACAATTTGCAAACTGTTGAAAAATAAGGAAGAAATTACAAAATGTAAAAAGTAGATTTTAATGAGAAGAACATTCTGAATCGGTTGGTGTGATTGACATAATTTTACTTAAAATTTTAAACCAAAAAAAGATGCATTTACGATGTCGTAGAGGAATTTCCGGTTAATAAAATTTGCAAAAAATGTCCGAAATCAGTCGGAACATGTTCGCAGGTTATTTATAAATTTAAAGGTGTTATGGGCCGTTTTCAAAAAGAATGATACACAGATCAAAACGATATACGGATCAAAACGATATAAGTACATATCATCTTGAACCTGGCCTTAAATTAACGCACGCCGAACGAAACGACAGCTTTGACGTTTAATATCAAATCAGTGTTACCATCGTTCGGAATAAAAATATTTCTATAAAAGATCTCATTTGGGTCATTTATAGCTTTCTAAGCGACTCAAAATAGCAAAAAATTATATGTTGACGTTATTTTACCAAAGTTTCGGTTGTGGGTGAGAGTAGAAAAACATTATTTGAAACTTTGCATTAAAGCAACTTTGTTGATAGCACGAGTCGTCGCTAGATGTCGCAACACTCATTTGACGTATTATTTGTAAATGCTTCTATTATTATTACTTCGTGTACATAAAAGTATAAAAGAGTTTATACTTTACCTGATACCAAAAATCGTGGTTAAAGGCACCCTCTCCCTTTAATACTCGCTCATGTACAGATTCTACAGCTACAATCAAATATTTTATTATTACTACTTAAATAATTAAAAAACAGAACTAATACATCGAAATAAGAAAATAATTTGAAACACATAAGCACTTTTTGACGTAGAGCTTAATTAAGTGGTGTTTGAGAAGGGTAAATAGGAAAACGTTTTGGTGTCGTTTTTATATTTTGATTCAGTCTATTTTTTGGGCTATTGATCACAAATTTCAGGTTTACCAACTAGGATTTTGCCTTAATCAATTTTGTTAAGCATCTCAAAATAACTTGAAAACTACCTGCTTGTTGTCGTCACTGTTGATTATGTATGAAATTGAGTTTTACATAATTTTACGAATTGCTTTGTTACAGTTTTTCGTATATTATTACCTAATTTGGAGGAAAAGAAGTTTTTGTAGATAAAGTTCACCTAAGAGTTGCGAAGCATTCCAATTCATTCAATGCAATGCATTCAATAAGATTGTTCTAGCAATTACTGCACTCCGGCTGCGTTTCCTAGACAGTGATGTGTGAAAAAGCAAACACAGGTTTTGATTTTGATTCTGTGAATCCTTGGTATTGAAGTTGATTTCTTGAAGGTGCAATATATTCCATTGATCCAATTTAAGTTTTAATTGTAAAGAAAGCTGCAATACCCTAGTAGTTCTTTGTGGTAGAACTGAAGAACAAGCTTCAGTTCAATTTTTTTATATAAAAACAATATTTAGGATACTATGGTGCTACAAGTTAGATTAGGATATCTGCTTTAGAATTTGACAAAAAATAGTTCAAGTAAATATTTTATATTTTATTTTATGTTTTGAAAATCTCCTTAATATTATTTTTATTATTTCATTTTCCAAAGTTGTTGGGCCTTCAGAAGCAAGCATTTTAAATTTATGTAAGGCTTATTTGAATAGTTTGTTTATATACAAACAATAGTTTATAGTTTGATAATTAATGGAAACTATGCGTTAATAAAAATATGTTAATAAAATAGCTGAGAAAGACCGCGCCCAGCGGTTAAAACTTCGGAAAAATATTAAACAAGATTTTTGTGAATAGTGTGAGTTTTGTTTGTCGACAAATTTTGTTATATCCTGTATATAAGCATTATTACGCGAATATCTATTAGGTGTTATGTGATTTATTATGATTACTCCTTTAAATTTTAGTTTATAAGGGTTCCTTCCCACGAAGTCATTCCTTAGGAGTGAGGATATACAGGGTAGGCCAATAAGCGAGGTATCTCAAAAACCCCTCATCATATATCGATTTGCGGTAAAAGTTATATGATTAAAAGTAGCGAAGAGAAAATGCTGGAAATTATTTTTGAGTTTCTAAAATGGCCACTAGGGGGCGTAATTTCATCTTGAGTTTTGAAACCCGTTTTCTGAATTTTGTATTAACGATAATTAAGTAAATGCTGTTTTAAAGCTAAAACAAATTCAATTTTTGTGTTAATCCCTTTGTGCTCTATCTCTGAAAGGAAAGTGGTGGGGGGCGTTTGAACATTTTTGGAAGTAAATGTCGATAACTCCAAAAATCATTAACGTATTTTAAAAATTTGGTACTGTTACAAAGTGCTTTTCCTAGGCTATCAATTGTGGTGATTGCAATAGCTTGCCTTGCCATTGGACGGCATTTTTTGACATAATCGCAAAGAAAAATAATTTTCCAAAAAAAAAATTAAATGCTATATTTTTTATGTCCTTAGATAGACAAATAAAAACATAACAACCCTGTAAAAATCATATCTCAATATCTTTATCTTATCCTAAAATAATCAATAAAAGATCAAAACACATGAAAACCAGCAATAAAATAAAAGAAAAAACAATATATTTCACTTGAGTTGCCTAACGGCACCAACAAACTTTTAAGTTCAACAATTGTATAGTTTAACTCCAATTATTGATTTCGGTTTATGTATTTATTTTCTTTTTGTAGATACTGATGACAGAGACAGAGACTTGAAGAAAAGAATACGTACTTGACAAAACATCATTTTTCTTAGTAATTAGTTGATTTATAAATAACATTTTCACACATATCTCAACAACAAACAGGTAGCTTTCTTAAAAATAAAAATTGGTTAGATTATAAAGATTTGTGTCTGATAGTAAAAACTTTATCATAAAATGATTACTATCGCTATTGATTGAACTAATTCTAAGTAGATAACGGCTTTACATCTTTTTAACACCTGTGTTATTTATTGAGTAATAGACTGATTAAATGTTCACGATCTACAGGGTTTTCAAACTTAAGTCGGCACTATTGCTAACTTCGTTATTATTAGAGCTACAGGGTTGGTTGGCAAACTAGTAGCATTTGTTTCTTTCATCACTATGGTGAAAACAGAATAAAAATCGAACATCGCGTTCGCGAGTTATGTCACCCTGTATACAATATTCTCAATCGATAGGAAATTGAATACTGTACAAAAAGTGTCCCATTATTTTTTATCCTAAAGTCAAAAATGACAGAGCTATTGATGATTTTTCAAATAAGTTTAAAGTGGCTGTGATTTTATAAACTACAATCCTTTGTTGTATAAATAAAGGATTAAAATGTCAAATTGAAGTTTTACTTGTAAACAGTTTACAGCCACTAAAAGCGTTTACAGGTGGGCTCAAAAATGCTTGGACCAAGATGGTGACGTTTTTGAGCATCGAATTTGAATTTTTCTTTTAATGTTCACCGAATAAATTAAAATAAACCATTTCCTTTCGCTTCATGCATATTCCTCTTTCTTCATTTCATTTACCACTTCTACTGGATATAGCCACCGTAAATTTTATATGTTGATCTATCCCATCACGAAATAATTTTTTTTAAGAGTCTACCGTGACCAAGATACGAACTGCCTCGACCAACGGTTTTCGGGCTAATAAATTTGACTACGTCCTGGGCATTACTACTCGACCATCCGCGGGTCTGATATTACTCCTGCTTTCTACTTTATGGTAAGGTAAAGTTATAACTAACACAGCCACCTTAACCAATTTAAAAAATCATCAATAGGTCTGTCATTTTTGACTTTAGGATAAAAAATAATCGAATACTTTTTGTTCAGTATTCAATTTCTTATGAATTGAGAATATTGTATATAAGGTGTCCCAATTGAAAAAATGGAACAATTTCACATAACTCGCGAACGCGATGTTCAAATTTTATTCTGTTTTCACCATAGCGATGAGAGAAACAAATGCTACTAGTTTGCCTATTCAACCGACACTGTAGCTATAATAAAAACAAAGTTAGCAATAGGGCCGACTTAAGTTTGAAAACCCTGTATACCCGAAACGTTCCCAATATAATTACGCAATAGATTTGTGTTTCTTTCATTTTTGTCTACTTAAAAGTCTTAATTATTAAACAAGATTTTATTTACCTGTAATCCAACATGTGGTTATTAAAATTGGAACCCAAACAAAATTCATATTAATTTTTACCTGAAAGTAAAAACGAGCAATAATGATTTTTTACAAACACACAAAAGTATGGTATATGCAACTGGTGTCTGAATAAATCTCTGGTCAAGCAAACGATGTAAACAAATTGTATTTAGTCACGCTTAATACCGTATATTGTACGTAACATAAAGGCAGAGAGACATGGGTAATATACAAGGTTTTCAAACTTAAGTCGGCATTATTGCTAACTTCGTTATTATTAGAGCTACAGGGTCGGTTAAATAGGGTGATTTTTATTCTTGTTTTCAACATAGGGATGAGAAAACAAATGCTACTAGTTTGCCTATTCAACTGACCCTGTAGCTCTAATGATAACAAATTCAGCAATAGTGCCGACTTAAGTTTGAAAACCCTGTATACTATACTTCGTTCACTTGGTTCAAATTAACGGTTTTTTCAAAACCACCGATTAGCTTTCGCACTCAGTCTGCAAGAGAAAGAGATCTCAATTTAAAATGACTTTCTGAAAACGATTTGATAAACCTTCATGCGTTCCACAGCAATATTATTAAACGCTTTTGATTAACTCAACATGACTAAAACGGATATTCTATTTTTACTACATTACTGAATTTTTGAACCTTGAAGAAATTCAGCAGTCGAAACGTCGGCAATTAAAAGTAGATACGTATGTGGTGTTTTAATTGCAACCTCTCTCTGTAGAATTTTCGACGCTATTAGAAAAATCATATAATGTATAACGAAGAAAAACAACTACTCAATTTGATTAAAGATTAGGGCTGTATAGGCTCACAAATTTGACAGAATTTTTGAAGTAAACAAAAATTTATGTCTTGTTAAAAAGTTAATACTATCCGAGTAAAGGTCGTTTCCAACGTTGTCATTCGGTGGGTTACGTCCGTGGGTATGTCCGCACTTCCGTGTCCGAGTCAGTAGTGTCCTTTGATTATACCGTGTGTCCCAGATAATCTGAAGCATTCTGTTTAACATGGGGAATTTGAAAAGTCCGATTTTATATGTCCCCAAACTGTTTTTAAGATATTTCCACTATCAGAACACTTAACAATGTTTAATAGAAAACGTTTTGCGTAATAATTTTTATAATTTAACCAAACATATTAAAAATATTTTAAAAACTATTTAATCATATTTTAAAACTTACGAGGGTTCAAATCCCAGTCCCAGTTCTCTTTTTATTTGTATTATTATTATTTTAAAAGAACAGCGTTTAATTTCCATCGGTGAAGAGGCATAAGTTTTATTGTTTTTTACTTGAACTGGCAATGGATTTATTAGAATATTCACGTCATGAAACATTTAGTTTAATAGTTTCATTTTAGGGAGTTTTTGGATATCGTAAAATCTTCTACGCATGCGCGTACGTTATTAGACATGCATTGCGCATGCGCAGAAGAAACTTTAGCGTTTGATTTTACGATATCCAAAAACTCTCTAACTGAATATTATTCTAATAAATCCATTGCTAGTTCAAGTAAAAAATGTGAAAGTTTTAATTATGTCTCTTCACCGATGGAAATTAAACGCCGCCGCCGTTCTTCAAAATAATAATACAACTAAAAAAAGAAAAGAAGACTGGGATTTGAACCCTCGTACGTGTTGATATTATTAAATATTTTTTCAAATATTTTTAATATGTTTTGTGAAACTTTAGAGATTATAACGCAAAACATTTTCTAGTACACATTGTTAACTGTTCAGATAGTGAAAGTATCCTAAAAACACTTTGGGGACATATAAATCGGACTTTTCAAACTATCCATGTTAAACCGGTTTGCCGGGACACACGGTCTATATACTATATATCAAGGGTGTTTCTGAAAGGTGTGTACATGGCTTTACCAGAGGTTTTCTGGCTCAAAATAGACAGTTTGACACCAATTTACCTATAACCAAAAGTTTACCATAAGGGCGCCAGAGGCCGTCAAACTTTCCAAAATAATATTGTATATTGGAAATAACTCGAAAACGGTTCGACGGATTTTGTTCCGCTTTTGTATGCTGGTTGTCTGCTTTTGAAGACGTTTTTCTGTGTAATGTAGACAAATTTCTAATACCAGGAAAAGTCGCTTTCATACGGGCACTGTCAAATAATGATACGAAACCAAAATAATTCTGACAAATAAGACGAACAATTTGAAAACTTTTTTCTCTCCGATTTGGGAGCTTTTCGGCGTAAACCCTCACGCTCTCCTGACAATTGCCACTGCAAAAGCCCAACACTATCGGGAAATGTGTAGCCCATTTTTCAAGTAGTTAATCGCAAAATAGAAACGTGAGTAATCTTGGAAGATCCGGAAATCGATGTTACAAATGATAGATTTGATCGCATCACCTACTAGAAGTCTACTTAAATTTCTAAGCGTATGGATGCGCCTTGCAGGGATATGGTTTTAATTTTTTTCTGATCAAACTAGTAACATTAGCGCAATTTAACAAGACAGAAGAAAGTTTTCAAATTGTTCGTTTTATTTGTTAGAATTATTTTGGTTTCGTATCGTTGATGGTTGTTAAAATATGATCATTTATTTGACAATGCCCTTATTCTGGCATCAGAAATGTGTCCACATTACACAGAAAAACGTCTTAGGAAGCAGACAAGCAGCATACGAAAGCAGAACAAAATCCGTCAAACCGTTCTCGAGTTATTTCCAATAAACAATATTTTTTTGGAAAAAGTTAGAAGCTATGAAATCGCAGTTGGATAAATTCCAGGATAACTGAGTTATTTAATTTTTTCGAAACGTCAATTTTTCCGGAAAAAGTAAAATAATGCAAAAACCCTCCATTTTAGACACTATGTATAATGCATAAAGTCACATTAGAATTTCCCAAGAAATTCAAATTTGTAATAAAAAATGGGTGGTTTCATTTAAAAAAAACATAACTTTGATATGTCGCACTTTTATAGAACACTCTGTATAAACGAAAATAATTTTAAAATGTGCAGTTTATTGATTTGCACAACTTTCATTGCAAAAGTTCTTTTCTAACTCTAATATTTTCTGATATATTCACCTTCCTCGCACTAATGGGCCACCCTGTATATAATCAAAAGTCATGTCAAACGGCCCAGTTAGTCTAAGAGAATCGGATTGTGCCAGACGCCTCAGTGTGCCTTTTTATCCGATCCGAACTTGATTTTCATGGGGTTAAAAGATTCTCGCTTGCTTCTGAAAGTGCCACAAAATGGAACAACTAGAAGCTGTTATGTATTAGTTTAACATATTAATCTGCACATTGAAGTTCTATTGAAATGGAACATACGGTATAATTATTTTTTAAACAGCTATAACGAAGTGTTCTGATACAATTTTTAGGTATCCTTGGTTTTGTGGGATATCATTGACCCGCTCCATACAGTTTGATACGGTATTCTAGAAAGAAAATTTTTATAAGCTTCCTAGTTTCTTATATTCTTGTGTTGTTGAGTTTTTCCGGCGTTTTATTCGCCCCAGTTATTTAAGTGTAGGTACTAACATTGGTCGTGATAAGATTGTGCTTGGAAGTTTATATACAATATCCTTCAGTAGCTCCTTTTCAGTGTAGGGTCGACCTAGGTCACTAAGCTGTAAGGCTATTTGCGTTATTTCAGTACCCATCGCAGTTTGTGAACTTAGGTTGTCTTCACTTTAATCATAAGTCATGTGGTCGAAGAACAATAGTCTTGTCAGAAAGATAACTGCGTCATTGTCGAATTACAAGAAATCTCTAACCAGTGCGTTCAAGTTACTTGTTACATATTACTAGTTATTGAAGTTAACAATTTGGAAAAGGTGTAAAAAATTAATAATACACTAGTAGATGACGATTTTACCCTTACTTCTTGTAATAAAGAAAGATTAATTAAACGTGTTATTACTTGAATTACACAATTTAGTACTTGATCAAGTTTTCTTAGACACTTGTTACATAAACCTTCTTATGCAATAATATTATGACACGCGTAGATTTTTACGAAACAACTATAAATAGTGTTTTTCCAATACCTTGATACAAACATCTCTCATCGTTTTTCTATCGCTTTTATAAATTTGTTAGTATCAATTCGCAGCATAATGATTTTGGGCTGATTCTATAATATAATAAATTATTATATTATTATTATTATTATTATTATTATTATTATTATTATTATTATTATTATTATTATTATATTATTATTATTATTATTATTATATCTTAAGTCTGTTAGGCACGATATTATTAACCCATTAGTGAGTATGGTCCGTTTAAACGGACGCTCATTTAACGGTAGCGTGCGCTTTAATAAACATAACCTACAAATACACAGTTGCACGAGTGTCTACTCTGATATGTGTTTGAATAAAAAAAAAAGTGTATGCCTTTATTACGATTTATGTTATAAATAAATTTTTCTGTCTAAAATATTTTTGCAATATTATAAATATCATATTTTTAAAAGTTTATGGTTTACGCAATTAACTGTGCTGACTAATTTGTCTAATAATAACAATTAATTTGTTTATACTTGTTTATATGTGACGTCCGTTATAACGGCCACTATGCGGTGCGGTTAGATGTGTTTTAGTAACTACGTAATGCTCTTGCAGATTGTCTCTTGAAGAACTTCTACAAGCGTTAGACGAAAATGATATTGATGCTCCACTTGATATACAGGGTGCCCATAATCTATCTCATAACATGGGTAACTTTCTTAATATGCAAAATAGGTAATCGGTTAAATTAGGAAAGTTGGGCAGAATTACAAGCAAAATGTTAAACTTTTTTCAAATTTGACATATGTCTTCAACTTTTGAAATTTTGTGAAAAAACTGAAAACAGTCGATTTTTTTAATGTTGTCCTGTTCCACTACTACTTACTTTAGAACTGAACTAAAATGACATCTTATACATATTTTTACGTAGAATTCGATAAAATTACTCAAAATGTCATAACCCTCTTGATTTTCGAGATATAACACAAACTTACATTTTTTAAATGGCAATCATAGTTGGCTGTGATCTTATTAAATAGCTTTTGTTTTTGCGATTTCATTGATATAAGGTTCGATATACTTTACTCTTGTATTTCTATTTAAATGCCCAAAATTGTGTTGTTGATACCATTAAGGAACAAAATGATTTACAAGTTAGTTAAACTTGAAACAAAAATTTATATTGACAATATAATACCACAAGTAGGTACTATTAATGGTTTGTAATTATGTTCTATTTCAATAATGTACAAAAGACATAAAAGTTCATATTAAATGTTCGAAATGGCCCCCGTTAACCAATATGCACATTTGACATCTTCTAACCATCTCTCTATGCACTTTTTCCAAACTGCGAGGACGAATTCTTCTAATAATCAACCTAATTCTATCTTTTAATTCTTCTACATTATTGGGTTTTTCTTTGTACTGTCTTTAACGGTTCCCACAAGAAAAAATCGAGAGGTGTGATATCAGGTGTTCTTGCCGGCCAATTAATAGGACCTGAATTACCGATCCAGCTCGGAAAACGTTCGGAAAGATATTCAGAAACAGCTCTAAAATTATGAGCAGGAGCACCATCATGTTGGAAATGAGTAAGATTTTGTACCACATTTAATGGCAGTTCATCTAACATGTCTTCCAAGTCATTTTGAAGAAATTCTAAATATCGCCTTCCATTTAAATGGTAATTGTAAAAGAACGGACCAATTATTCTGCTACCGAGGATGCCACACCACACATTTATTGAAAAAATATGTTGATCTCGTCTCTCAACAGTAACATGAGGGTTGTTCTCAGACCAATAGTTATTATTATGTCTATTAAATACACCGTTATTGGTAAATTTTGCCTCGTCAGTAAATAAAATTCTGCGCGAGAAATATGGATCGTTGTCAGTTTCTCTTCAAAACCATCGAGCGTAATTTAATCTTATCTCTGAGTCGGCTGGATACAAGGTGTTGCCGATATGAAATTTATACGGCTTGAATCGATTTTGTTTTAAAATTAAACGAGCTTTTTCTGTAGAAGTACCACACTCACTTGCAATTTCACGGGTAGATGTTTTGGTTTATAATTTACATATGCCAAAACTCTTTCTTCGTCTTCTTGATTAAACTTTTGCTTAGCTTTTGGTTTCATAAATGATCCGTATAGTTTTAAATTATTTTCCAGTTTGGAAAAAGTCTTTTATCTGGTTGTCTTCTTTCCATATATCTTTGCAAATACATTTCACTGGCTTCATTACTATTTCGTTGCTAGCATAATAACAAAAAAGCATGTCGTTTCTCTCTTCATTTGAATACATTGTTTATTTTGAGAATTTTATGTTTTTAAAATAAATCACCGTGAATAATACAACTTACTTATGTAAATCAAATTATTTAGTTGACGACACAGGCTTTTGTTTCAACAGGTTTTTGTTTGAAGCATTTGTTTCATAGCCTGCCTGTGTATTATTTTGCAGCTTAATTGTATCAATAAACTACTTTTAGCATTTACAAAAAAATGTAAGAGTAAAGTATATCGAACCTTATATCAATGAAATCGCAAAAACAAAAGCTATTTAATAAGATCACAGCCAACTATGATTGTCATTTAAAATGTAAGTTTGTGTTATATCTCGAAAATCAAGAGGGTTATGACATTTTGAGTAATTTTATCGAATTCTACGTAAAAATATGTATAAGATGTCATTTTAGTTCAGTTCTAAAGTAAGTAGTAGGAACAGGACAACATTAAAAAAATCGACTGTTTTCAGTTTTTTCACAAAATTTCAAAAGTTGAAGACATATGTCAAATTTGAAAAAAAGTTTAACATTTTGCTTGTAATTCTGCCCAACTTTCCTAATTTAACCGATTACCTATTTTGCATATTAAGAAAGTTACCCATGTTATGAGATAGATTATGGGCACCCTGTATATGCCATTCCTTCAGAAGATGGCAATGATACCGATATGAACGAGAATTTGAGTGACGACGAACATGTTGCAGATCTCAATTGTCTCGGATCCGAAAATGCTTAAAACTACTTGTGAAATCGAAACAAGAAAGACTGCTAAAGCTACGGCTGAAGAACCTACACCATCTTGCTCCCATTGGGATTTTAGTGACGAAGAGCCCTTATCGAAACAAGCAAGAGTCAACGCCAAAAAAAAAGGTAAATCAAAAGAAGAGTAAAACAAATTATACTTGGTCACACAGCAAACCATCATTCAGTATGAATGTAAACTGCGAAAAAGTTCCTCCATCAGAGGCAGCAAAGGTATGTAAAACACCTCTTGATTTTTTTAAATTATTTTTCACTGATACTACGCTACAACACTTCATAGAGCAAACCAATTTATATACCGGACAGAAAAATAAAATTTTGAATGTGACACTGGACGAAATGAACGTTTTTATTGGAGCTCTATTGTTTTCTGGATATTCCAAATATTCAAATAAAAGACTTTTTTGGTCGAATTCTCTAGATATACCTGTTGTAGTACAAAACAGTATTCGGCTAAACAGGATTGAAGAAATTCTACGAAACTTTCACCTAAATGATAATAGTAAGCATGATAATATAGATCGCTTATTCAAGCTAAGGCCACTGATAACACACCTAAATAAAAAATTTAAACTCCACGGTGGATGTGACGAAAATATATCTATAGATGAAAGCATGATACCCTATTATGGAAAGCATTATGCTAAGCAGTATATTAGAGGAAAGCCGATAAGGTTCGGTTTCAAAAACTGGGCTTGTTGCACGAGTTTTGGGTACTTGCTAGCTTTTGATATATACACTAGAAAGGTAATAATGCCAACAAAGTTTTTGGCATAGGAGGTTTCACTTATCAGTGCAGCAAAAATTTCTCCTCATAAAGGATTCAAGATTTTTTTTGATAATTATTTATCATCGAGTGATCTTTTCAAACATCTTTCAGAAAAAGGGTATTGTGCAACAGGAACCATTCAAGATTCACGAAGTAGCAAATGTCCTCTAACTGATGTCAAAACAATGGATAATGAGGTGGAAAGATAATAAAACAGTTATATGCATAACTAATTATGATCCAGTTCAAGAAGAAAACTGTAACAGATATTCGCGCGACAGTAGGGCTAAGATTGCTGTTGTCCAACCAAAACCGATAGCCTGTTACAACAGGGGAATGGGAGGAGTAGACATAATGGACCAAGCAGTAGCAACTTATCGCACCCGAATGAGACAGAGAAAATGGTGGTGGCCTATTTTTGTCTATTTGTTAGATGTTTGTATTTCAAACGCTTGGCTTTATGAGGAGGATTCGACAAAATGATAATTTAGCGTCAAGTCTTTTGATCTTCAGAAGGTCTAGTGCCTTGGATTTACTAACAACATACGGGACACCATCATCAAGAGGAAAGTTGGTCCGACCACCTAGCGAGAATATACGTTACGAAAACGGAACCATCTGATAGTGTACAACGAAACCGAACGCAGATGCAAACTTTGTGGTAAAAAAGCACATTTCATATGTGAGAAATGCAACTGTGCACTCCATCCAAAGCAGTGTTTTAAAATATATCATACAAAATAGTTTTTAGTTTTCTTTAAATAAACTTTATTATCGGAACTGTATCCATAGTGTCCGTTAAAACGGGCACATTTTTTCTGGAGAAATGTCAAAAAAAAAATTTTTGTTAAATTATCTTTTGATTTTGATTAAAAATAAAAGATGTATTTGTTTTTTATTTTAAAATTAGCACAGATAAACTTTATGCACTAATGGGTTAATGTAGTCAGCTTTGATTAAGTAATTATTTAAGTATTTTTTTTATTCCCGTTTATAAATCATAACTTTACCCATAATAAAAACGTGTGAAGTATGATTTCTTACGTTAATTTTGACCTAGGACCTACAGGGACTGAGTCTGTAAAAACCTAACAAACAAACAAAGACACAAATCCATACTTTCCATACGTTTATTAGTTGGGGATGTGGAGTTCTGCGGTGAACGCTTGTTTTACACTCGCCTGGTTTCGCTTGTGTCAAAAAACTTCTTTACGCACTTGATATACATCTAGTTTTAAGTGCAATGTTCTCATTTAAGTTTGGCGTTTTGTTTAAAAAAGAATTATGAGTTTATTTTCCCCTACATTCCCTTCTACGTAGTTTTATTTTTTTCAAACAGCTTGCACTAGTAAGCAGCGCTACATAATTTGATTAAAATGACATTTTTATTGTTTTGCGAAAAAAGCACCCTTTCCATAAAATTCATTGAAAATTAATATTTTAACAAAAGCGCTGTATTCCAAATTTTTAAATTTGTTGTTGACTTCTAGAAAACTAATCCTCAACCATTTGTCGCCTGTTATATTATAAATAATAAACTGACAGTCAATAAGGAACTGAAGGCCCGAGATAAGAAAGATTTTGATTATTTACAATTTAGCCAACGTATGTGATTTTGTAATTATACTTTAGATATGCGTTTGTTGACCCTCTACTTTATTACCTATTGTTTTAATCCTGCGAAATTATCAAATACATATTCGATCGAATTTCGGTCTAAGAAAAAATATTAGTTAAATAATTTTAAATTTTATAAATCGTTCAAAACAACAAAAAACCTTTAAGAAATAATGTTAACATACCGTCTTGCCTCAACTTTACCCTAGGTGTATGAATTTTTGGGGTTACTATATGTCGATCGAAGGGGAATGGTGTTGTGAATTTAACAGTGTGCTTGATGTTTTCGGAAACGAACCTTTAAAAAGTTTTAAAGGTTTGACTATCTAATGTTAAGTCTATGGGAAATTTTCATTTTAAACTAATAAAAGTTTTGATGTGTCTACTCAACTGGATCAATTTAAGTTGTTTTCATGTGATCGAGGGTAAAAGGTATTGGTTGGTAGGTTACAGTTAATACAATTTCTTTCTTTAAAAAAATTACATTCATAATAACAATTTCAAAATCAAACTTCTTTTTTTTTACGTAAATTTGTTTAAATCAATTTAAGTTGTTTTTCTGTGATCGTGGGTAAACGGTGTTGGTAGTTAGGTTACAGTTATTACAGTTTTTCTTCCAAAAAATAACATTGATAATAACAATTTGAAAAACTTTTAAGTGGATTTCGTGTGACCGGGGGTAAACGGTGTTGGTTGGTAGATTACAGTTATTATAATTTTTTTCTTTAAAGAATTACAATCACAATAAAAATTTCAAAAACAAAATCGTTCTTAAAAAAAAATTTTTGTCCATAAAAACGTTAGATATTTAAATCCCCATAACTTTTAAGGGGTCGTTTACGAAAAATCAAGCACATCGTTGAACTCAGGAGACGATTCCCTTTCATTCCACATACAGTAACCTCAAAAAAATTCATTCCCTTAAAATAAAGTCTTACCGATTCTATTATAAGGTTAGAATGAAAATTCGGTTCGAGTGGAAGACCATGAGTAGATAAAATTTTCATTCTAATTGAGTAACTAAACGTGTTTTCTCTACGACCATATCTGATTTCTTCAGTTTTTTATTTATTTTATAAAATTTAAATAAATATACTTAACCCAAAATACCTAAAACCTTGCACTTATATTTGACACTTACATTCAGAAAATCATGGCTGTCTAAATAATTTGTTGAGCATAATTACCGAATATTCAATCTGTTACTTGTCATTGAATGAAAATACATGCAAAACCCATTGTTTTAGAATAAATATTCTATCTCAGGGCGAGAATTTTTTTTTTCTATTATTAAAAATGATTTCAGAATTCCACAATTGTCGTGGAAAAAAACACAATCTTTTACTTTTTCAATTTTTAAATTAACTAGTAGTGCTCTTACCCGTTTTATATTACTGCATATGAATATATTACGCATACAATAATTTTTACATGTAATAATGTTCACTTAAAAACTAACACTCTTTCTTACTATCTGATTTTACTCATACACATACAAAGAAGGATATTCATACATGAACGTATAAATACAGTTATCAAATAGATAAGCCGCAATAATTTGCAACTATATTTTGATATTTATACAACTGATCCAATAAATACTTTCAGATACCTATATTTTTAAGATAAGATTTTATTCTAGATTTATAATTAGTCAGAATTTTATTTTCATATGTTTGATATGTAAATGAGTATAAATCATTTTATAACTCTAAGGTTCGCATTCACAGACCTAGTTTAAACCAGGTTTAGATTTTGATTTAAAAGATTTTGTTCTTTTAAATGAGTTTGAACTCTAAGGTGAGCATTTATTAACCATTCCTGTGCTACAGGTGCGATCAATTAAAATACCTTAAAAACTTATTTCAAACAACAAAATTATTATTTTAAACAAAGATCAAATTAAACCTAGTTTAAAATATAACTGAAAAACCGGGGCTAAGTAATTTTAGAGGCAAAGTAATTTGATTAATAGTTTTAGGCTGAGCAACCAATCATGACTGTTAGTGATATTAGTAATCAGCGAGGATTTCAACTGTCATAATTCTTTGGATTTAAAATTTCGGTTTGAGTTAATAACAACAGAATTTGTATTAATTCAAAACCCTTCAGGACCGACATTAAAAAAAGTCCCATATAACTAGTATTTCTTTTTTGACAAAGGTTACCTAAATGTCTTAGAGGTCAACTTAAACAATGGTCTTCAAAAATGAGCAGATGTTGTTTGGCAACCAAACAAATTTGTTAAATCAATAAATTTAAACAAGTAAACAAAAAATATTGAAACATTCGAGAGAATTACACACGTTAATTGTAATCAATTCAAATTAATTAACAATTAAAGTTTTTGAGTTGGACGCGGGAGCTAAACTATTGAAGGTAAAAAGCATTTTTATTTAGTAATTTGGAACTATAGAATATTTAGTATGTTTATAAACAAAAGGAAATCTATACGCAATCACCTTACAATTCTTATTTTCATATTATTTTATTTTTATTTTAATACAGCTGTCCAACAGAAACAAAAATCCTAATAACAGGACAGGTACAAGTTACACTATTAATTATGTGCGTACAAAAAATATATATAAAAAATAATAATGTGATTTCTAATTTAAATACATCCTAACTTGATACAAAACTAAAAAGAAAACTTAAAAATGAAATACAGTAAAATCTCTATTTTGGCTACCTCTTAAAAGTGGCCACCTCTAAAACCGGCCAAGTTTTCCAAGTCAAAAACTAATTATACGGAAATATTCATATTAATAACCCTCCTAATAGCGACCACCTCTCGATAAGGGCCATGGCCACTTATTTGCAAACTTTCTTGGAAAAATACATGTAATTCTATCTCCCATTTCCTGCTATTCTTTAGTAGACAACAGCTTAGCGTTCAAGTTGTGCATAATATATAATTGTTTCATTGTGTGAGGCTTAAGTAATTACCGGTATTTAAGAACGGATTTAAAGAATTTGTTTGATTTACAATAGACAGTCATTACAGAGAAAGTGCAATTAAAAGACTCATTAAGCTCACCCCAAAAATCGTATTTTGCGTACATAGTTTGAGTTAGTATGTTCAACAGTGTTGTTACATATAGACGTACAGAAAAATTACAATGTCGCTAAAAAGAAAACGTTTGTTTCTTAAAGAGAAAATTGATATAATTGTGGAAAGTGAAAAGTTCAATACCAGTGCTAGAAAGTTGGCTGAAAAATTTAGTGTTGGAAGAACACAAGTTAACGATATTTTAAAAAACAAATGTGATTTAAAAAAGCTATTTGAAGAAGGTTCCAATACAGAGCAGAAGAGAAAATTTCCTAGAACTGAAGGTTTAGAAATTGACCGAGTAGTTTACAATTGGTTTTGTAAAGCTAGGAATAAAAATATCCCTATATCTGGACCTTTAATAAAAGAGAAAGCATTGGAAGTTGCTGAAAATTTAAAAATGACAGATTTTAAAGCTTTAAATGGGTGGCTTGAGAAATTTTGTCAAAGACATAACATAACCTTTAAAACAATTTGCGGGGAGTCAGCTGATATTAACCTGGACACTGTTGAAGCTTGGAAAGCAAAGCTGTCAGTAATATTGAAGGAGTATTCACCTAAAATGTGTACAATGCTGACAAGATCGAACTTTTTACCTTGGGATGCCAAACAAAACGTTCTCTTTAAAAAACGATAAATGTAGTGGTAAAAACTGCAAAACAAAGATTGACGATTTTATTTTGTACACATATGGGAGGTTATAAGGAAAATCCGTTAATCATTGGAAAAAGTAAACACCCAAGATGCTTTAAAGGCTCTCATAGCAACAAATTGCCCTTAGAATGGGTACCTAATAAAAAAGCTTGGATGACGGTAGGACTTCCTGGTTAAAAAAAATTGATGAAAAAATGGAAAATAGAAAAGTCTTATTATTTCTGGATAATGCCACGTCTCATCCCAAAGTGACTCTTGAAAATGTGAACATTGTTTTTCTACCCCCAAACACCACATCCCATTGCCAGCCACTGGATCTAGGAACTATCCAAAACTTTAAGATGGCCGACAGAAAGTTTTTAATCAAAAGGCTGCTAACATTCACAAATACCGAACGTCCTTTTGAAGATGCGGAAAAAAGTATCAATTTAACCAACGTTTTAGTTTGGATATCAGTAGCCTGGAGAAACGTTCGCCTATTACAATTGCTAAATGTTTTGCGAAAGCAGGATTATCAGAAAAGGTCCTGGAAGAAGATTTTGATGAAGAAGACGAAATTCCACTTGCTCAGCTTTTTCCTGTATTACTAGAAGGTAATCAACATATAAGCCTTAAAAATTATGCATCTATTGATTGTGATATTTTGACCGAAAGCCCCAATTTAAGTATTCAAGATATAATCAGTGAATTAGACTATAGTGAAGGCTGTGATTCGAACAATAAAAGTGGTGCAGAAGAATCCGAAGTTTTTACCTCAAACATTAAAGATATGGGTGAAGAGTGTGAAAAACTAAGAGATGTGCAAAGTTTCCTATTTTCTAATGATAAGAGTGAACTAGCGGTAGATAACGTTAATAAATATTAAAAGTAGTAATTACCCAAGGTTTGACCCTTAAGGGATACCAGAAGTTGCATGAAAGGGAATTGTATTGCTTTTGCAAAAATTAATTGTCAAAAAGCGATTCTGAAGATATGAAGATAAAAGTTAAATGAGTGAAGATGAAAGTTCAAACCTGTGCAATTTTTGAATTATAATGTTATGATCAACAGTGTCAAAGCTTTTGCAAAGTCAGTATAGATCACATCCACCTGACCGTTGTTGTCTAATGCTGTTGCGATGTAATGAGTAAAATAGCATAAATTAGTAGTTCTTGATCTGCGTTGCATAAAACCGTGTTGTGAGAACGTTAACTGACTTTGAATATTAAAATAAATTGTTTGGTATAGAATGCTCTCAAATAATTTACTAAAATTAGAAAGAATTGTCACCGGTCTGTAATTAATAATATTACTTCGGTCTCCAGATTTATCAATAGGAACTACCCAACCTAGTTTCCATTCAGTAGGAAAACTGCTGGTTTTGAGAACGGTTTGGAACAATCCTTTATTATCATATTTGGAATAAGATCTGGTCCATACGATAGATCGTTTTTAATTGTTTTCTTTATTATAGTTTCAATTTCAACAATGGATATATGTGATAGGTATATTCGATTATGTGAGAATGTTGAAGTTTATCTTTTTAAATTGATAGATGAAGTAGAGAAGAACACACTTTTAAAGAATTTAGCCAAACTTTCAGCACGTTCTGCATTCGACATGAAACATTCATTGTTGAGTGACATAATGTTTGGTTGACAGGAGGACGATTTGGGGACTGGAAATAATACCGCCGGAAAAAATACCTTGGCATAAATACCACCGGAAAAAAACCACTAGAAAAAAAAACCCTAGAAAAAAATCTCCTCCGGAAAAAATAGTGCTATAGTTATCAATTTTATATTTCTAATTTTTAAAAGATAAGCAATAATGTATAAATTTTAATTTTATAAATATTTATGCACTGTTACTTATTTATATTTAAATAAAATCAATACAAAAGTGTTATTCGGTTGGATTTAAGCAAAGGGGAGCCGGTACTTTTCCCATACTAAGGTGGTCGGAGATGAACGGTGATGGTTAGTAGGTTACAGTTATTACTATTTTCTTCTTTAAAAAATACATATTTTCATATGGTTTAGGGTCAACGGTGTTGGTTGCTAGACGTGATCTGGGGCAACGGTGTTGGTTGGTAGGTTACAGTTATTAGAATTTTTTTCTTTAAAAAATTACATCTTTTCATTATAGATTTTCCAACCAAAATTGGGCCTTCTTAATGGGAGTTGAAAACGGGGATGTTGGAGTGAAAAAACACCTTGTCTCGTATTGACGTTGTCGACGTTTCGACCGACGAAGGTCGGTCTTTATCAAGACATCTAAGGGATTGGTGATGTCTTGATAAAGACCGACTCTTTGTTTTGAGTAATCAATTATTTAAATTGAACTCCCTAAACTTATGGATAACTTGATTTTTTCAAATAGCATAAGCATTCTAATGATAAAGTTGTAGGTATCTAACTCTTACGGATTTTTGCGGATGTCTTGATTGGCTGAATAATTTGATTTGATTTAGTATTTGATTGTTTTGAAGATAGAAATTAATAAAGCGGTTACATTGAGATTGATTTGAGGCAAATAACGATTAACTCATTTGCCAAAAAAAGTATGGGTCATATACGTTACTTGGCCTATAACTTAACGGCTCTTAGCTTCTGGCGGAAAATATTCACTTGGTTGCGACAGAAGTGAGTTTGCATTAATTGTCGGGCCGATTATACAATTGTTCTTTTGTGGTTAAAGAAAGCTCAGACACATGGAAACCCTATGAAGCGTATGTAGCCTTATGGATTGCATTCAAGAGTGCCGATACCGATAGGTATTAATTATTAATGGCGACACGTCAGCTCGCGAAATAATCTTATAGATTTGATAAGTCGAGAGGTGGATATTTAATTTTGTTTGGGAGTCCTTTTTGGTTTGAAGGAAAAGGTTAGCGAGTTGCTCATGCTTAGAACTATTACTGCTACTGGAAGCGAGTAATGTTGGGAGTTAAATATGTGAGTTGCTGATACTCTTAAAGAATCGTGTAATTGCTTGCTCTGAACGCATCCTTAACAATGTTACAGGAGGGAGACAGAAAATGTTTGATTCCACTTTATCCCTGGGGGTTAGACAATGATCTAAAGTGCTCTTTAAAAATATCCTAAAAAGAATCGTTAACGGTTTTTGGTTGATGAATGAGTGGGAGGGCGAATTGCACGAGTATTGCGAAAATCTTCATGCGGGTACTTATTTCTTGTTAGCGGAAATCTTTTAAAAATATTGGCCTGACAATTGTAAAGGGTGGTATTTGTAAATGTGTCGTGTGCATCAGTTTAACGCGAGAACTACTTTCAAAGAATGAGAGACTTACTAAAAATAGATTATCCCGTCATTTTCCTTCCAATTCATAAATGTAGATTTTTGTCGTATATTTATCAAGAAAGAGAGAGCTGCTCGCAATAGAAGAATTATCAAAACGTACATTTGCATTTTTTTTTTGATGAAGCACAAATGTTATTCACTTAGAAATAGCAAAACATCTTTTCACTTCGGCATTTTAAAACTATTTTGTTAGATTTGTCACCAAACAAGGTATCTGTTCAGAAATAATTAGTTATAATAACACGAAGAGAAAGTTTTAAGAGTTTAGTTTACGTTCACTTCATTTTGGGGATCTACAGGTAAGTGCTTTAGAATAATTTTAATCGCATTTTCAAGAACATTTATTTTATTTTCCTGACATTGAGTAAACTCATAATTAGTCTAAGATAAGTTTCTGTTGGTAAACATTCGTTAGATGGGCTATTCCTAAACCGTTTAGACAACTATTAACTTATCTGCAAAATTATCAACAATTATCAGTATTTGGAACGAGCGGTCCAAACAATATTCGCCAACGTTACAGCCTAGAAATAAGTAGAAAATCGAATTTTCTAAAAGTAGGAGATTTGGTTATATTACGCAATAGGTACCAACTTGTGAACGAAAAACGCACTTAATCAAAAAGACAAACGATTTTTTCTTAAGTGAGGCATCCGAAAATGTCAAACTAGTAACATCTACGGATGGCGTTAGTATCGCATTATAGTTCCTGAATTAATAAATTTTTATAAAAAAGTCTAGACTTCCACCAGTATCAGTAATTTTGTAATTTCTCTAACAGTAGGCGCTATCTTCAATAAGGTGTTTTATACATTTACATGAGGCGGCGTTGCAAGTTATACACGCGGATATGCGAAATACAATTCAGCTATTAGTTACGTATTTATTATCAACCCCAGAATAAATCTTGAAAATGGGGAATGAACATGAGCACTCAAACTTGTCTTGTGTGTTTATCTTCTATGATTTATAAGTCGAAATTATACAATTGTGGCAAGACTGCACATTAACTATCGCATCGGTATTAGTTACTCATTTGTTGCGCCATCTTTGCCAATACTGCTGAACTTCAATTAATAAATGTTAACAGAAAAGTTTATTGTTAATACAAACGAAACATTTGAGAGAAGTCATATTTAAGGATTCGAAACATTGGAACTTACCACGGGTTACCTTATGTTTTAGTGGTTATCCGTAATAATAAATTTTGAATTGTTATTGTTTTTCAATTGTTGATAAGTCAGTAATTATATACATTTGATGAATCAAAAAATGGAATTACCTTTTTGAAACCTTTTACTGCAATTACTGTTCACGGTTTTGACTGTAACTAAGCTTGTTTTGAAAATTAATAGATTTTAGTAGGTGCATGTTTTTCACAAACTATTTAAATGCCCCTCTTAACTGTAAAGGCACACTTACTTTTAAACAATCGACAGTATACAGTAACAGTATATTACCGTCTAGTATAAAAGCTCTCAGTTTCTATATAAGATAGATAACAAAAAAGTTACCTAATTTTTTTTGTCGCCTGTACGTGCTATGACTGATATTCATGACCAATAGCGATACTTTTTATTTGGAGATTTTAACCATTGAACAACTTTAAAGTTTTTCTTTTCTAGGTACCTACTACAAGTTTTGGAGAATATCATGCTTTATTGTATTACAAGAAAAATAATAAAATTTCAGCTATTTAACGAATGATATTATCGATTAAATTAGAATAGAAATTATAGTCTAGGTACTTAATACATCAAAAATCTATTATAATGTAATATAGGAGACAATAAAAAACTATTCAGCGAAACTAAGAACAAATTAATTACAATTCATCATGAAAATTTTTATTTTTTTAGAAATACTTTATTGTTTATCCAACTTGAGTATTTCTCTACGTCCGTGTATACACCTGGACATTCAGGATTACCACATTTAAGCCCCCACGACACAATTCCAGTCAATCTTTTCTCACAAATAAGAGGACTTCCAGAATCGCCCTAAAAATTGTAATTTTTTTTAACTATTGTTGTCTTTTTCTGCTTTACCTACGTACTAAGCAAGCATCCGAGTTGTTTTCAGTGTCCCTAGCACAAAGTATATTATCATAAAGTGTCAAATTCGAATTGCACATTAATAACATTTTCTTGCATATCGAAATTTCAACTAAAGAGACCATTGCATATTGCAGAGTGCTGCTGACAGTTGTACTATCCTAAAATATAATTTATTTTATTAATTACAATGGTTTTTAATGTATCAGTTACTACTGATACACAAATTATTCTATGTATTTTCAATAATTAGGCACAGCCTAAAATAAATTTGTAAATTACACTACTAAAATATTAATCTAATCAGATTTTTTTTAATTAGGTAATAAGTATTTTAAACTGCTTACTGGACTTGTAGTTAGATAGTCATTAATACTAGAAGAATGGTTGGGTATCCGGAAGCTGGACATATTGCAGAGGAATTTAAATTGAATTAGCTAAACCCTCCCAACCTACGAGAACCCTTCACCAAAAACAAAAAAAAACAAAATAATAGATTCATTAGCACAGAAAATGGAATCTTCAGGCGTACTGATAACACAGTCATTTATTTTCAGTGCATTAATTATTTTTGCATTCTTACAGTTATCACATGGCTGGTGATTTGGTAAACAATTCAATTCAATTCAATTTTGTTAATTGATTTTTTCGTTTCATTTTGCAATAATGTATTTATCTTGGTAAAAAGTTCTAATGAAAAACTAGAAGTAATTACACAATCTCATCATTGATACAGTAGTAGTGATGATTTTAAACTACTTGCAATAACCAATTTTGCTCATAAAATACCGACTAAAATACTTTTACTACCATTATGCAGATATATAAAAGAGTATGGCGAGCTACTTTTTTATTTCCCATCATGTATGTTAAGAAAATGCAAAAGTGGAAGTATGCTCAAAAAGCAACTTTGAATACTTGAATACAGAAAAATCTGTCTGTGTTCTTAGTGATTTATATGAACCTAAATAATGACACAATTACTATGTTTCCTTATTACCACAGAACATACTTACGTAATCTACTTTTCCCCATCCAGACACAACGCATTTTGTAGATGTTATAGGTTTGTTATTTAATTCAATAATGTCTACGAATTCATTATTTGGGAGAGGTTCGGTCACCTTTAATGGAACTTTGAAACATTTAATTGTAAAGTAGTGGACAAATCACCTTGATAATGGCAATATCATTCGACAACGTTGACTTGTTATAATTTTCATGTACAATCAACTTTTCGGCATGCCTAGTTATACTCGAATCAGTTATGATTAATTGAATTTGTCCTGCTACCACTAATACATCTTCTAATTGTATATTCTTACCATTACCGTCAACCAAGCAATGGGCAGCTGATAAGATGTACAGATTATGTATTATGGACCCTCCACAAATATTATTTGCGACATAAAGCAATACCTAAAAATTGGAAATTTTTTAAAGTTTCAAGCTCATTCTTTTAAATATGTTTTAACAATTTACATAAGAATTACCTGGTACGGAAAATCCCCTGCGACTGCTTCATTGCCGTTTATTATTCGTTTATCTAAATCTAATCAACAGAACTCATTAGAATACATAATTTATCAATTTAAAAATGTTTTTAGGTTATTAGAGAGATAAATTCAATACAGAGAGATATGTTGTTTCTTAAACTGAAATATTCCATTCTTGCGTACGATGTTCACATGATTGCTTTTAGAAACATTATGAAGAGTCTTATTTACACTGCCGCGCCGTGGAATGATTGAGTTTTGTGCGGAAATATAAGTAAACCTCACTATTTTCTGAATTGTACCTTCTATAAGGGGCCCGGGGCCTCAATACGTCCTTGGCGGCAATTGCTCATTAAATTTACAACCAGATGTCATAACATATGTCGATGACACGTCCTTATTCATATCTAGTCACGACAATATTAAATTGCAAAATAAGTGCAATAATTCACTCTTTACGCTACAGAGAAGGTTTTGCTCTGATGAGGTTTTTGTAATGCAGACAAAACTAGGTCGTAGCAATTTCACAAAAAAATCGAATAGCAACTGCATAATAACATAAACAGATGATACATCTGTTCGTATATTGCATTCAGTTAAGTTCTTAGGAATTTACATTTATGATACACTTACTTAGAAACGCCACTGCGAATATTTGGTTGCAAAGAAGAGCAATTTTAAGAACAATTTTTCTACTTAATAAAAATTGTCATTGTAACACGCTAACAAACAATCTGGTTACGCAATATAAAATTTGTTTTTGGGGTGGGTTGACATTTTCTGTCGAAGGTTTTCTTAACTCAAAAAGACATTCTTTTATACCTACGTCCTTGGTTAAAATGTGCTAACTAACAAATTGCAGTAACCGAGGGAACTAGACAAAAGTAAAAGTCGTTATGCAGTTGGTATTTTTTTATATAGTATTTGGAATTTTGGAATTTATACTGTTTAAAAAGCAGTTTGAACAATTTAAGTTAGCAAAATAAATGGAAATCATATTGTACTACTCATCATGTGCGATACTCAAAAATGAAAAAAATGTAGATATAACGTTTTAACTATCATCATCATCATCATCAACCAGCCTGAGACGTCCACTGCTGGACATAGGCCTCCCTCATGGCATTCCACCTTTTTCTATCTTGTCCTGTCTGAATCCAGTTGGTTGTTATACTTTTTATGTCGTTGGTCCATCTGGTAGGCGGTCTTCCTTGGCTTCTCTTATCGCTGCGTGGCCTCCACTCCAGTAATCTCCTCGTCCATCGGTCGTCGCACATCCGGGCTATGTGGCCTGCCCAGTTCCATTTTAGTGTAGCTATTCGCTTGATGACGTCCGTCACTCCTGTTCTTTGCCGTAATTCCTCGTTCTTAATGTGATCTCTCAGGCTCACTCCAAGCATCGACCTTTCCATTTTTCGTTGTACGACCCTTAGTTTATTCGCGGATGTGGATGTTAAGGTTAATGTTTCCGCTCCGTAGGTAAGGACCGGCAGAATACACTGGTCAAACACTTTTCGTTTTAAGCAGATAGGAATGTCGCTTCTGAAGATATACCTGAGTTTCCCATAGGCAGCCCATCCAAGGTTGATCCTCCTATGCAGCTCGCAGGTCTGATTGTCCCTTGAAATGCGCATCTCGTGACCTAAGTATACATATTTATCGACCTCTTCGATTTGGGTGTTTTCGATCTTGATACGTTCACTCAAAACCAAATTAGTCATGATCTTGGTTTTAGAGAAATTAATTTTCAAACCAATCTCGGCGCATGCGTGGTTAAGTTCGTGGAGCATTTGTTTTATTTCCCCGAGATTGTCAGCTACAAGGACTATGTCGTCAGCGAATCTGAGGTGATACCTCTTGAGTCCCAGTCGAGCTTTTTAAATGCATGTTCTAATACGGTTATGAAGAGTTTTGGGGACATAGGGTCTCCCTGTCTGACCCCTCTTCCCACTTCGATAGGTTGGCTGCTTTCGTGTAATTTAATCGACGTAGTTGCGTTATTGTATATGTTATAGATCAGTTTTGAGTACTTATAATCTACCCGACACTCATCCAATGCTTTAACCAGAGCCTTTAACTCGACCGTATCAAAAGCCTTATGAAATCTATGAACAAGAGCGCCAATGGTGTATTGTACTCAACTGTCTTTTCGATGAGAGTCTTGATACTTTGTAAATGATCATTAGTTCCAAAAGCAGATCGAAAACCGGCTTGTTCTTTTGGTTGGTAGAATTCAATCTTCCTCTCCAGTCTTGATGTGATCACTCTCGTGAATAATTTACATAGGTGGCTTAAAAGAGTTATGGGGCCGTAATTTTCAAGGTCTGTCTTATCTCCTTTTTTGTGGAGGAGTATGGTGGATGCCTCTTGCCACTTTTGTGTAATAGTGCTTATCTGCAAACAAAGATTAAATAGTGTTCATATTTTCTGTAGCAGAAGGGGGCCTCTAACCTTTATTGCTTCCACGGTCACCTCATTTTCTCCACGTAATTTATTATTTTTCATCTTTGACAAGGCTCCACGAAACTCCTCGATGGTGATTTCTGGTATCTCCTCGGAGCCTTGATTGATGATGCCTTGCCTACGTGTTAAAATGTTGGGGTTTACCTTTTCTTTCTGCCGGCTTGTGTATAGTTCGCGGTAAAACTCCTCCACAAGATTGATCATTTCTTCTCGATTTGATGTGATCTTACCTTGCTTAACTAAGGGGGGGCAGTATATATAGCAAAAATTTCAAGTTGGTGTAAACCATTGTTCATTAGTTTGAATTTACTAACTTTATCTGTTATGTACTTATATGAACTATCCCTCCAAGACTCAATTCTTCGAAATCGAATACCTTCTGAATGCAGGTTCTAACAAAAACACTCGTTGACCACACCTCACAAAGTTTACTGTACCTTATACCTTTACAAAAAACTGTAGCATACTTACAACACAGACTTCACTAGAGCAATAAACGCTGACTCACGTCACGAATCTTCTAATTTTCGACTTCATTTACACCCTGTCGATACAGAATTTGCTTGAGAAACGCATTTGCACATCGTTACAAACATTTCCAATCTTAAATTTTGGACATTTTCACGTCCTGACGTCTCCAGGAAAACCATTTCGTTTTAGCAACCACGTTATAGGGTCGAAACAACACAAAAAAATTCTTGAAACTTTGAAGCGAGTCTAGGAAGAATCACAAACAACGCAACATAGTAATCCACAAACGCAAACAACTTATTATCAATCATAATAAACTCTCTGCCTGGAATATCGGTATATTTTACCGCTATAGTTTATTAAACATACGCTGCGAGCGTTCCTAGTGCAATCACGCGACTCGGTCTCTAGTACACTTTCAGTTGATGTCATACCAACAAGAAGACCAATTGTTACTATTCTGCCTTTACATTCCTGCACTTGAACCTCCTTCACGTGGAAGGCTGTCGGTAAAATATACTAATATTACGAATTTTGTAAGTTTCTTTTGGTTTCGGTATTTTTTTACCGATATTCCAACATCAGTTGTATTTGTTTGGAAACAGTTATAGCTTTTGTTTTGTATTTTATAATTTCTCAACATTGTCGGTTATTTTTCAAATTTATATAATTTTGTTCATGATTTATCTTTGATCACATGTTTCCTGATTACTTGTACAAAGCTTTGTTGCTTAGTATTGTTTTATTTGTTTTTAGCTGCAATGGCATTTTTGTAAATGCCTAAAAACATGTCCCACCGGATAAGAAAAATATTGTCACTTTTAGCGCCGGAATCAGATAATTCAGACGAAGATGTGGACTCTGATTACTCGTACGTCCCTGAACAGGACGATAGTTGTGAGCCTTCTGATCATAACACAACTTCAGAATTCTTGAAAGGGAAAGTTGATGGTATTTTGGAGGATTCTGCCAGATAATGCCGTTCAGTCTGATCTTGTAGTAACAACCATTAGTTCGCAATAATTCTGAACATCTACCGACGTCAGACAATAATTTGAACCAAAATGTGCAAAGGGGTTTTTCTGCAGTTCCTGAAAATTTAGTGATGTCTGATAATGATAACTATTTCAACGGAGATGACTTAGCCGAAAAACACCTAAATACTTTGGAAAAGGAAATTGCTTTACCTGGGATTCAGTACCGCAGTGTGCGCTTTGAAGTATTCATGGAAGGATTCAAAGCTTGGGGGGGACACCCACTATAGAACAAGTGTTTATTTTTTACAAATGGTATGATAGAAATGATAACTGTGCACACTAATTGAAAATTGGCAGCAATGGGAGAAAAATTGAACAATCAAAATGACATATCTTACAGAAATACCAATATCTTAGAGATAAACGCACTTCTGGGTGTTATGGTCCTTTACTGTATTTTGAACTCTAACAGAGAAGCTATTGAAAAGATGTAAAATTTTGCTTAGGGCACTAAGATTTGGCGACCCGAATACCAGCCTGAACGGATACAAGAAAACTAAGCTGCCGCAATATCCGAGTTTTATGAACCGTTTAACAACAACTGCAAGGAAAATTATTCGATCAGAGCATACGCTTCTTAAGATGAGACACTGTTGGCATTTAGAGGTGGATGTGGTTTTATCGTCTATATGCTATACAGGGTGTTAGGTAAACATGCGGCAAAAATTCAATGGGGTTTTCCTTGGCCTAATCTAAGAATATTTTGTCCTATGATGATTTCCTAAACACCTCTTTATTTCGAAGATACAGGGTGAACAAAATGTGCCACAGTAACAATATTAATGTAAATAAAAGTATGGCGTACGCCAATGAGTTTGTCAAGTAAAAAAATTAAGTGACGTTTAGCTGTTTGATGTGTCACATTTGTTTAAAGTGAGTGACGTTTAGGTCTTTTACGTGTCTTTAATAGTTAGTGAAGTCCGCTATTATGAATCACTATACGAACGCCGAGATGACTGACATGCACTTCATGTATGGACTTGTTGATGGAAATTCATTAAAAGCCAGACGATTGTACATTGAACGGTTTCCTGGCCGTAATATCCCCGATCGAAAAATCTTCGAAAACATTCATCGACGTCTTCACGGAACCGGGGCATTGAAACGAAATGGAGGGCCAGGAAGACCAATGGCAGTAAGAACGGTACAGCTGGAACAGTTTGGAAAATTCTTAAGGACAACTTGTTGTATCCTTACCACATCCAACGCGTTCAGGCACTACTACCAGCCGATTTTCCTCCACGTATTGCATTATGTCAATGGCTTTTGCAAAAATTAGTTCGAATCCCTCAATTCCTGACACATATTCTTTTTACTGATGAAGCTAATTTCTCAAAAACTGCAATTAGAAATTTTCATAACAACCATGTGTGGGCAGATGAAAATCCGCATGCGGTATGTGAAGATCGTTTTCAACATCAGTTCACCTTGAATGTATGGGTTGGAATTGTGGGTGACTACCTAATTGGACCGGTATTTCTACCAGCAAGACTTACTGGCGAATCTTATCGCAACTTTTGGAAGAAACACTACCTGAGTTTATGGAGGATGTACCATTGGCGACAAGAATGGCAATGTGGTATATGCACGATGGTGCACCACCACATTTCAGTTTGGTTGCTCGTAATTTTTAACAGCAACATACGGAGATCGCTGGATTGGTCGAGGTGGGCCACACGCATGGCCTGCTCGATCCCCAGAATTAAATCCCTTGGACTTTTTCGTATGGGGATATCTGAAATCACTAGTTTACGCTACTCCTGTGGAAGATTTGGACGACTTGCGAAATCGGATAATTGCTGGGTGTGAGTCTATTAAAAACGACCCTGGTGTATTTGAACGAGTTCGACATTCATTGACGAGAAGATTGAATGCTTGTATCCAGGCTGGAGGAAGTCATTTCGAACATTTATTGTAGATTGATCAACTTTACATTTATTTTTGATATTAAATATTGTTACTGTCGCAAATTTTGTTCATCCTGTATCTTCGAAATAAAGAGGTGTTTAGGAAATCATCATAGGACAAAATATTCTTAGATTACACCAAGGAAAAACCCCTTGAATTTTTGCCGCATGTTTACCTAGCACCCTGTATATTGATGTCATACATACCAAAAAAAAACTGAACTTTCAACAATGCACCACAAACCAAATGTGGACCCTAGAACCGGAAAACCCGAAATAATAGCATTGTACAATACTACTAAAGGGGGGGTCGATCCACTTGACATGAAATGTATCAACTATTACGCAAATAGAAAGACGAGGAGATGACCGCTTGCGATATTTAATCATCTTATTGCAGCAAACTGCGCTAATGCTTTTGTTTTTTATAAACATTGTAAAACCAAGAAAATACAATGTTTTGAATTCATGCATAGGCTTGGCATGTCATTGATCGGGCCTCGTTAACAGAAGAGGTTAAAGATACCAAATTTGACTCAGGACTTGGAAGAATTTATAAATAATGTGTTATCAGAAGTCCCAGCACCAGATAATCAAATAAGATGGGCTGTGGGTGGAAGTTGCTTCCAGCTCCAATAACAGAAATGCTTGATAAACAGACATCCTGTCGTTACTGCCCGTACAAATTAAAAGAGAAAATATCCACAAAGTGTATAAAGTGCAATACAGCTAGCTATAGAAAATTTTGCAAAGCCTTATGTAACAGTTGTGTAAACAATTTGCATAAGTTATTCATAAATAAAATGTGTGTCTTACGACATCTCGTGTATAACAGGGACACTTTATACAGTGCTTTCATATAAAAACTTGTCACCCTAATTTTTTTTTTTAGAAATGGAATCTTGAGCTGGAAAAAAAATGCGTCAATTTAGCTCGAGGGGGACATTCGTAAACAGTGTTCGTGGAATTTTAATTTTCACCTCTTAACCCCCACTTACCCTCATTTTCAAATTGTATTATATATTAAGGGTGACACGTGTTTAAATGAAAGCACTGTATAAAAATATATACAGGAAAGCCCACCGAAAACAAGAAATAAAAAGTAAAATTTAATCACTTGTTTATTAAAAAATTTCAACTGACAAATATCCTTTGAATGCTTAATTTAGACAAGACAGATAATCTAGATTAAACGATCGTGTGCGTATAAAAAAAACTGTTGTATATGATTTGCTCTTCTGATTTTAATTTTGTCGTATTTATTTTAGGATATATTTTTTAAAGAATTTCTAGATGACTTTCAGGAAACGTTTGTTTATAAACTGACACATTTTGAAATGTTAAGTGATCAGATCCGCATGACAAATCTGGATTCTAGAACGCAATACTCTCGAGATTAACATTGTTACTTGAAAATCGGGTTCATGGTAGCCATCCCCAAACGTATTTCGTAAACATTATATAATTATGTGTCTATGGTAAATAGATAATTTCAAACCTAAGATAACTTCGAGAAGCAACAACTTATGGACACAGAATAGTGAATATATTTATGATTCTGTGTTATGGATACGCAACGCAAACAACCTGCATTCTTTAGATATAGGGTGTTGTTACAAAAACCGATTTATCCCAAACGTATGCTCGTCACAAAATTTAACGAGGTTTAACGTAAATCTATACGTTTTTATCTATATTATATACTACTTAACACTAAGTAACAGTTCATTAGACCACTGCATTTCGCGCTTATGAAATGTGTAATATGCCATGCTGAAATTTTTTTGCCAGATGAATAGTCAATAAGATGAATGAAATTAAATATGAATAAAAACATAAAACTGGAATTAAATTTATTTCGAATTCAAACTTTTGTAGAGTGTGACCAGTGTTGCCATGGTTAACTTTTTCAAAACGAATGTCAACAAGATCTGACAAGTGAGGAAAAGTTTTACTTTACATTTAAGTTATACATTTCACACTGTATCATTTAATAAGTCAAAAATAGAAGAAATAGACAGTTTAAGCACAGTATGTGCTTAATGACCTAATTCATAATAAATAGAATTAAAATTTTAGAAATTGTACTTGCACTACAACTCTGAATTGTCAATGTTAATAAAATTTAATAAATCAATAAATGTGGTTACCTGCTAACACTGCTGTTGACAGAAAGAGCGCAGATAGTAAGGTGTTTTTCATCCTAAAAATGTATAGCATAAAATACTAATAAAATGTTATTAAAAATCAACATAACACAAATACCGATACGTTATATTCCGATATTCAATAGATAGTAGTCTAGTCAAAAAAGCACAAAATTAGCTCTGGTAAAAAAAAATTGTGACGGACGGGTTATCATTTAGGATGTAAAAGTAAAATAGCTCAGGCTCCCCTTCTAAAACTCATAAAAAAAGATTACTCTTTAATTCTCTTTTAATTCGCATATTCTTTTTATTTCATTTCATTAAGAAACCAAAAATTCAAAAATACCTCTTACGTTTTTGACGCATTAGTAAAAATCAAATACGTAGACAAAAAATATTATTTTACACAAATTCTTAAAAAAATGTTTTTGTATTAATATTTCAAAAATGCAGTGTCGTAATTTTCAAAACCATTTTATTATAATTAGGACATCTTAGCGGATTTCATTAATAAAAAAATGTGTATCTTTGACTTTACGGATGTTATAAACAATGATAGATCTAGAAAATTAAACAGGATGTCACAAAATACGTGGTCCAAACTTAAAGGGTTTATAGACGACATTAAACTAAACAATTTTTTTAGTAAAACTTTATGATACACAAATAGCTATGCCAAAATGGCTCTTCAAAGTCGAACACTTTTTAAAACATGTTTAGTGGCATTTTTCACGGTTCTAAAAAAATGTTATTAAAAGTATTTTATGGTATGTTTTTAATTATGCCCGATTCAAAATTGACAAAATTTCAAAATGGTTGATTTAGTTTATAGACTTTATAGAAAATTTGGTTTAATCGTTTTCGAAATAAATAAACAATTGAAAATAAAAAAATTCTTTAACGTTGTTTCTTGTCGAAATACAAAATTTCAAAACTTTTATACAACAAAAATTTTAAAGAAATTTAGAAACTAACTCTACTTTTTGGGATTCAGAAATGAAACAAACATGGTAGGCTTCAATTTCTAGCTACAATCGTTTCAATTACAAAGGTGACCTATGGAATTTGCACTTATGGTGGTCTCAGAGCTAAGTATTATTTTAACTATCATATAAATTATTACCATCAAAATTCACTAATCAATTCTTCTCGGAAGTACTTACAGACCATATTCGTGAACGTTTTAATTGTATTTTAACGACAATAATTTTTAAGTAGGTACGTTTGTTATTTGGGTGAATATATTTTTGTTTACTCTTTATTTATAAATTCTACACCAGTCAATTAATGTTATTAATTTTGTGATTGTATAAAATGTGAATTTATAGCAACAAATTTCGTATTAAATCGAGATAGTTTTTATAAAGTTTGATAAAAGAATGAATGTAAGCTTTCGCGGCTGTTGTCACTAAGATTATTATCTTCCGGGTTGAGCCGTGTTTGTCCTTCCTTCCTACGTTCTCTGCTTGACGTTTCGCTAACCATGCTGTTAGCTTCTTCAGAAGTTACTCTAAAGACTGATGTTGTTGTCTTCTGCTCCTCGTTATATACCTATGTTCCGTTACGGTTGGTTGAGATCGATCAGTGACGGGTGGTTGGTTTTCGATGGTTGGTTGATCTTCTGTTTGGTATTGACTAATTTTGTGGCGACATTTGTTTTCTTTGTTTTTGTGAAGAGTTAGTTTCCACGTGTTGCTTAATCGGTAACCATCTTCTCGATTGAAGTTATTATTTTTCATAATTTCTAAGGATTCTCTGATTATCCTTGGATAGTAGTTGTTAGTCCTTGATAGAACTTTAGCTTCCTCGAAGTTGATGATGTGTTTTCCTTTTTCGTGTAGATGTTCTGCGATTGCTGATTTATCTACCGCTCTGGACTTGGCGTCTCGGTGATGTTCTTTTAATCTACATTTTATGTTGCGCCCGGTTTGACCAATGTAGACCTTTCCACATGAACAATCAATTTGGTAGACCCCTTTTGTTGAGAGTTTCGGCAGGTTATCTTTATTAGAAGGTAGTAGTTGCTGGATTTTTTAACCGTTCTAAACCTGACACCGATATTCTTCTTCTCCAATGATTTTCTTAATTTGTCAGTTACTCCAGCAATGAATGGTAAACGAGCGTAGGTTCCTGTTCCTTCTCTTTTTCGGATTTCCTGCGACAGGCGGCTCTTATTTCTTTTCTGGTATAACCGTTCTTCATTAGGGCTTGTTGGACGTGTCGAAGTTCTTCTGCCTTGTGAACCTCGTCAGGAATCTTGTTAGCTCTATGCAATAAAGTTTTGATTAGAGACCGCTTCTGCTGTGGATAGTGGTGTGATGTGGCATGGAGGTATCGGTCGGTGTGTGTCTTTTTACGATATACACTATGAGCCAACTTGTTGTTATCCCCTCGTTTCACTAGAACATCCAGGAAGGGAAGCTCCTTATTCTCTTCTGTCTCCATGGTAAACTTGATCTTTTCGTGCTGAGTGTTGAGGTGGTTAAGAAATACAGTAAGTGCTTCTTTCCCATGAGGCCATATGACAAAGGTATCGTCCACGTATCTGAACCAGCATTTCGGTTTCTGTTCATTGGATTGAATGGGTTCTTGCTCGAATGCTTCCATAAAGATATTCGCAATAACCGGTGATAATGGTGATCCCATGGCTGCACCTGATTTTTGTTCGTAGAAATCTCCGTTCTATAGAAAGTAAGTTGTTGTATTCAGACATATTCTTGCTAGCTCTGGTATGTCTTCTCTTAACCCATAGGTTGTGCACAGTTGTTTTATGATGTTATGTGTATCGTCGACTGGTACGTTAGTGAATAGCGATTCTACATCAAAACTAACTAGTATATCGTCATTGGTTACTTCCAGAGTCATCAGTAATTCGACGAAGTGTTCGGAGTTCTTCACAAAAGATTCAGTTTGTTCCACGTACGGTTGTAGAAACTTAGCCACATAACGGGCCAGTTCATAAGTTGGAGATCCACATGTGCTGACAATTGGCCTTAGGGGGTTACCAAATTTGTGGATTTTTGGTAATCCGTATACTCTAGGTGGTCTGGTCCCGGAAGGTAGCAGTTGACAATGTTGATCGACTGGTATAGCTGAATATTTGACTGCGGCTCTCGTTTGTTTTTCAATTTTGTTGGTTGGATCTCCTTTTAACTTGGTGTAAAGTTGTGGATCCAGTAGTAATTTGATTTTCATTTTGTAGTCTTCGGTGTTCATGACTACTGTAGCGTTGCCTTTATCTGCGCGTGTCACCATGATTTCTTGATTGCTTCTGAGTTCTTTTAATGCAATTTCTTCTGCGCGAGTGATGTTCCTACGTGGAGCTTTGGAACGTTGTACAATCCGGCAAGTCTCGTGGCGTATTTCCTCTGCTTCTTCAACTGGAAGCTTTCTGATGACACTTTCCACTTCTGCTATTATCTCTTCTGTGGGTATCTTGCTTGGAGCAATGGCGTAGTTCATCCCTTTTGACAAAATTGATATGCAGTCTTCGGTGAGTGGGTAGTCCGACAAGTTTACAACTGTTTTGTTTTCGTCCAATTTATAGCTGGTTTGCTGGTGCTTGGTACTTAATTTCTCAAACTTCTTGATATGCCTGTTAGTGGTTGATTGTAGGTGGTATTCCTTATGTTCGTAGCTGATGCGATCTATGGTGTTCCATGTTTCTTTATCCAGTATGCTGCTCAGTTGTAGATGTAGCTGGTATAGTTCTGTTGACGTTATATGCAGTTGATGGTAAGTATAACGTACTCTTTCTCGAGTGAGTGCCTTCTCACTACGTTCGATGATTCTTCTTGCACGATTTGTTGCGATATGATGGCGAATTTTCACAAACGTAGGCGTCACCTCCTGGTCTCGGCATCGTCGTAGATATGCTAATGAGGATAGCAGTTGATTCTTCTTCTTCCGTAACTTATCCAGTTTCCTGGTTTTCTGGTAGATATCCTCCCCGTAGAGGCGTCTAATGTATGAATGTAAGCTTTCGCGGCTGTTGTCACTAAGTTTAAGGTTAGCGAAACGTCAAGCAGAGAACGTAGGAAGGAAGGACGAACACGGCTCAACCCGGAAGATAATAATCTTATTGATAAAAGAAACTCAACCAAAAGAATTTCCGAAACCTATAGCTGTAAATTGAAACCTATCATATAGGTAATTATTTTATTTCTGAACTTCATCTCCAATCAAGAATGATTTATCTATAGTAGTAAACATTTAATAAATTGTTAAAATTTCTGTTGTATAAAGTTTTTATTTTTAAAGTTATCACAAAACTGTTTGAAATTATTAAGAATATGTTCGACAGTTATGTTTATAAGATATTTTAAAGTAGGTACATGTTTATAAGATTTTATCAAAATTGGTTGAAAATTTAAATCTCGACAAGAAACGACATTGCACATTTTTTGAAATTTTAAAAAATCAATTGCACCATCTTTTTTTATTTATTTTATAACCGATAAAACCAAATTTTCATTTAAATCAAAGTACTTGAAAGTTTAATCTACCATTTTGAATTTTGATAGACCAAAATTTGAATCAGGCATAGTGAAAAACATACAATATGATATTTAAATAGTTTTAGAAGCGTAAAAAAGGTCATTAAAAATTTTCAATTTTTGATTTTGAGGCACTATTTTGGCGTAACTAGGTATATGTCTAACATAAAAATTTTTCTAAAAAGAGCTTTTTGGTGCAGTTAAAAAACATTTATAAGTAGGTGAATGATTGCCTAGTAACTTCCTCTGTTTCTCATTCACTTCCTAATTCATCCGTCTTTCAAGCATACTCGCGGTGTATATACCTATATGCATGTACCATTGAGAAAACAACATTTGGGACGCTATCAGTGTGCTACGAATTAAATGAGCATATCTCCATAAATATTAGTAACTTGACCTTCGTACATTATTTAGAATTTAAAAAAGAATACGGTGAACAGTTTAGAAATTCATATAATTGTTTTTTGTATGTAATCCTGTCAGACGCTACAATTCCACATTTGTCATGTAAGTTATACTTTGGATTGTGTGTCGGTATTCATAGTACCAAAAAATACATCATCTCCCCCGGAATGTATAACGCCCTGATGATTCTATATTTGCATATGCACTTCCCGAAGTTGCCGATAGGTGGCAATACGTGTTACATTATTATAATATTTTTAGTTTCCTGTTATTTTCACACCTAACATTCAATTTAAAATTAAAGATTAATTCAAACAACCTGAATAGTATAACTAAATAATATATAAATACTTTAAAAAAATCAATTTAAATTATTGCGTTGTTCCGTCGTGTGGTAACATTATTTCGCGATATTCAATCAATGACGAAACCGGAAAGCCAACGCATAGGGCCATCTATCGGTGACTGAAGGAAACACCAACACATATATAGAATCTACTGCTTGTATCTATAGGATCTTCTACATTCCGGGGGCGATGATGTATTTCTGATAGTACCTATAATTTCATTGACAATATAGGTACCTGTAGTATGAAAGATGCCGGCTGTAAACTTTTCAACATTGTAAAAAAGATTTAAACGCATCAGGCGCCTGCTTATTAAGCAAGAGATAGTCGTTGTGACTACCTCCTGGACAGTTACCGTGTACTCAGATTCAACAAAATATAATATTTTAAGAAATCTGCAGTATGTAAGATGTCGGCTGTGACTTTTCAATATTTTCCGAAAAAGCTAAGTGTATTCTTAACGCAATATTTCAAATTCAAATAAAACAGTAATTCTGCAATTATCACTGGCTACTATTTTATTCGGTTGGTCAAAATATTGCGTTAAAAATACGCTTAGCTTTTTCGCAATGTTAAAAAGTTTACAGTTGGAATTTTACATACTATCTTTATCTTTACAGATAAAGGAGTGATTTCTTTGTAGGAGCATCGCCTCTCCATATATTATTATTTAACGGTTACCGAAAGTTTTAGTACGGCAACTGAAACCGACAGCTTAACGTGTCTTTCGAAGCACGCTGGGAACAGACCTTTTAAATTAGCTCAAAAAAATCTCTCGCCGTCACTGAAATCGAACCAGGACGCCGGCAGTGACCAGTCTACGAAACTGGTGCTTTTGCCGCTAGACTATGCTCCCACTGTCTTTCATAATATAGATTCCTACAATATTACATTTTGACATTCTAAATACGTATACCTGGCTATTTTATTCTTTTATGGAATACATTCTGGAAACAACGGTTTTACGCAGAAAAACTTCCGTCTAAGCGTTTTAACCGTTTATTAGTTAATTAAGCAAAATCAAGCTATTTAAGCATATTACTTGAACTTTCTGGGAGTACTCATATGTTACTCTTATTACAAAGTTTGAGCTCGTGTACAACTTCGATACTACTAGCTTATCTTTAATCAAATCGCTTTCTTTGGACAGATGTATACCAGAAGAAAGTATATTGATACCATTAGGTACTTTTTCTAATATTTATTAATGACATGCTTTACTGGATCCGTGACCAATGTTTATGTGTGCTGTATGCACCGGAAATGACTTCGGAAAAACAACGTTCCTGTGTTGCTGTAGCCAGCAAAAAGCCATGATCTCAATATAATTGAAAATGTTTTTGATTTAATTACAAAAATTATTCAATATCAACAGATTAATGAAAAAAGGGATGTTAAAATTGTTGGTTAGGAAACCGTCCTATAGCTCTTCATCTTATAAATAAGATGTGGAGTAAAAACTACTGTTGTTTTATACGTATGGTAGAAAAAAGGCAATAACGTGGGTAACGGTGAATATCTTTTTGAGTTGTTTTTGTTAAACCATTAAGTTTTTCAAAAATATGACGTTACCTTTTACAAACACGTACCTAATACACAATATTTATAAGCGAAGCGATTGCAAAGTAAACAAGGAAATATTCAGAATTTCCTAGAAATTTGGTAAGTTTAATCGGGGTACTCAAGGAAAACTTAAATGTAAATATTTCAAGTATTTGTCGTTATTAACTTACTTAGATGTAACTATTTTTCTCAAACTTATGTTAATATAAAATAACAAGAACAATAATTGATCACTTGTCTCAAAAAATAACTAACTTCACGTTATTGTAAAATTCAAAACTTATACTCAACCACTATAGAGAAATGATAAGATAAGTAAATACAGAGTTAGCGATTAATAGATAGGTAATGTCAGAATCGGTACATAGTTAATACACGAATACTCGCAACAAAAAATAAGTTATCATGAGAGCGTTCCTTCTTGATTGTTAAATTTTCCTTTCTACTCTTAGTCACACACAAAAAGAAACGAAAAACTTTTCATTAATATGTGTTTAGGCATTGAACATTAAAAACAAACAGGTACATGTAGACGTTATTGGGGATCAAACTAGAACCAGTGCTACCGACCAAATAATAGCATCAGCGTATTTATTTGTTCTTTGCCAGCTTACATTCAAAACTTGGTTTCAAATGTTATAACCTCAGACAAATAAATAATACTTTTATTTGTCTGAGGTTATAACTGACGATGAAATAATAGTTTGGAATGTAGGTCTGATAAGCAATCGTGAAATTTGGATATCCATTTTGTCTTTTGTTTTCAACGATCACCTGCCAGAAATTACTACTTTAATAAACCGGTAATAATATAATAATTGTGTTGATCTTCAACTTGGATGATGTAAAAACTAAATAAAATAAATAATAGTAAAAATATAATAGTTATTTATGTCCCGCAATTATCACATTTCTTACAAAAATGTTTCGTTACGTGTAACATACAATATTTTTTCTAATTTTGACATGTAAAGTGACATTTTTCCCAATCAAAGTTAGTGGTGAACTTTTGTAACTTCAGTTGGTATTTCTCAAACCATGTTTACTGTTATATGAATAACATCCGTTTAGCTTTTTTAAATTTATATATACAATATACAGGGTGTCCCACTGTGACGAGACATTAGACATATTTCACAGACTACTTCGATTTGAATTTTGAAAATTTGGCTTTAGGCGTTTTCGGGCATGTTCTTTTCAACCAAAGTAATGGCGTCCACCTAACGCTTCCGGTTGTACAGGAAGTTGACATCATCTTTGTTATTTTAAATGGAACACCCTGTATATTATTGCAATTTTGGATTTTAAGTTAATTTTTAGATAAACTTTTATTGAAGAATGACAAAATAGATGAATTCTACGATAAAGAATAACTGTATGCTATGAACACCTTCTTCAAAAAGAAAAAAACAAAAACTATAGACATGGCTCAGCCCTAACAGCAAAACAAAAAATCAAACAGATGTGCTGAACAAATTTACAACATGACGCAACCACAGGATGGTAAGGGCGGAAATATTTATAAATAAAGGCCTGACAAGAGCAAAGAGATTTAATAAGAACACGAAACCCATAAATAGACAAAAGCTAAAAGAAAAATGTACCAAATTCCAAATAAAGCTGGAAAAGCAACTCAACCACCATGATGCAACACTGCCAACGGGCACGATCAACGAAATTAACAAATCTCTGGTATTATCTATGCAAACAGCAGCCCTCAAGACGGAAGGAAGGAAGAAGGAAGGAAAGAGAAGAGAGATTTAGCGACAATACGAAGAAACTAATAAGGCTAAGACAAGAAAAAATATCAATTAACACAACAAGCAAAGAAGAAATAACTCAGATTAGTAAAGAAGTTAGAACATCCATAAGACGAGACAGATGGACAAAGATAGAACAAGTGGTAAACAAAGTTATAGAACAAAATAAATATATGAAATGCCTTTGAAGAAAAACTGGGACTCCACAATTACACCTGCTAAGAAATAAGCAAAACAAGGAAATCAGAGACAGAGAGGAAATGCTACGGATAATAGAAAAATTCTATACCGAACTATACAAAGCTAAAGTAATGCCGTCGAATAAAATAAAAACAAACCTCCGGCATAAAATAATAACCGTAAACTCGGAAGAAATGCCAGAAATAGGCGAGCAAGAAATAGCTAACACGGTAAAGCAAATGAAACAAAACAAAGCACCCGGGGAAGACGGAGTCCTGGTAGAAATGATCAAAGACGGTGGGCAATGAAATTTGATAGAAATTACTAATCTGTTAAACACATGCCTAAACTAGGGAGATATCCCCAAAGACTGGAATAACGCGATCCCAGTACTGTTCTTTAAAAACGGAGACCAAGCGAAAACTACAAACTTATATCACTTCTATCCCAGCTATATAAACTTCTGTCTAAAGTCATCACCAATCGACTCGATAATGAATTCGATAGCTACCAGCCAAAAGAACAAGCAGGATTTAGAGCCGGATATGGTACATGCGATCGTCTGCACACAATAAGAGTTCTAATAGAAAAGGTAACGGAATACAATCTACCATTATACTTGGGATTTGTGGACTACGAAAAAGCTTTTGATAGTGTAGAAATCTGGGTAGTGAAACAAGCCTACAGAATAGCAGAATAGACTACAGATATATTCAATTGATTGAAAACGTCTATGCCCAGAGCACAACGATAATCTGAGTTCACAAAGATACAAATCCAATACCAATTAGAAAATGAGTGCGAGAAGGCGACACAATATCACCAAAACTCTTCACAACAGCTCTCCAAGATATATTCAGAACACTTAATTGGGAAAACAAAGGTATTAATATCAACGGAGAAAAACTGAATAATCTCAGATTTGCAGATGACGTTGTGGTTATCGCTGACAACTACGAAGAGCTACAAGACATGCTACAAGAACTATGCACACAATCAAAAATATTCGGCTTAAAAATTAATAAGAATAAAACAAAGGTGATGACCAAGACGGAATATGAAAGACCGGTGAGAGTAGACGATGAAATAATCGAACGAGTAAACAGCTACATCTACCTAGAGCAAAACATCCGACCAAATAAAGAAAATCAGACGGCAGAAGTTACCAGAAGAATAAGAATGAGTTGGGCGGCGTTCGGAAAACTAAGTTATATCCTGAAAGACCAAAATATCTCACAACATCTCAGAACTAGAATCTTCGATATGTGTGCTACCGGTACTAACGTACGGGATTTAAGCATGGGTGTTCACAATCAAAAATGTGGACCAGATTCGTAAAACCAAAGATCAATGGAAAGAGCTGTGTTTGGAATATCTCTAAAAACCGTATTACCAACGAAACTATGAGAGAAATTACACGAGTAAAGGACGCTGTAACAACCATGGCACAACTAAAATGGAGATGGGCCGGACATAACGCGAGAAATACAGAAAAATGGAACAGGTTTATAAATCACTGGAGATCATGGATAGGGGGTAGAAGTAGGGGCTGACCGAGAATCCGTTGGGGAGATGATATAAAGCGAGTGGGCGGTTTCGGATGGAATAGAGTGGCTGGAAATAGAAAAAGATGGAAGACATTGGAAGAAGCCTATGTTCAAAGTTGGACGGAAGGAGGCTAGAAAGAAGATCCCTAACCATTTTCTTTCAATAAAGCGTTCGATTGTGGTATAAAATGTATATGATGGTTGTGGATCCTGTTTTCCCACAACAACAAAATGTTGGGTTCTGTACAAACCTTAAAAAAACTCTCACTGGCCTACAACTACATCGTACACAGTATCTATAGAAGTGTAGGTATGGCGTGACATTGTCAATAACATACCTACTATGAAAGGAAAGTAGAAAAGTAATTAATACCAAGAGTATTTTTTTACGTGCGTAAAAGTTTTATTTATTTTTGATACAAATTTAAATGCTCTAAAATTAGACCAACCTTGTGCGTTATACCGTTGATTGAAATATTGGTAAAGATAGTCAACCGCTTGTATTTGCTTGTATCACGGATGCAATTCACATATGCATGTTGGGTTGCGTTTTTGTTTACTTTTCACCTGTACTGAAGCGCTAAGTTATAATGTGTACGATTCTTGAAATAGAATAGTTCAATTTATTCCACCGTTGTAAAATGGCGCAACATACAATCCGTAAAATTTACTTTTGTCAATACAATGTTGCAACGTTTTCAAATATTTAGTAAACGTATTAACTAGTAATTAAAAGTGACGAATTTTTCATTTATGAATAATACCATTGATGATACATATCTTGGATTTTAATGACAATGTTTTTTTTAATAATTTACTAAAATACATGCGAAGCGTTATTTGTTAAAACAGTTTGGTTTGGTCCGTGTTAGATAAATAAGAAACAATTATTTTACAAATTATGCTTGCACTTTATTTTTTAACTTGCAAATAATAATGTTGACATTTGTTTGTCATTTAATAACTTCGTTAGGAATAAAGTAGAACATACTGGGAGAAATACCACTAGAGTTCAGAAACGCAAAATTATTGGTTTTGTATCTACTTGTTTTACGTGTTCAGTTGAAAAGGATTTTAAATAAAAATTGGTTTTCAAATTTTTCAATTCAAAAGGCAACAAGTTACCGTGTTTTTAGGAAAGTGGGTTCCACTAGACCTTCAAATTAAATTCACTTGGTAATAAAACCTATTCCTATTACTTCTAAAAATAAAAGTACTAGATTTTAGCTTGAGGTGTGTTGTCTCCCGACGCGGTGCGGATAATACGTGTATAATACACTATTCTTTTCTGTGACGAAATAAATGACGATTTAATATTGAAAAATCATATTACAATAGAATTAGAAAATTATTGAGGGAAATTTGGTGTTAAAAATAGTACTCACTTTTTCCCGAGGAAAAAAATAATTTACGAAAAGTGACACTTTGTTATCTGTTAGTAGAGATAAAAGTTAGGATTTTACTCTTTGAAACTGTATCAAAATATCATGGTTTCGAATTAAAATAGTTTAATTAAAGTAAAATAGCTCATTAATTATAAACATTGTTTCAAAATTACAATTCCAACTGATCTAAAATAATAGTAATAATTTACAAACAATTTACACATAAATAATAACGTACCTAATACAATGCTATACATAAAACATATCAAACATTTACACTTATTTATGCAGATAATATTCTTATTTTACGGTGTGGTTTTGTGACATCACTGTAATTATAGCTATTAGAAATATGTTTATTAGCCTCCCACTTTAAGGTTCGATATAGTTTTATTTTAACCAACTGATCGATAATTAACAGTTTATGAGTGTCGCATTCTCTGAACCATGAATTCACACTGCTGTTGAGACATTTTTAATACGGAGTTTAATTTTTTCCAATAAACCATAATCTGTTTTAAAAAGATGAAATTCTTCAGTAAAAGTTTCAATAAAAAACACAAATGTATTACGAGGAGTCTTCGGATTATCGTTTATGAGTCACATTCCTTATCGGCTTAGTCAGAAATTCTACAATTGCATACTTTTAGCAACACCTTTAGTAAATGAGTAGGCTTGTTATAATATTGTTTAGATGCAAACAGTTGAGTACGTTAGATTGTAATATAACAAAATTCAACATTCGTTCCAACATAAAAGGGATAGCGTTTCTATGTTAAAAATTTTAATTTCAATGACCAAAATTTAGAAATTTACTTGCGTAAGCCTAATAGATTTTAAAACATTTTCAACGGATAAACGATGTTAATGTAATAAATATA
>JALBCR010000984.1:0-216056 GCA_030710515.1 Abscondita cerata
AATGTCATGAGTTGCATTATTGTTCACGACGCCTCGCTAAAACTTTAAGCTCAACAATTATATTGTTTAAACTCCAAAATAATCTACTATTTTCTTCTGGCTGACAATAAACGTCATATTATTGAACTACTGGCAGACGCTAAAAACTTTTTTACTGCTCCACATTAAAAGCAAAACAGTTATTTTGTTTTCACAACTATTTAGAGGTTGGTACCGGTTATGTCATATTATGAATGTAACAGTAAAGTACCAACTTCATTCGTTCAGAATAAAACGTCACTATAACACTCGAGAATCTCGGAAAATTTGAAAATAACACATCAAAACCAGCAATAAACGCTGAAGAAAAAATAATATATTTCTCACTTGAAGTTAAAAATATAATTGTTTTAGCGACTTGCTGTCTCGGCTAACACCGCCAGCAAACTTTGGGCTCAACAATTATATTGTTTAACTCCTAGTAAAATAATCTACTATTTTCTTCAAGCGACAATAAAACGTCATATTATTGAACTACTGGCAGACGCTAAAAACTTTTTTTACTGTCTAGACATTAAAAAGCAAAACAGTTATTTTGTTTTCACAAACTATTTAGAGGTTGGTACTCTCGTTATGTCATATTATGAATGTAACAGTAAAGTACCAACTTCATCTGTTCAGAATAAAACTGTCACTATAACACTCGAGAATCTCGAAAATTTGAAAATAACACATCAAAACTAGCAATAAACGCTTGAAGAAAAATAATATATTTCACTTGAAGCGAAAAATATAATTTGAGTTTTATGCGACTGCTGTCTCGGCTAACACTGCCAGTGCAAACTTTTGCTCAACAATTATATTGTTTAACTCCTAGTAAAATAATCTACTATTTTCTTCAAGGAGCCAATAAAACGTCATATTATTGAACTACTGGCAGACGCTAAAACTCTTTTTACTATCAGACATTAAAAGCAAAACAGTTATTTTGTTTTCAATAACTATTTAGAGGTTGGTACCGGTTATGTCATATTATGAATGTAACAGTAAAGTACCAACTTCATTCGTTCTAGAAATAAAACGTCACTATAACACTCGAGAATCTCGAAAATTTGAAAATAACACATGAAAACTAGCAATAAACGCTTGAAGAAAAATAATATATTTTCACTTGAGTTAAAATGCAATTGTTTTAAAGTATTCTGGTTGTCTCGGCTGACGCCTGCCAGCAAACTTTTAAGCTCAACAATTATATTGTTTAACTCCTAGTAAAATAATCTACTATTAAAACTAAACATTTCTGTTTTAGGTTGGTAGGTAGTGATGTAAATGTCTTTAATAATAATAATTAAAATTACCAGATTATTGTATTTTTATTGTGACAACAAATTCATATACTCTCTCTCAATAACATTCTAAAGTAAAAACATTTCTCAAAAATTGTTTAATTATGGTGTGAAGGAAAATGCAAAGCATGTATAGGTACTTCCGGAAAAAGTTTCCCATGTTTTAGAATGTTAATGCATGGCATCTCCAATGGAATTGGGCAAAATCTGATAAAAGCATACAACATCACCATTACATAAAAGCTATTTATGCTGCTGCGGCTGCGTACCCTTACTTCCATGTAATACTCATAGTATTCGTTGCTCATTTGTATCATTACATATTGCAAACTAGGGTGTTAATTTGTCTCTCCAATTGTACTGAATCCACAATTTTCACTCATCACATAACATGAAAACTTATTCGAGACTAAAATAGTAGACGATGACATGCTAATTTAGGAATGACTGTCTACAAGACTGTTCTGTCGTATCAATTTCATTTCCCATGCTACAATGATATTAAGCAAATCCACAATATACAGTTCTATTTTCTGCTTTGAACTTCTTATTACCATGTATTTTTTATCCATGAGTGGCGGCGTTTAGTGATTTTGAATGGCACCATCAAACCAATTTGTAACTACGCGACACAAAGTGGTATTACTGTTTTAGAAATATTTAAAACTTACCTATATTTAAATTCAAATTGTGGCTGAAATTCATTCGCCGTAAACAAAATGGAAGAAAAATAATACACTTGAGTTGTCTTGTACTCCACCAGAATTAAGAAATGTTGCAAACAGTACAACTGGAGTATTTACTACCTGAAAAGTTTGCAGGAAAAAATATATGAAAGAATATCCAAAATTTACGGTTTGGGTAAAGAGAAGAAAATAGTACATATATTACTGAAAATGTATTACTGAAGCGTATTTTGAAATAATGAGTGAAGCTAAAAAGTCATCTACATTATGGTCAATGTATTCTATGCTTCGATCTTGTCTTTAATTTACAATGATACAGACATTTCAAAATTTTTGAGATTAACAGCGTTACTCAAGCGCAATCAGCAAATTATGAACCAAAGAAATCCAGAATATTAGAATTAGTTGATGTTAACAATTTCATTGATAACGCGGACAACAAAATTTATTTATAAGTGGTGCATGTCGAGGACGAATTGATGAAATGACAGTATCTCGACGTGGAAATTAAGGCGGACTGTGTTCTTGTACATGTTCCTAAAACTAAACCAACGTTACACGAATGTTTTATGTGACTGAGGATTCGTGGATTAATTACATCAGAACATATACTCAATTATGACCAAAATCTATTAATCATCAACGATTTTCTTGATTTATCGGAATGGAAAGTGTATCACAACAACTCGATGGCATAAATAAATTCGGTGAAGTACCTAAAATAATTGCTGGGTATTTAAAATTGCCTAATCCCGAACAGTATACAGGACATTGCTTTCGACGGATCTTCGGCTACTAACTCCAGCCAATAAAGGGGGCGATCTATTGACAATAAAAAGCATGGAGGATGGAGATCGTCAACAGTGGCAGAAGGATACGTTGAAGCTTCTTTAAACGCAGATTGAAGTTGCACAAATGTTATCTAGGTTCAACGATAGTTTCCTCTAGTATGTTAATTTGTGCGTATTTTTCTTCTTGTACATAGTTATATTAAAACTTATAGGTTAAATATAATATGTTAAACAAAACAACAGCACGGGGCCCACAAACCATTGCGTGCTACCAAAAATATATTAAGCGACGTGTAACACGAAACACATTACTGCATCGCTATTGCACTTCAGTGGCACACAGTAGTGATTATCGTACGGAAATAGAAAAATTTGGTTTTTGAAGAAATTAACTTTTTCCAAGAAATCATATATTTGAAGTTATATCCTTCTGAATAATTCGTATATTTATATCTGACTTTAAGTTACACTCTGGGCCTGATTATTTTTAGGATAAATAAATAAAATAATTTTTAGGTTAGGTACTCAATTTTATATTATGTTTATGATCTACCTTTACTGTTGCAATAGAGAATGGAAAGTAATTTTAATTTTAGAACAGGTTCATTTAATTTTGTGGTAATACTAATTAAAATGAACAATCAATGTCTAGACCCAAAAATATAACATGTTTCGATTCTTTAATTATATAGCTCTTCAGGCGCTTAAGGCCCATGGCTTTTGAAAGTTCGTTCTTCATTGTTCTCTATCCTTGGCTATTTCTTTCTTTCCATCTTCTCCAGTCCCAATTTTAGTAAGTCTTTCATAACACAACTATCCCAGTTTTGTCTAGGTCTGCTCGCTTTTGTTTCTTCTTTCTGGAGTTTCTGGTGTTTAACGGTTCTTCTTCTGGAAAGTCTTATTAAATGTCCTAATCCATCTTAATCTGTTTCTTCTACAATTTCCATTATTAAATTTTCCTCATATAGTTCTTCTATTTCGTTATTTGTTCTCCTTCTCCAATTTTCTCCTTGCCTCTCTCCTTTATATATTCTGCGGAGTATTCCCTCCAATTTTTCATCTTTCTTGGTTAAGGGTTCCATGTTTCATTCCCTACAATAGTGACCACAACACTAATGTTTTACATATCCTTAGTTTTTATTTCTTTTTCAAGTGATACCGTTTTACTTTGCAAAACGCACTCATCGATTTCATTGCTGTGGCTGTTCGTTTGTCTATTTTTGGATTGACTTGTTATTTCTACACCCAAATATTCTACGCTATTCACTTTACTAATTTTATAGAGCTCGAGTTTATTAATAACCACTAGCTCCGGTTCTCCTTTCTCTGGTAGTCGACCTAACATCATGTACTGATTTGTTTTCATTTATTTTCGGCCCTACTTCTCCTGTTTCTTTAGAAAACCTGTTCACTAAATCTTAAGTTCCTCCCTCGTTCTTTGCTAAAATAACTACATCATCGGCGTATGCTAAAATCTGATGAGTTTCTGAAAATAGTTTCTTCTTTGCATTTTCTTATCACTCATTCTAGTTATATTAAATAGAGAAGCTGACGAAGGATCTCCTTGTCTTAATCCATTTGTTGTTTTAAACTTGTCAGGTTCCCCATTCACATTAATTTTGACTGTAATGTGTTTCTTCTTGTATCATTTTTATCAGTCTAGATCTTCTCTGGCTATTTCTATATCCTTTAGTGTTTCGGTTACTATCTCCCTCTGGATTTTTTCCAACCATTTATTTTGTATTTGCCTAAGACTAAAGATGTGATCAGTAGTTGACGATGCTTCTAAAATCCCCTTGGTATTCTCCTTTTTCTGACTTTTTAAATTTGTTATCGAGGATTTTCCCAAATATTTGTAACATATTCAATGGTGAGGTGGGTCTATAATTTTTATATTTTGAGTGTTCTCCCTTCTTATACAGGGTCATTGATGGTCGATGGTAGGTTAGACGTTTATGGAAAACGGGCATAGAAATAATCTGAAAATTTGGCTATTGCCATAAATAGATACCATCTATCTTTCTAAAATATTTTCATTTTATGGTGTTGACGTTTCTACCAAAAGTAGTAACAACTTGTTAATTTTAAACAAAACACCTGTATATTATTCAATTCTTTAGATTCGCAATTTCTTACTGATAATTTTTTTGAATAGTTTCCGATAATCGTCTACGTCGGTTTTTGAGATAATAATTATTTTAGGTTATTTTTTTTCAAAATATGATCCCACCAAAATTTAAATTCAGCTGCTATTTGAACCCATATATACGACATTTTAGATGCACTTGCTAAAGCCTTGTATTTAACAGCTACCAAATAAATCTTATTTATTTGAGTATAGGGCGGTTTAAAATTAATCAACTACAACATGAAAGCAGTATACCAAAAAATCTGTCATAATTTGTAGCAAAGCAAATTTTAATAACAACAAATCGACATTAATCTACAATTGTAATAAATTTTAATTTGTTCACAGTGATTTTTAAGACATTTTTGTACTGTATGCAACATTCCAATGATAAAAGTTTAATAACATGTTAAGGGTGTTCAGCCTTACTCATTTTACAAACTATTATCTCAACAGTTCTTCAATATTATTTACTTATTGTTCAAAAGTTAGATTCTTTAAGTAAGACTGTAAGAAAAATCAAAACTATAAAAAGTAAACATTCCGACTCCTGAAAAGATTCTTTGGAGGTATGAAACTAATTTTAATAAAATGTTTTTGTTAACTCTACATGCACATGTTTGTGAAATTATAGAACGGTAAATGTAAAAACAAAAAATTTATCGATATGAGTCTTAAGTACTATGTCCTGATAAAAGTGTTGCAAAGCCATTGACGGTATTGAATATGTGCAGGATAATTGTCTCGCCATCAAGTTGGTAAACAGCTGTACACAGTAAGGATATAAATATCTTCTTTCGGTATGATTTAATAAGTCATTATATAAAGTTCAACTTGTTCGAGATGTGCTTAAGTTACATCCACATATCAAACATTGTCAAACACTTCTGGTGTTGTCTTTGAAGGTGGACCATTATATTGATTAAGCACCAATCCGTTCTACAAAAATTTAGTCTTCTTTGTTTTACTGTGATGAAAACTATTTTACTGACAAAACAACGAAATTGAGTAATTTAATTTCATCAACTTAGTGAGCTTATATTAAAAAATACTGTTACAATAAAGACGAAAAGTAAATATAATTATTAAAGGCCAAGCTCTCAGAAAAAGCAGAAACGATGAAGAAGCTATAAATTTGTGTAATTTTTGCAAGTGTTCACAATAGCATTTCTTCTCACTAAAATTATTAGAGTATATAATTTATTAAAATTACAAAGTACGGTCGGCGGAAGTTTTGGTAACTAACCTGTGAATTAAACATTAAAAATCTCAACACATTATTTTGAAGATAGCAAACTTTCAACAGCATTTGTTGCTAACTTTGGTTTAGGGATATCAACTACTCTACCAACATAGCTTTAAACCAAAAATACTCAGATCAAATATTAATATTATTTTTGAAGTAAATATTTGCGAAATAGAAATAGTGTGAAAAATAAGTGCCAGAACTACTTTTGTCGCACTCCGACAATTGCAGCAAACTTTGTCTTCGTGCGACAAAAAGTGTTGCTGTGACACTTGTTTTCAATATACTATTTTAGGGATCTACCAAGTTTAGACTGACATTTCTGGTTTTGAATCATACCAAACTCTGGCTGCCCCTAGTTTTCCACCAATTATTAATAGCATTATACCTTCTGGAAGAATCATACGGATTGAATTGCTCCACTCGCTTGAACCATGTTACTTAACGATATTTCAAAAACTATGGGAAGTAGATATTACAAACCTTAATAAAAGTTGTTTTAAATTAAAATATCATAAGAAACATATAATTCCGCTTAACATAAAGAAGTTGATGTCGACTTCCGCACAACCGGAAGTGCAATATAAGCGAAACTATTTTTAAATTAAAGATCAGTATAAATAATATATTATTACAAATTTCAAAAATTTAAATACGTGGGTTCTTCATAAACGTCTATCAGGGCCACTTTGTTTGGGACACCCTGTATATATGATCTTGAAGATTGCTAAAAATATTATTTCCTTGGAAATGACTTAAAACTACAACAGCAAATTTTAAAGGTATACTTTTTCGACATGTGTTTACTCCACTTTCAGCCAAAGCTTGTCGAATACATTCTCTACTAACTTTACATATTTTAACATCTGTAGAGGAAAATATCAAACCTCCTCTATTTTTTAAAGATATAAAATTTTATGTATCACTGATGTGTAACGAGAGCAGTTGCACACTCCATACATGTGAGAGACCTAGATAAAGCTCTTACCACAATTTCAACATACTGTACAATATATACAGAAAATACCGACACCCTGGGGTTGGAAAACATAAATAGTCCGTTTCGGCTGCATAGTTAATGGTCCTTTGTCTTCACCATCTTCAAATGGTAGCCCACAGTTGTTAATTTTATTTACTCCTCAGTAGCTGGAGCTACGATGTAAAATGGATATTTCTCCAAAGGTACAATTGCCACTTTCTGAGGATCGCAATTGAGTGTGCACTAATATTTCTTTTATAAGCTGATACAAATTGTCTGCTTGTTGGATTGTTATTAAAAACCGCCATGCGACCGAATCCCTCCAAAGAACATTTCAATGTGGTCCTGACTTAATTTGTACGTTGGAACATACAGAAGTAAACTTTTACACGCACACTTCTTGAAATAGTGCTTCAAACTATTTATACAAATGAGAAAACCTAAAACCGGTCCTCCTAACTGATTTTATTAAGAACTCTCCAGTTCGAGTTGTTCTTAAATTTAAAATATAATTTTTCGCATGATCCATAAATTTTAAAAGTTCATCTTAGGTTTCTTCATGCTTAAAGGTTTTTTAACGACAACTATTTAAAATTCCTTGAATTAACATGTCAGAATACATTATTAAATATTAATAGAAATTCTGCTGTATGTGCACTTCCAATAAAATCGGTTAACTCTAGTGTTCAAAGAAATTTAAAGTATTTGGCCACTGATGCACATTTATATTAACCAAACATTCATTTTTTGTTTAGCAAAGTTAATAAGGAAGAGATCTGAGTTTGTTGATTCCAAATGTAACCCTTCAGCTTCTTGGAATTAGTAACTTTGTCAATAATTCCACTCAATTGGATTACCATTGCTAAATATGGAGCCTTTCTCACCCAATGTTCCTTACCAGCTACAACATATGACACGGATCAGGAAATATGTAGACGTTTTCTGTTTGTGCTTGGATGCTTAAAACTTCTGTTTTAAGATTTAATGGGTCTAGTTTACATCCTAATTTAACAGCCATGCCCATATTTGACGGTGCTCCATCAAATGTAAAACGAAATTACTCGCGCACCAGTTTCATTAGCAAATGACAAAACATTGCAAAAACTAAATTGCACCTTTGTTCAGTCTAACTCCATCTACCAAATAATATGTTACCGGTATTTTGCTGGAAGTATTGATACCTACCAACATAAATACCAACACTTCTTTTACAACTGACCTGGTCACTGCCGGCATCAGAACCCATATCAACATAGCCATGCATTTTTTTCCCATCACTCATGTGACGACGTATTGCCATTTCATCGACCATCAAAGCTAATATAGGATTTATAATCGGTATGTTGCAGTTGCACCCTGTGTTTTATTGTATTGAAGGATTCTGAGGTAACCATGATTCCCGTTAATGCTTCTCTGATACTAACTTCCTATTGTCTTTGGATGTTGTCGACATAAATGAAATGAACTTCTTTTTGGCGATAATTATACGCTGGAGAGTAATAATGCAAATGCAAACAGAACTTCCTTAATTCTGGAGAGTACTTTTTGGAATTGAGATTTGTTGACTTGTGAATCACACGTGTCAACAGCTCCTTGTTTAAAACACTGATGTTTAAAAGTACTAGGAGTTCTTTCTTCTTAGCACATTTGTCTGTTTTAAATCTTGAATAATGTTTTTCATTGTCGCAATTTTTCAAAATGGTGGCGCTGGCTGGTTGTAGAGCTCGTATTTTTTTATATTTTGCAGTATGCAAATAAATTGTCTCTGCTCAAAACTTCACACCGTGATTGAACATGCTGTGTTGAAATTAAACTGTTCCACTATGCATTGTGGTTGTTGTAGGTACAGAAAAGGATGGTCCTGGTACGACAATAGTTTCTGTAGATCTGTAGATTCATATTTTGTTTGTTTGTGAAGAAGGTCAACAACTTCATTTGTAACATCTAAAGTACGTTTAAGAGGAGGTCGTCTCTGTTTAGGTACCTATAATAAATACATTTATTTAGGAACATATTTAATAACAAATCAAATTTTGTGACATACTTTTGTAAATGTGATGGAAAGCCCGAAAATTGTTGGGACAGCATCTTGCCGCAGTTGTACAGAATTACAGAATCTGTATACTCTTTTCTTCAAAATGTTCCGGAACAAAGTCAACTACTACCAGTTGCGACCAGTTTTCCTACGAACTGTACGTATCCGTATAATTTCCTCTTTCAGAATCCTTAGGAAACCTAAACACATGAAATTATTAAGGATTTTTGTTAATCAATAAACTATAAAACATAATAGGTAGTATGATGACTGATATAATTTGCAAATACTTGCACATGAAAAGTTATGATTTTATTTTTTTCACTTCTAGTTGTCTTGCAGTTTTTTTTGCTACTACGATTAGCAGTGCACTTCTATATGCAGCACATCCAACCATCCTAAATGATTAAAGTCTTGTAGTAAACACTAAATTTATAAACTAAAAAATATTCAATAGTCTTAAAACGTTTGTAGTTAAAACCATTATTCAAACTTATGTTCACTAATTCCGCGCGCACTAAAATACTTTACTAATTATAAATATATATTAAAGACTAACAAATAACACAAAAAACACGAGATTATTAGAAAATCGTTATGAAAAATTGAGAAAACAATAATAATAATTAACTTTGACGTTGATTTGTGTTCATACAATGGCGGACACCGGGACAACAGAGCAAGCGGCTTCAACCTTGACATAAAAATGCTTTCTCTCCAACTTCTAATACTCTTGGTACCACTACTACTTAACCCTACTCAACAAATCTTATGGTATCTATCTACCGACCTAGCGGTGCTGTCAAACATATGCCGGTCTTTTCTATGTTGTCACGTTTACTAAAATTACAAGAAAAATAACTATATTCTACAATAACAAAATTATTTGATTGTGTAGTAGCACTTTCTGTAATTTTAAATAAAACGCGCCACAAAAACTCAAAAATAACTGCTTTATTCCTTAGAAGCACATAAATTGAACGCACCGATGCTGTTCGTTTTTCTTAATTCATTAATCAACATGGCTTCTCACATAAAAAAATCAATAATAATGTTCTCGAAGTAAAACTAACTATGCGCATGCTCGCTTTTCTTATTTTACCTACGACTTTATACTTACAATATTCTTAACACCTACATTTCTTAAAAAGCTAACTTACAATTGCTTCAAAATAGCTTACAATATTGCTAAATCATCAATTCATATATAATACAGAGACAAGAGTTACTCTACACTTACTCTTCTTTAACTAACAACATGTTTCTAAAGTTTACATACTTATATTTACCTAGCGGCTTTATTTATTAGATCCGCAACATTTTCTGTCAGTGCAAACATATTCAACAAACATTTCCTTTACTATAAATCTTTTGATGAAATGATATTTTATCAATATGTTTGCCTCATTTTCGAATTTTCAAAATGTTTTTATCATAGAAATCGCACTCACATTATCTACCTTCAGCACTGGGTTATTATTAATACAAAATTTAATAACACACCTTTCAAATTCATCACTTCCTGGAGAGCAAAAATTCCGCAGTAATGTATTCTGATTCCATTGTTGATAGCGCAACACAATTTTGCTTTTAGAATGCCACCCCACCGGGTTACCAGCATGTAGACCAACAAACCCACTGACACTTTTTCTTGTCTGTTTATCTCCTGCCCACCTGAATCACTAAAACACTCCAATTTAGTCAATAACACTTCAATAACTTAGTATTCTTTGGCAGCTTTCCAAGTCTGATTGGTAGGTTTATCCAAAAAACCTACCTGTGAAATGTAGACAGAATATGACAAATCTGGACGCGTTGTAATCACAGGAACATTAGACTACAAATCCAGACGTCTATAAGCATGTATTGGATTTTCTTTACTGAAAAGTTTACTTTCTGGGAGTGGAAACTTCCTACATTCTGTCATCATGTTAAAATTTTGTAGTAATTTAATAATTATCTTTGGTTATGAAACTTTTAAACCAGACCCTATATTATTTATTTACATTCCTAAAAATGATGCCACTTGTTTCAAGTCTTTTACTTTAAATTCTTTATGTAAATCGTCCAGCAAGTTTTGAACTTCTTCACCACTACCTGTAATGATTTCTTCATCAACAAATAGTACGAGATAAACGCTAGTTTTATAATATAGGCAAAAATCATGTTTTGATCTTGCAAATCCTAATTTAAACATAACATTACTGAACTTGTCGCAGCACCTTTGGTGCATTTCAGTATACTTTCTTTGTTTTCAAGCCTTCAGGCGAGTAAACATAAACATCACGGTCCAACTTACTGTTTAGGAACGCTGTTGGAACATCTATTTCTCTTAGGTTCCAATCATTTTGTAACTGATATTGACAACAATAATCTAATTGTTGACATTCTGGAACATAGCAAAATTCAAAACTGTTTTCAAATGGCTCTTGAAAACCTCTAACCACTAACCTTGCCTTTTGGTCCCATCTTTACTTTTAAAAATCCATTTGCTTTCTATAGCGATATGTCCACTTGGCAATCTCTTGGGTTCTCTTCCAAGTTTGTATTTGTTGATGAGACTATATTTCTTTATCTATTGCTTCTTCCATTCTGGACTTTTCTTTGCAGCTTCGTAGCTTTTGGCTCTTCCTTCGATCTGTTAATAAACAATATGCGGTGTATAATTCGTAATCACTTAAGTTACCTGGTTTATTTATCCTTCTACCTGATTTTGTTTACCATTAATTCATTTTTCACTCTCACTTTGTTTACTTATTACACCTTCATCATTTTCTTCAATTTCTTCTTTATCACTTTGTACTTCTTGTTCTATACTCTGTTCTTCAACATCTTGAATTTCTACGTTACCAGTATCATTGTCAATGTTTGAAGATATAATTTTTGTACTTTCGTCACTTGTTTTGTCTTCTACCACCTTATCTATATTGATTTCAATATATTCCATTTTGTCTTCTTCAAAACGGACATCTCTTGACCTAATAACTATTTCTTTAGTTGACATCTATATTCTATATCCACCACCTCAGTATCCAATCATTATACCACGTTGATCTCTTTCGTTAAATTTGTCTTCATTGGGTACAGTTGTCACCCATGCTCTACAGCCAAACACTTTCAACTTTGACATATCTTTTCTTCCATGTCATACCACTGACGGTGTACTTCCTTTCAATAGTGCTGTTGTGGGAGTTCGGTTGAGTTCGTATACGCTTGCCTTTAAGGCTTCACCCCCACAAAAATTTTGGGTTACCTGATTCAACTATTTTTGCACGTATGTTTGTTAAGAGAGTCCGGTTCAACCTTCACTTTTCCATTCATCTGAGGACTGTAGCTAATAGTGTACTCTCTAGCTTGATTCCATTTTGCCTACTTCAATGAATATGTTGAAAGTATTTGAACTGAAACTCACCTCCATTGTCCAATCTCATTCTTTTTATCTTAACTGTATGCTGTCTAAATTTCTACTTCTTTGGCATATTGCTGTGTAAATTTTCTTCTGCTTCACTTTTATTCCTTAGCAACTTAATCATTACAAAGTGGGAATAATCGTCCAAGATTTACTTGAATGTATTTTTCTCCGCTGTATGTTGGTGGTGTAAGAGGTCCGCATACGTCCTATGTTTCAACTTCGACCAATTTCTTTTGAACGTTTTTCGTTTTTATAAAACGGCAAACGAGTAGATTTAGCTGCATTACACATACTGCACTATTCAGTAGGAATAGTTAACCTAACTCTTTTCAACACATATTTCCCAACATGACCTAGGTCCATGTGTTTAACATTACACATATACTTTTCTTAATTATTCCTTCACAAAGTGATTGCTTGCTCCAGAATCTAAAACAAACACATTGTCCTCTAAAACAGCATTTTGATTATAAATGTTGGCTGCAATTAAAGCAATATCTGCGGAATTTGCAAATTACCTCTTTCATGATTATTTCTGTTAAACCTTCCTCTTCCGCTGCGCCAACTTCCACCTTTTCCTCTGTGATATCTTCCATTTCTACTTGTGTTTGGGCACGCTGTTTTTAAAATGACTTTTATCACCACATTTGAAACAGCCTGTAGTTGCTTTAAACTAAAATCATCACCTGCAGATTTAGCGCTGTTACTTTTAATTAATTCTTCGTCCTAGGAGTCTAGCCTTACATTTTTACCTCTGTAACTGTTTCTAAAGCAGTTATCACCGTGTTGTATTGTGGTGGTAACGACAGCAACAAGTGGCAAACTCTATCGGTTTCATCAATCGTTGAATCTAAGTCCTGTAAGTCTCTTATAATTGTATCGAATTTTAAAAATGATCTTCCAAACTATCATTAGTTTTACGACTTAAGGCTGTTCTACACTCACGATTTTTGATTTCTGAGTAGAGCGGTTCATTATTTTTATTTCTTGTTACATGAAATCAGTTGTTTGTTGCTTTTTTCTGTTTCTAAATCTGATTTAAAAACGCAACGTCATGTACAAAAAAAAATTCGACGTCAATCAATTCAACAATATATATTATTTATCTATTAATATTATACCGGCTTCGAAGTTCGGCCTGTTGCGCTCTGAAAATTCGCCCGCGAGTACATTCATTTCACAATTCTCCAAGATTTTTCAGATATTTATCGTTTACTTAATGTTAATGTTTCTCATTGATTTTTAAGTCAAAAATTAAAAAAAAAGTAGGGTTATCTTTAAATTATTATCATATGTCTCAGGAGTTGAAACTGGGCTTATAATTAAATCCATTTTTCATATTTTACGTTTTAATTATAATTAAATACAACGAAGACGAAAATAAAAAAATAGGTCCTGCACGACATAAATAATAATGTTAGATATAGGTTTATGGAAACATAGGAAAACATTTCTAAAAATAAGCGAGATAAATTTACATAAACTTTATAGCTCCCTGAGAGAACAGCCTTAAGGTTAAATAACTTACGCCACAGTGTTAATTTTGTGAAAGAACTTGTTTTACAAAAACATCTTTTAGTGCCCTCAGTTGCTCTTTTGCTGTCTTACAATCTTTAATAATGTCTAGATGTTTATCTGAAATACCTTGTATAATAAATGACTGTGCTTTTTTTGCATCTTGTAATAGGTATTCTTTCTTTTGTATCATTCGTAGGTATGTCCTCCTCAAATACTTCAGCACACTGTTCCTTTCGTAGAATTGCGGTTATCCTAAAACGCCAATTATTATAATTGTTCGCCGTTAAGATCGGGACACTTGAGTACAAGGCCATCGCGACCAAAAAACGCTTCTTCTTAACCTCACAGTTCTAACGACTTATTTCCCTTTTTTAGCACTTTAACAATTTATTCACCCAAAACTTTTAATTCTGGACCCATAACCTTAGAATATTTATTGGAACATTGAAATTTTATTATAATACAAAGATAAACAAATTCGTTTACTAAAAACATTAGACCTGACTTTTGTTAACTCATACCAGTTGTTCCTTACTCTGATCGTGTGATAATGATACAAATGAGAGGCGAACCAATAAATATAAATCTTATATAAGTATACGCGCCCACAGCTGATGCAAATGATGAGGAAGTTGAAGAATTCTATACACAGATAAAAGAGTTGACACGATGTCTCAAGAAACACGAAGTTAATATTATTATGGGCGATTATAACGCCAAGATAGGTAAAGGCAGAATAAACGATATAGTAGGAGAATATGGACTGGGTCAGAGAAACACACGAGATGAAAGGCTAATTCAATTTTTGTGAAGAGGAAAGCATGATCGTCACAAATACCTGGTTCCAGTTACCATCAAGAAGAATCTATACATGGAGATCGTCTCAAGATAATAACGAAAGGATAGTGAGAAACCAAATAGATTTTATTCTAATTAATAAACAGTTTAGAAACAGCGTTACAAGTGCAATGACCTACCCTGGAGCTGATGCTGACTCTCCGACCATAATCTCTTAATAGCAAATATAAGAATAAAACTAAGAACGCTACGAAAATCTACCCATACTACCAACATCAATTCAAATGACATCAAAAACTCTGAAGTGAAAGAAAAACTACAGTGTAAATTAAATAAGGAGCTAAAGAAAATAAACATGAATGAAGACACGGCAGAGGCAAATGGGATAAAATAAGAAAACTATAGATCAAATTTCAAAGGAAGTCTTAGTACCACATAGAAAAATAGCGAAAAAAGAATGGATGACAAAGGAAATAATAGACTTATTAGAAGAGCGGCGACGGCTTAAAAATACGGACGAAATGAGATACCAAGAGATAAAGATAAAATTACGAAGGAAAATTAAGGAAGCTAAAGAGAACTGAATGCAGGACAGACGTAAAGAAATAGAAGAATTACAAACCAAACATGATGAATTTAATGTACATAAAAGATTGAAGGAAGAAACTGGCAATGTAAAACGTAAGATAATAAATTAGTATTAGATCCGACAGACAGAGTAAAATGTGGGAAACCTATATTAAAAAAAAAAAAAAAAAAAAAAAAAAACTTTATTTGATGATAATAGGTTGATATAAATATAGGAAAAGATACAGAAGCAAATATGGAAGGCACAGAAATATTACAGTCAGAGGTCGACTATGTTCTGCGAATGGCTAAAACTAATTAAGCTGCTGGTCCAGATGGAATCCCGTCAGAAATCCTCAAGTCTACATTTATTCCGATCCCGAAGAAAAATAACCCAACATCATGTAACGATTTTCGACTAATTAGCCTAATGAGTCACACACTAAAGCTACTACTAAGAATCATACAAAATAGAATATACAGAAAATGTGACATGATGGTGGCCAATTCTTAGTTTGGATTTAGAAGCGGTCTAGGGACTCGAGAAGCACTGTATGAACACCTTACTGCAGAAGTGCAGAGAATACAAAAAACAACCTTCGTCTGCTTTATAGATTTTGAGAAGGCCTTTACCGAGTTCAGCACAATAAACTTATACAATCGCTGGCTAGAATAGGACTTGACGACAAAGACGCAAGATTCATTAAAAACCTATATTGGAATCAGACCGCCGTAGTACGAACAGAAGATTGTGAAACGAATGAGATTAAAATTAACCGCGGAGTGAGACAAGGGTGTATTCTATCGCCACTCCTGTTTAATGTATACTCAGAACAAATTTTTCAAAATGCAGCTTGGGAAGCAACAGAAGGAATAAAAATAAATGGTGAGATCATCAACAACATCCGATACGCTGCTGATACTGCGGTGTTGGCTGAAAATATGGAAGACCTACAAAATCTCTTGACAAGAATAAATGAGGAATGTGAGGAAGCAGGACTGAGTATGAATATCAAGAAAACCAAGTTTATGGTCTTTAGTAAAGAGCCTGTTGGTCGAGTTCGACTTACAGTAAATAATAAGACAATTGAAAGAGTCTTCGAATACAAGTATCTAGGCTGTTGGATAAACACAGAATTAGATCCGGATGATGAAATAAAAGTAAGAATCGAAACTGCAAGAAACACATTTATAAAATTCAGAAGTATGCTGTGTAATTAAAGGCTTAAATGTATCAATCCGTATAAAATTTGTAAAGTGCTCTATGTGTGGTCTATTTTATTGTACGGCGTTGAAGCATTGACCCTAAAGAAAGCTATAATGAAGAAAATCGAAGCATTTGAGATGTGGATATTCAGAAGAATGCTGAAGATACCATGGGTAGAAAGAGTAAGCAATATCGAAGTACTACGCAGAATTGGTAGAGAAAGAGAGCTACTCACTACAATCAAAATGAGAAAAACGTCATATTTTGGGCATATAATCAAAGGAAAAATAGAGGGAGAGAAAGGTGTTGCTCGAAAACGATTATCGTGGATGAGAAACATCAGAGCGTGGACTAACATGAGCGTTGAGCAACTGTTCCGAGCTGCCATGTATCGTCAACAATTTCACCAGGTGGTCGCCAACCTCTAATTAGAGATGGCATCAAAGAAGAAGATACCAGTTGTGTCACACATTCATACATCCAACTTATATATGAATAGTAAGCAATGTTGCCGCATTTCTTAATTATAGGTTAACCAAGATTACATATTATAACAACAAGACCATTTAAATTAAAACATTAATTGTCTTTAAAGAATTAAAAAATGACTTAAGAATACAATAGTACAAACAAAAATAAAGTTTAGATTGATTTTGAGGTTATGTAATATAAAATGTCTCAGTAAAGAGTTTTGAGAAAACTATTTTTACAAAAATGAGTAACTGCAAAACTGTCAAATTTGTCAAAAGATGCAAATTGGTAACCCAAAATTCTGTCAACTGTTATTTCTTGATCGTTATTAGGCTAATGTTTTGCTACCACATATTTTCCAGAGATTTTGTTTGCTTCGGTGCGCTGTACAAGCAATCAAAATCTGCTCGCTACTATCGCTACATAAAAACTTTCAACTCCATTGATTACACCCATAATACTTCTTCTCCTCCTCTTCTGGCGCATACGTTTTCGGAATCAAAACGGGAATAACACTCGTATAACTTAAGTACTAATGTCTACAATAGCAAAGGTTTAATGGTAAGATGATAAATATCTTATGTAATGTAAATTATAACCTAAACACAATTAATTGTACTAAACTAATATCAATGTTTATTTTAAAACTAGATACACTAAAACTTTAATCCAACAAATAACAAAAATATGTTTTGATTATTGTTTATTGATCTGCAAGGTACGTTACAAAGCGCGTCAATGGCGAAGATACAAGATTCACTCATGATCATTTTCCCCAAGGAATCATTTTACCACATCTCCTCTACCTATCATTTTAAAATATTTATCATTCAATTCAATAAGTCCGTTTGGTTGAATTTTTACACCAAAATATTTGATTGCAGTTCGTCTGATGGCGGAGACTGCAAACTAGAAACAGGGTCAAGTGTTAAAACGTCTAAGCAGGAAGCCGATCAAGAAGTTGCGTAAGCTTAAGACAACATATCACATAAGAACTGTTGAGAATGTAAGTGCGAATATTAGGAACATTTCTATAGAATTTTATATTATAACCATGCTAACCCATCACAATAGTAAAAGTACGAATTTTTAATTTTATGTATAGTTCATCTAGCAATAATAATAAATTGAAAACTGTTATTTATTTATTAATTACGCTTTAATATTTTAGAATATTCCGAAAACAAAATGGACGAATACTTATTTGATACGAAAAATAAAAGAAATGATGACGATTATTTCTATAATTTGAGTGCAACTTTTTTAAGTACAAATTTAAAACGAATTGGCAGTGAAAGTTAGTAGCTAGTACCACAAAGTTTCTTTTAAATGCGGCATTTTTGTTTAATAATAAAACAAGATTGTGATCTCAAATATTCGCTACATATCTAGACCTTTTATCATCTTGTCCGCGGGAGTAGGGAAGTTTAGATTGCGCTTTTTTAAATGTCGAACGCTTTAATTAGAATTTTAGACGAAAGAGCAAATTGTACGCGGTAAAGCGTAATTGTGATAGCAATTTTGAACTAATTGCCTTAATTCATTTTCCTTTGACCGTACTATTTAGATTCGACGTTAAAAAAGGAATTTTATTTTAGTAGATAACAGTGTGCAATTAATTGTTATTTTTTATAATAATTTTAATTATTACCGTAAGATTTGAATTGCACCGCACAGGGATGTAAAGCAATCGATGAATTAGTTTTTGATCGATATTTTAAGAAAACTTAATTTAATTACCGCATTTAGCAGAAACTTATTATTTATATTGAATTTTGTTTTAACAATACCAGTGTAGCAAAGGTGCTGATCATTCTAAAAAGTATTTGTTATAACTCCGCCGGAGGCTTTTTTTGTAGTTTGAATAAATATACTTAATAATTTTTGGACAAACGGGTTACCCTAATTTTTTTCTATAGTTACACAGTTACCGTTAGTGCTGAGATATACGTATTTCGTTCGGAAATGTTGTTAACTCTTAGTTTCATTTCCAAAATCTATTCAGTATTGTAATGTGATTATAAAAAAATTGTAATGTATGCAATCGTAGAATTACTTCATTGTGCCTGTAAATGCAATCAGAACTAAATTTGATATTTATGCAAATTGTATCGTCATCGAGTAAATGTGTGAAAAGTCCTAGCGTGTCAATAGCTTGGATTAAAAAACTTAAATATAAGCTCATCAAACGTAAAGTATCAATGATAATATTAATAATCATAACAGTTCTTTCAATAAGTACAAACTGATTTCCATAGTAGTTTTGACCAGTATCTTTTATAATGTTAATATAAGTTAAGTTTTGTCATTTTTGTTTTCACTATAAATCTGACTGTATAACTACAACTTCTGTGATTATATAAAGCGTGACAAAATTGCTTATTACATCTTATAATTGGTTGATATGTGCATTTGATGTACATTCATACAGTGCCTAGGCATAATTATGTAATTGTATATTTTTAAAACATCCACTTGTTAATAAAATTTGGTTTTCTTGTACGTTTTGGTTCTAATAAAAATTTTGACATACCCTCTTGTGTTTATTTGCCCGAATCAAAATGGCGTGAGTGATTACGATGAAGAAGAAGTAAATATGGATATTTCTCATGCAAATATTGATTCCAACTGAAGTGTATAATTACGGAATCGAACGCACTTCACGTCGAGAATGGCTAGTGGATACGTACCCCAGTCAATAGAGCAAATAATAAGTAAAATTTTGACAAAAATAATAGTAGGATACCCCCTGTGCCATGTAATTGTAAATAGTATAAAGTACCTTGTATTCATGTTTTATACCGAAAATGAATTGTCATTATATAGTTAATTAACATTTATATGCAAAGAAACGTGTTTTTCTCAAGTTTTTTCCTAAAAGAAAAGTAATAAACCAATGTTAATGGTGGAATAAAAAAGTTATAGAAGGTAAAAATACGAATAAAATGAGCACCAACTCGACTCGATCAGGTAATAACTTTCCGAGAAATATTTGTGTTTATTTGAGATGTAGGATACAATTTTCAGGAAATACGTACTTAGTGTGTGCCAAACTTGCAATTGTCAGGCAATTAGTTTATGCAAAATTGCATTTAAATTTTTTTAAGCAATATATACAATCGAGGCTGAATGCTCGTATGGTAATCCATTTGTCAAAAATAAAAATTGTGAAGCTGAAATAGAAAGGAACAAAACGTATAATCTCATTTTTCGATAAAATGATATTTAATACGCAAAAATTGCATGCAAAGATGACTGAAAATTACCCAGTGTGAGAAAACGGCGGATTAGTGGGGGTACCCGTCCGCTAGCGCCGTTTGAGGGGATTGCGATTTATATAAGTGCGCTGCGGACGGGTACTCCCACTAGCTCCGTTTTCTCGCATTTGGTCATTATCATTCATCTTTGCATGCATTTTTTGCGTGTTAAATATCATTTTATCGAAACATGAGAATATACGTTTGGTTCCGTTCTATTTCAACTTCATATTTTTTTTTATTTCTGACAATCGGACGACCACACAAGCATTTTAGCCTCGATTGAATATATTGCTTGTAACGTACAAATTAACGAAATAGACTGAGTTTGGGATTCTCGACGAATGTAATTAAAATAGGAGAGAGAGAGAGTGAACAGATAAGTATTTAATTGAACCCGAACTAAACTTCGTATTCGACGGTGCCAATCGTATCGTCCGGCTAGGTCACTAAAGTAACGGGATGCGTGTGTTCGAGATATTAGTCAAGATACTGAAGGGACCGTCTCAAATATTGGTTGTCAAAGCCCGGCGCCACTATCTTTCTATAAAGAGAATGCTACATTTCCGCAAGATATAACGGTTAATGTACTCGTACTTAGGGCTACAATAAAATACTCGCACTGAAAACAAGTCACAATTTAAGTTTATTTTACGGCAATAATAACACAAATTGTACGAAACACAGGAATGCGTATCGTAACGGGCTTAACGAACCCAGTACCCGTTCCTAATTGGGCGCACTAAATCTACGACGCGGTCAGCGACAGGCAAATCTTTGATTATGTTCGGCGGCGAAGTCCGGGTCGATTTTTAACTGGTTTAACGTCGCGTAAAATAACAGACAAACACAATACCTTATACCCTCTGGTAGGTAGCTACGAAGGCAGATCCGAGGCGTGTGTGGTTGATGATGAAACTCGTACGGTTTCTGAGATTGGGTGCCGTCTTCAACACTCACAACTCGCATAAAGAAACAAGGTAGTAGTAATTTCGTCTCCGTATTTCGTGATTCGTAATTGTGTGATCCGTATTTATGTGATCCGTATTTACGTGGTCCGTATTTACGTCTAAAAGAGAAGCAAAGAAGATGTTATCCCCAACCGCCTAAACGCACATGTCAGACTACTTACGGTATTCGAATGCGGAATACGCATAAAATATGCAAAAATATTATAGAGAACCACTGGGCGTTGTTGTTATAAATAGTTATACCCTAAAATAAAAGGTCGATTACTACTGATGCCATCGAAAACAGTAGATTTTATTTACCTAAGCTCCATTAGAGACAGAGCGCAGGCGAACACCACGGCGTTTAAAGTAACATTCAGCGGAACAGGACGGAAGTAATCAAACAGACACCGTGAAAATGAACCAAAACCGTCCTCTATCGGCGCCCCGAATAACTCCACCAAAAATCACACCAATTTGGCGCGATATACAAAAAATCACGTAACATAAATTCCCCCCTAGCAAAAGATGAAACTCGGTAGCCGATAGAAACAGAATCTCATTCGTCCACAGCAAACGAAAGAAGAATACAGATAGAGGCTGACAAAATCACAACTCCGAAGCCTAAACACGTCCACAGAATAAACCATAAACCCGAAAAGTCACTTTCGTGGAATGATGTTTCTCAGCAAACAAAGCAATAAGAACCCCAAAGCGGCTTCTCAGGGAAAAGAAACATCAAGGGATGAGGTAATCAGTAGGAAAAAGTCGTCAAAACGGAAGCATAAAGCAGAAAACCTACTGAACCTCGGGCATGGTTCACACCCAGAACACGTCAAAGCTCAAGAGAGCAATAATATCAATCCCTACAAGGGAGAAATTCTGGCAAGCGCCAAGGACAAAAGAGCCCTGAAAACTAAAATGAAACCCCTACCCCAATAAACAAAAATCCACCCTGAATTTAACCCCCAATAAACACACAGAACCCCAAGGAAAAGGTTATGGATCGACGGGAAAAAGGAGAGGTTAAATCCCTAAAAGAGGTTAGGATAATCCCCAGGAAGACTATCGAGGTCGGAAATTTCCCGAACGGCATGCATGTCGAGTGAGTGGCACCAGGCATCACTTCCACCAAGACCCTCGCGAGAAAAGGATGGAAAATCGCGTCATTGGGCCCCCCAGTGAAAATCCACTCTCACGCCATTCACGACACTTAGTACTCCTCCTCCCCAAGATAACTTCCTCCCACCCAGGAAAGGAGCTAACCCAAAGGTTAGAGGAACCCCATGCAGTTATACAGTGCGACTCTGAAAACCCGAGGAACCCCCCACCCCCATAATATTTGCAGAAAAATGAAAGGAAGAATCCCCAAAATTTTGCCCAAAAATTCCAAAAAAAAAGTCAACAGTATGAGGTTCTGTAGTGGCTACGACCAACGATCTATCGACGGAGGTTAAGGGCGAACGGTTTACCCCTGCCCCAGCTCTTGCACGCCCCTTTACGGCCCCCTAAGGGTTTTATGCCTGGCAGTGAGCAAGTTTACCGGAGACAGGAGCTCCGACACCCCCTCACGCCAATACCCGCCGGTCCCCAGCCAAAACAGTACCACTTATGCAAGAAAGAAAGAAGAGAAAGATGATAGAGAAAGACGAGGAAAGAAATTAGAAGTCATAATCGGGGAATATTCATCCTCCTCCTCCTCGTAGGAGAAATGAACACAAAAAATTGACACCACTGAGCCATAAAGTCGTCCAATTAGACGGAAAAGAATCTTCCCCTCAAAAAAAACCCAAAGCAAAACCAATTAAGGAACTAATTCCTAAAAGTAAATCACTAGTACCTGCGTCAGCAATACCGTGCACCAAGCAAACAAACCCAAAAGTAAAAGTAAAGCAAAAGATACGGAGATTCTTTCTAAATTTGAAGTATTGGTTAACAGTCGACATAAGTCGGATAGCCTCAATCAGAGGAGTGACTAACCCAATATTCTTCACTCACTCGTCCCAACCCAACAAAAATAACAATAAAAGAAATATAGCAAAATACGCTGGATAGAGTCGATACATAACATATAAACAATCTAATCCAGTAGCAAAAGTCATATTCAGAGTAAAAGTCACATCCGAGAGAAAGGATAAATCCGATAAAAAATCAAATATGAGAAAGGAACGAGACGTCAATCAGTCTCAACTAATGCCTTTTTACGTCGCTTTCTATATTTGAAGTAACAGAGAGATACGTTGGTACCATCCAGATGTTCAGTGATGGGCTGGTCGTGTGTGTCCGAATCTGTATACACAGGCTTCAGATCTTTTACGTGCCACGTACCAAGATTATTACCGTGGGCATCCTCTAGCTCATAAGTCCAGGGAGAGACCACAGTTTTCACCACGTAAGGGCCGTTGAACTTTGGCGCCAGTTTCGCGTTAAAATAGTTAGGAGTAGAAGATAAAAGAAAGTTTCGTTTCCACACTTGGTCTCCGACTAGATACCTAACAGTACGTTTCCGAAGGTTATAGCGATGGCGATGTTTATCATAGGATTTAGCCAAACGAGTCGAGATATGCCGTCGGATTTCCTCGCACTTAGTAGGAGCAATCGCAGGTGTTTCTGGAGCCAAATCAGGAGTATTCGGTTTCAGTACGGAACGGAAGTAACGCCCATTAATGATATGTTCCCTTCCAAAGAGTGCATAGTACGGAGTACATTCAATCACCTCGTGTTTTGCCGTACGTATGGCGCATCCGACTTTAGCGAGGTTTACGTCCTAATGCCGGTGATTAGTTTTCGTATAGGTAGCCAGCATGGTCTTCAACACACGATTCAGTCGCTCGGCAGGATTCGCTCTAGGATGATAACGGGCCGTGAAGAGGACTATATTCGTCGCACATCTTTGTAAAGTTTTTACTTCGAAACTGAACCCCATTGTCAGTGATCAGGTATTGTGGTGAGCCATAGACAAGGAATACTTGTTCTTCCATGATGGTAGTAACAGCAGCCGCGGTGGCTATCCGCACAGGAAAGAAAAGTGAGAACTTAGAAAAACAGTCAGCCACTACGAAGATATAAGTATGTCCCTTAGACGAACGTGGTAGAGGACCCACTAAGTCACAACAGAGAATTTGCCAGGCCCGGGTAGGTTTAGCACGTGGAGTGAAATAACTAGCAGACCTAGCTTGCTCTACTTTGTGTTTAGAACAGGTGATACAATGTCGAACGTATTTGCCCACATCAGCACGTAGCTTCGGCCAATAATAACGTTGTTGAACACGAGCCGTGGTTTTATAAACCCCACAGTGACCCGCAATCGGAGGATCATGGTTTTCCTAATAACCTGTTTACGTTGTTCTGATGGGACCACCAACTTCCATTCTCCCTGTCTTTGAAATGGAGTTTTCACTCGTCGGTAGAAAACATTATCCACCACAGACCATGACGTGAGTCTTCTAGGTGAAGACAGAGTAAGTCGAGAAATCATACCATTATACCATTTGTCGGTAATCGGTAAGGTAATGCCTAAGTTAGACTTTTCAGCAGAGTTAGTAACGGTATTTAGCATAGGTACAGATCGTGATAGAGTGTCAGGAACTACATGGTCCTTCCCTTTCCGATGTAGAATAGTAAAGTCGTATTGTTGTAACCTCAGTGCCCACCGTGCCAATCGTCCAGAAGGGTTTTGCAATTTACTCAACCACAATAAGGAGTGATGGTCGGTGATCGCCGTGAAGTGCGAGCCTTCCACACACGGACGAAGTTTCTCGATCGCCCAGAGCAACGCAAGTAGCTCCTTCTCGGTTATCGAGTAGTTCCTTTCAGCCTTTGTTAAGGAACGACTGAGGTAACATATCACTTAATCCGAATTCAGAAGCGTCGGATTGTATAGTGAATGGTAACGAAAAATCTGGGCACGCAAGTATAGGAGCTGAGACCAAACGGCCCTTCAGAGCAAAGAAAGAGTCTTGACAGTGGACCAGCTAGCATAGAGAAATTCGGAATGAAACGCCGGTACCGTCGTATGTAGGTTACTCTAGTTGGAGTTGGAATGGCCAGTATCGCGGTTACCTTGTCTGGATTCACAAGTAAGCCATTTCGGTTAACAACATACCCGAGGTATTGCAATTCCGGAAGACAAAAGTGACACTTATCTGTACGTATCGTTAATCTTGAAGAGAGAAGTCATTCAAAAATTTTCGACAGTACTTCCAGATGTTTCTCAAATGTGGGAGTGGCAATGATGATATCATCGAGGTAAGCAAAACAGTAAGTTACTAAGTCAGCTCCCAGCACTCGATCAATCAGCCTCTGGAAAGTAGCCGGTGAATTATGCAAGCCAAAAGGCATTCTAGTAAATTGAAATAATCCACGGTTCGGTACAGTGAAAGCAGTAATAGCTTTGGAGTCGTCAGAGAGTGGTATTTGCCAATACGCAGACCGCATGTTTAAGGACGAGAGATATCGAGCGTCTCTTAGCCTATCTAGGATGGAAGATATATAGGTGTAAGGGGTAACTATCCTTCAGCTTCACGTCGTTAACCTTTCGGTAATCTACACAGAAACGGTAGCTATTGTCCTTTTTTTTGACTAGTACTATCAGAGAGCTCCATGGGCTGCTAGATGGTTCCACCACTCCGAGAGCTAACATCGAATCGAGTTCACGGTTAGCGATCGCTTGAAGAGTAGGAGATAAAGGGTAGTACCTTTGTTTGATAGGTTCCGCGGCCGTGCGAATAGAATGCTCCACCAGTGACGTACATCCTAAGTTATCAGGTATTGTATCAAAAGTTTGTGTAAGAAAATTGTTTAGAGTGAGCAGCTGTTCCTTAGTAAGATTGAGGTGAGCCACAATATGTTGAATAGAGGAAATGTCAACGTTCTCGTCTCCAAACACCCAATGTCCATCTCTAAAATTCGGGACAAAATTCATCACGAGCCAAAAGTCTATACCTAAAATTAGGTGATGCTTAATTTCTGGAATCACTAGGACTTCAAATGTCTTAGATCGATTCTCGACTGATATAGAGAGTGAGACAGCACCGAGCACGTTAACTTTTACCCCATTTGCGACAGTACATGAAGTTAAACCATTCGGATTGAGAGTAAAACCCAATTGTCCCAGCCGATACCTCCCAAAATAGTACGAGTTGCACCTGAGTCCAACAAGCTTAGAAAGGTATGACTAAAAATATCGACCCTAAGGTATGGTAGTTCGTTATTTCGTACGCTCGCAAAGACAATTTAAAAGAGCACGCTGCTGAGTATCTAAACCAGAGAAAGGAGTATCCGAGATATGAGTATGAAGCGAATCTACGACTCGGTCCGCAGATTCACGAGTTAGTTTTCCGAACGTTTGCATTTTGGGCAGGTGCGCACTGTAACGCCATGTTGACCACATCCATAGCAGTGAATGACTTGCGGACTAGAGCAATCTGGAGAAAAGTGACCGGGTTTCAGACAATTCCAACAAGTCTTAGCATTTAAGGTTGGTCGAGGAAAACGGCTAGGCACAGCAGCACAACTAGCACCAGCAGTACGGACAGTATTAGTCAATTTAGAGGTACGAGCACGTGGAGTGACAGCATCAGAGACATACGCTAAGGAAGGTTTAAGAAGTTTAGTCGACTTACGAGAAGGCGGTGGTTTATAGTTGTCAATGGACCACTTACTGAGCTCAAACTGTCTCCCCATAGTAATTAATTGCGAGAAGGTACTAACTTCAGTCAGCCTTAAAGCCGATTGATAGAAAGGAGTAAGATTACGTCTGATAATAGAGAGCTGCTTGGTTTCAGGTAGAGGCTCAGTGAGTTTAGGAAGAGACTCCTCATAACCGAAACATAAATCCCAATAGTTTCTTCTGTTCCCATAGTTTGAGTTTTAATTTCAGTCAGCAATCGCTCATCGTAGTCTAAAGGTAAGAATTTGATTTCAGTAAGGTGACCAAGAACGTACCGATTCACGATGAACCCGGTATAGGAGTAACGCTTTTCCAATCAAAAGTTCTGGAACTGCAGCAAAAAGTTGTCGAGTCGTAACCCCTCGAGCTGCGCAAAGTTCCTCTACGCGAATCAGAAAGTCAGTGAGCGACATAGAGCCATCTCCAGAAAATGTCACATTCCATTTAGCAATAGGAAAAGATTTCCATGACGAGATTCTAGATGTACTTGGTGAAACTGGATCAAAATCCGGTTCAGAATCTGACGAGGATAGCAACGTATTACTTTGAGTCGAAACGAAATTAACAGGTTTCGAACTAGAAGTTATTAAGGCAGGTTGAAAAGAGACTGGTTTAGTTTTCTTAAGTTTCAAGTTATAGTCCTGTTTAAGGTTAGTTAGAGTCAAAGCAAGTTTTCGTTGTTTCTAGGTTTCGTCCACAGATGTAGGTGTCATCATCAGGCAACGTGGTTCAATATATACGTAAAGGGAACTAACACGTTTGAAGGCAGGAGTAGAGAAATTACCGTCAAAGTCAGTCAAAGTATCGTGAAGTTCTTTAATGGCAGCATTCACCGCAGTTTCATCATCCGAAAATAAAGTTGTTACTTTCACTATAGGCAACGTTTGGTTTTGTTCAAGCTTCAAAGCGCTTCGTACTGATTTACGTAGGCATTCAACTTTAACTTCCGAATCGAACCCACGAGATTTTAATTCAAAGATTAGTTCATTTTTAAGTAACGAGTTACGTGAATTTTCCACATGATGCTGGAAAGGTAGAATGGCAACCAAAACCTCTAAAACGTACGAATCCCACAGAATGAGAGGGAAACCAACAAAATAATTCCAAAGATAACAGTAATAGCCAGTTAATTCGTCGACAACCACCCACGCAATACACAAAATTACCCTGTAGCAAACCAGATGATGTAAAGGTCAAAACGGGTTCGCATATAATTCGCAACCAAAAAAAAAATTTTTTATAGTAACAGTAAGATTGAGATAAAGATTGATTACGTTTCACGAAAGCAAATAGACAATAGCAAAACAAAGTACACTTCGTGAATAAACCGTGATCAAACCTTACCACCAGTTAATTAAATACACCCGTAAGCGCCGAAAAATATTAATGACGTCCGCAAATAAATTTAAATATATTAGTGTGCTAATAATATCAGAGATTAATTTAAGCGACAATATCCGATGAACAATAAATTTTAATATCTCTTATATCAAAAGCAACCAACACTAGAGCGATAATGGAACGTAATGCGCATTAAAATGTTATTCAATCGTCAAAGCAATCACCAATTTCTCGAGCTCCACACGTTGGGAGCCACTTAAATTTGTAACGTACAAATTATAGAAATAGACCGAGTTTGGGATTGTCGACGAATGTAATTAAAACAGGAGAGAGCGAGAGAGAGTGAACAGATAAGTATTTCATTGAACCCGATCTAAACTTCGTATTCGACGGTGCCAATCGTATCGTCCGGCTAGGTCACTAAAGTAACGGGAGGCGTGTGTTCGAGATATTAGAACGGTTAATGTACTCGTACTTAGGGGTACAATAAAAATACTCGCACTGAAAACAAGTCACAATTTAAGTTTATTTTACGCCAACAATAACACAAATTGTACAAAACACAGGAAAACACGTATCGTAACGGGCTTAACGAACGCAGTACCCGTTCCTAATTGGGCGCACTAAATCTACGACGCGGTCAGCGACAGGCAAATCTTTGATTATGTTCGGCGGCGAAGTCCGGGTCGATTTGTAACTGGTTTAACGTTGCGTAAAATAACAGACAAACACAATACCTTATACCCTTTGGTAGGTAGCTACGAAGGCAGATACGAGGCGGGTGTGGTTGATGAGGAAACTCGTACGGTTTCTGAGATTGGGTGCCGTCTTCAACACTCACAACTCGCATAAAGAAACAAGGTAGTAGTAATGTTGTCGTAGTAATTTCGTCTCCGTATTTCGTGATCCGTATTTATGTGATCCGTATTTATGTGATCCGTATTTACGTGGTCCGTATTTACGTGCTCTGTATTTACGTGGTCCGTATTTACGTCTAAAAGAGAAGCAAAGAAGATGTCATCCCCAACCGCCTAAACGCACATGTCAGACTACTTACGGTGTTCGAATGCGGAAAAGGCATAAAATATGCAAAATATTATAGAGAACCACTGAGCGTTGTTGTTATAAATAGTTAAACCCTAAAATAAAAGGTCGATTACTACTGATGCCATCGAAAACAGTAGATTTTATTTACCTAAGCGCCATTAGAGACAGAGCGCAGGCGAACACCACGGCGTTTAAAGTAACATTCAGCGGAACAGGACGGAAGTAATCAAACAGACACCGTGAAAACGAACCAAAACCGTCCTCTATCGGCGCCCCGAATAACTCCACCAAAAATCATACCAATTTGGCGCGATATACAAAAAATCACGTAACATGCTTTAAAAAATTTAAATCTCAATTGTACATAAACATAACATAAAATATTTCCTGAAAGATTTATCCTACTTCTCAAAAAATGATGGATCTACGAATTTTAAAAGAAAAACTATTATATATTATACTTTTTCCGATTTTTATCGGAAAGTTATTACCTGATCGAGTCGAATTGATGCTCATTTTATTCGCATTCTTATCTTCTAAACTTTTCTTTTTACACCATTAACAGAGGTTCATTACTTTTCACTTAGTAAAGAAAAGTTGAGTGAGAAAACACGTTTCTTTGCATTTAAATGTTAATTAACTATATAATGACAATTAATTTTTGGTATAACACGTGAATACAAGGTACTTTATACTATTTACAATTAGATTGCGTAGGTGGTATCCTACTGCACTAACGGTGTAACTCATATTCAGCTGCTTCTTTAAATTTTATAATTGCGTCGGAAAATAAAGCATCTTCATTACTAAAAAACACTATGTTCCAAACTTCGATATAACACATCACAAAACGGCCATAAAGCCTTAAAAATATTTAAAAGGTAAATATTTAAAATAAAATGAAGTTAAGCGTCTTCGACGGCACTTTATGAGTGACTATCACGAACCAGGGATGGTGTACCCGCAGCAACGTTCAGTAGCATAAACAAAGGAGGCAAAATGTGTTGCCTAAGTGGCTGCAAGAACAGCGGTATAAATGTAAAAAATTACAACCTAAATCTATACATAATACCCCCTTGAAATTTCTTGGGGATTTTAACACAATGTGAAGAAAAAAAAGGTTTATAAGAACACAAAATCTAAGTCTAACAAGTAAATCATAAACACCTACCAACTAGCACTAAACAAAGGTTATTTAGAGTCAGTAACAATATTATGTAAGTTCGTAACAAAGGCAAGAAAACACAACACTTAACTATCAGGAAGCACGCAAACCGAGCGTAACGTGATGAAAGCGACGCAAATAATTTCTATTACTGCTTGTTTTGTGATTTTGTGTTTTAACTTAGTTATAATTGTAGGTCGGATTTAGACCTTATCGGTACAAGTGTACCCACTCACCATCTGCGTCGTATCACATACCTCAGGAGCGGATTCCGCTTATCTGGCAAACTACTGCTTATCGCCTGCATGACGGCTATTTCAACTGCCTGCAACTTATGATTAATCCGACATCAGTAGAAGCCTATCAATCTCTTAGTCCACCATCACGTCGGCAGATCACAAACGGCGGAGGCTACCCCTTGTACCGAATCGCAAGTAGCATTAAAGTGTGTGATTGTCCAGCACTTGTTTGTTGCAATACTGGCTGTCTCTGCCACTTGTACACCCGCACATTTAATCAAAATAAAAGAAATTAAACTAATAACTAAGCGCATCCAAAATAAAAGGTCATCCTAAACATATGAACAATCCTAAAGCTAAATAAAACATCCACTCACGCTTACACCCGGCAGAGACATTGGCTTTCTGTAAAGAAAACAAGTAACCGTAATTGTAAATTACTAGTTTATTTATTACCTTGCAACTAAGGGCTGATATAAAATGTGTTTTGTCGATGTAAACACATACAGCGCTGTACGTGGGTTCTGATCATTGTTCGTTTTGCTCTCATCTACAATTAGTCAATTATAAATTAAGCACTTACGGCAATAAATGTTTAACCGAAAAACTGAGATTTCTTTTATTTTGATTGAATGCGCGGGTGTACAAGTGGTGGAGACGGCCAGTATTGCAACAAACAAGTGCTGGACAATCACACACATTTAATGCTTGTTGCAATTTGGTACAAGGGGTAGCTTCCGTCGTGTGATCTGCCGACGTAATGATGGACTAACAGATTGATAGGCCTCTACTGATGTAGAATCAATCATAAGTTGCAGGCAGTTGGAATAGCCGTCATGCAGGCGATAAGCGGTAGTTTACCAGATAACCGGAATCCGCTCCTGAGGTATGTGTTACGCCGCAGATGGTGATAAAATAATTTCATTACACCGAGCCGCCGCTGAAGGGGAAGAGGTTGTCGTCCTGAAGAAGCACTGATGTTAGGATATCAAGAAAATTTCTGTTCCATTTTTGGTGTCTTCGAAGATCAGGAACGACTTCATGCTTCCAGCGCCTCCAAAAATGTTGGGCTCGTTGGAAAACAGCCAACCTGTTCTCTCACATTAACGTATAATCGTGGCCAGGCAGTGCTGCGATCAGTCTACCCACTAAAAAGTTGTCCGAGAGAGAAAGAGGGACAAGGTCGTCAGGATCAGAGGAAGTGATTGACAGTGGTCTAGAATTTAATATTGATTCGATAATATTAATGAAGTGTACAAATCTTCGAATGTGAGATTCGCGTTACCGATGATGCTTTTAAGTGGGTCTTTACAGATTTAACTGTACTCCCCATGTTCCGCCTTCACGCGGAAAGCGAGAATTAATAAATTGCCATTTGATTGATCCCGAAGTAAAAAAAATTAACAAATTGTTCATTTGACTCCTCTTTGTGTAAGACTGAGTACAAAGAATCTAACTTTGTTTTTGCGCCACGAAAGTTGCCGCTTGATATGCAACTCGGTATCCATTTACGCGATATAAATCGATTCCGTTCGTGGACAAGGATGTGACCAATTCCATATGTATAGCGCGACTAACCATACACACCAACACGCTATGTAGGCCTTTGATAGTCGAGCACTTCGTGTGCGTCTATTTTTATGGTAATAGGTCCAGCATAGTCCAAACCAACGTTGTAAAATGGATACACGTATTTTAACCGTGTTTCAGGCAAACTACTCATGAGCAAATTACCTTAAAACAAGGTACACATTTTAGTAGAAGTCTTTTAATATGCGAAAGACTTCCGATGGGCCAAGACCGTTATCGAATGTGCACGAGAAGAAGTTGCGCCCGCCGTGTAGCAATTCTGTGTGCCCATTTAAAATAATAAGTTCGGTGCACCTGTGATCCTTTGAGAGAATTAATGAATGTTTCGTATCAAAGAAAAATTCTGAATTGGTTAGTCTATCTCCAACGCGTAGACAGGGATTGATGGCTTGAATCTGCGGGTTCTTTGTAACTCGGCCACTCGTGAGATACTTAATGTCATCAACAAAATAATGAGCTTGACAGAGCTTAATAAGAGCTGTCAAAGTATTTTAGAGTTCGGTGACTTTTAAATTGCCAGTTCGTTTTTTTTTCGTTTCGACAGTTATGCATGAATCGTAAGGCATACGCGTTTGTAGCTTTCCGTAGGAAGCAAATTGATCAAAAATGGACTTATCTACCGACAACGCTACTTTTAAGAGGGGCAGCGCGCGTTTGTACAATATTGAACTTACACTTGAGTTCTCTCACTCCCGATGAGTCCCAAAAGGACGAAACAGCTTTCGGGTGATTCTCAGTGTTTGTTTGCTATTGTACAAACTCTTGCGTACTTTACTGCAGGCGATTCGAAATTTTTCTACTTGCCAACTGTTATGTTGGCTATAATGATTGAAGAATCGACTATGTAACTGCTTTACATACCTGTCGGCAAAAGTTGCTTACATTTACGTACGTGAATGCTTTCACGAGTCGACACTAGATGTCGCGAAACTTATCGTTTAAATCATATTAAAAATCCCCAACTCCAAGACTCATATTGAAAGCACATTTATTGTGTCAAGACGAGAACAAGAAAATCTTGATTATATTTCATTCTACCGTAAATATGTAAGTCTGCGTCTCCCTAATTAACTACAAGACGTTTTTTTTAAGCTACCATAATGGAAAATGTTCAAATCAAGGATTGAAATGAATACGTTTGGGAATATGCCGAGACAAATTGCAACTTTTCTAAATTTACGTAATGCGTCAAAGGAAAAATTTGTTTGGCCTAAGGGTAAGTCCCGTAAAACACAAAAGAATAGGTAAGTCTTTAAAGGAAGACAACCGTTGACATCTACGATATTTTGTTCGTTTGTTTTTCAATCAAATTCAATATCTAAAAATACTACAATGAAATTGTAGAGGATGCATCACAACGTACTGCGACATCAAGATCTTATTGCAAAGTCAGAGACTCACCTTGCACCAGGTCAAGGGTACTCTTTAAGAGGATACAATATAGATATAGATATGGTAACGTTGCTATTATAATTAGAAACGATGTAAGGTACACAAAACTGACGCTAAATACAAATCTTCAGTCGATAGCTATTGCTATTCGATTATCCATTTAAAATGACGGTATGTAATGCCTATACCTACCGAATATTCAGTAGCGCATATAAGACGAGGAAAATCTGATGCGACAATTACCCTCACCTATTCTTAGCGTAGAAGATTATATGCTAAAGCTAATTAGAAAATCTTCGACAAAGAACTAACACCGCTAGAAATGGAGAATATACGCGAAATCACCGACAGTATACTAGGAGCCGCACTTTAGTCTATACCAAGAACCGATGATGTTCTTCTTAAAAGCGCCGTACCCTGGTGAAACATGCAGGTAAAACAGGCAACAGGTGCAAAGAAAGATGCCTTTAATATATTTAGAAAGTACTAGATTGAAACAATCCTGATAGTTTTCAAAAAAGTCAGAGCCAATTCTAGGAGGTTGTGTTAGAAAACAAAAGGGCCAGTTGGAGCGCTTACACGTCATTCATATTTTCCACTTCTAGCTTAATTGATGTCTGGAAGAAAATAAACGCCATCTCTGGAAAATATTGTTGTACAATACCTACCTGCATGGAAAACTCTCAACTTATAAAAACAGGAGACGTGGTAGAGATTACCAACATATTGGCAACACAATTTGAAACTGTCAGTTCCTCGGCAAATTGCAACATCAACTTCCTCGTCACAAAAAATCGGATGAAAAAAGATGTAATTTTAACACACAAAATGTCTTTGACTACAATCTTCCTTTCTCGATGAATGAACTAAAAGAAGCATTAAACCGCACCACTTCCACCTCCATGGGACCTGATAACCACAATAATGAAATATTGAAAAATCTATCACCTGAAGTGGAACGAAATATGTTAAATATTTATAAATAACCTATCAAAGAGCGGTACTTACCCTAATGAATGGAAAGACACTGTAGTCGTTCCTATACTAAAAGCAGGTAAAGATCCCATCAAATCCTCTACCTGTCGCCTCACTTCTTGCATGGGAAAACTATTGGAAAAGATGTTAAACTGTTTGTTCCATATAAGACTGATTTTAGCAAAAATGGATATACAACAGATTACCTAGTATTGTTAGAATACATTGTCCAAAATGACTTTAAAAACCGAGAACACCTAATATCGATATTTTTCGACATTAAAGGAGCGTATGACATGACACGGCGATACGGTATCCAACAAAAGTTGCACGACTAGGGCTTAAACGGCAACTTACACAAGCTAATATGGTAAACGTTTCCGTGTGAGAATTGGAACATTCCTTTTTACTCGTAGGAAAAATGGTGTACCTCAAGGATCAACATTAAGTTGCACCTTGTTTTGCGATAGCACTCAATGAGATCACTATGTGTGTAAACGAGAATGTGCGAAAGTGCCTATACGTGGACAATTTAGTTATAATGCTCTTTTTTGAAAATTACAGCAGGATATAAACACCATCACGGGAAACGGTGAAAGCATATGTTTCACATTTGCCATAGAGGAGACGCACTGCAACCATTATTGCCGATCGACAACTCACCATTACGACCACGTCTTATACATTAAGCAGCAGATGATCGATTGCAAAAACTCGGCTAAATGCCAAAAGGCCCTTGACGTTATTAAGGTACTGGCACATAGCAATTCGGGCGCTGAACCTTTCACTATTTTAAGAGTATAGGTATCAGTTCATCGTTCTTGCGTGAATCGATTAAGATTGTGTAGTGCATTCGTCGGCGCGAAAAAACTCTTAGACAGAACACACAACATGACACTCAGATACTGCATAGGCGCATTTCCTACATCTCTATCGGAAAGCTTATATATAATGAAACCGGATCCTTGAATACGAGACGAATGCAAATGCTGTCAATAAAAGTTTCTACAAAACATGCAAACTACAGTTTTCTACTAACAGACGAAAATCCATATCGAAACGAATCGACTATAACAAGACCAACTATCGTGCGTTTCATGGAATTCTTAAACGCAATCAAGTATACACTGCCTAAAATATTAGATAAAGGTCCAGACGAACTTCCTTCATGGACGTTGAGTAATTTTAAACTTAATCCAATCTGAAAAGTTTTAACAAAAAAGATACACCCGCTGAGATATACAACAATTACTTTCACATAATTGCAGAAAACTTCTTACCCAATTATATCATTTATACCTACTGATGGATCGAAGGTAGATAATGGCGTTGGTTGTGCGATGGTATGTGAACAAAACTGCTACAACTGGTCTGTTGATAAAATATGCATAGTATATTTGGCAGAACAATACGCGGTATGGCACGCTCTTCTATATTATAGATTCAATTGGCATCGAGGAAGCCTTTTTGTCGTGACCGATGCCTTCAACGTTTTCAAATCCCTATAACAATTTTACATAAACGATCCCTTAACGCAGATGATTTTGTGTCGAGTTAGTAGATCTGTACCTGAAACCGACGTTCAGCTATTAAACAGAACTGACATAAATGGTTTCAGACAAATGCTCAGCTCACTACAATAAAACCGTAAGTCATTCATCAGCATTTACTCATGGACGAGCCGGCTTCCCGAGGTGCAGAATATTCGACATTCGTCCTTCCATAACGCCCATAATTCTCAAATGCCCGATGTTTGATGTACAAAGGTAGAGAAATAGTATAAAAAACATCATTGTGGAAAATTTAAATAGCCAAAGCGGTCTTGTAAACACTTTGTAATTCCTGAAAGATATTAATCTGTAGAGCAAAGTATAAGAAAGAAAAATGCTTACGATAAAGGAGCCAATGATCTCTGCAGCCGACAAGTTTGATTATCTTCATATAAATATGATTGGATTTACATTTTTGTTTAGCATGCTCTCCAAAAGTGGCTTAAAAAATAAACATTAGGCCATATCATTTGACAGAGTTAGTAGATAGTATGAGTCTTTTTAACATCAAAATTACATACTCGATGTACATTCTGTCGGTACACAAGTACATGAAGTAATTGGCCTCGGTACATGATACAACTTAAGCAACAATTTTTTGGCGAATAAAGATTAGTTTGTGATGTAATATTAGAAACACAAATTTATATCATATCAAATTTATGACAACTTAAAAAACCAAGAACGTGTATGTTATTGCTAAGAAAATATTAAGGAAAAAGCGCTATTGCAGTGCAAATATTTATAATTAAATATTTTCGAAAGTTTATAAGTCCTCTATTGAAATCTTAATACTTAAAAGAAAATCCTGTCCATTAGCATTATAAGGAAATGGTTTTTACTTTATGAAGAAGTTTCAATAACAATAGAATATCCTTGCTTGTTTAATTTACTTCCTTTGAGTCATATTGCTCTAAGGGTTGTTACATTGGTCATTAGAAGTATGTAATAAATAAACAATTACCTACTGTTTGAGAAGGGGTAGTGTGAACCAATAAATAAAGTAAGAAATGTAAATTCCATTTTAGTTTAAAATTTCAAGTGTTGTGAAAATGCCACCTCATCTCGGTGCTGATTTGAAAGCGCGGATTGTTTTGGAATTAGCGGCGGGCCGTAGCGTGCGTGAAATTTCACGTATGTTAGATATACCAAAAAGCACCGTAGGGCATTACCGAGTAAAATGGAATCTGAACACACTTTGGAAAGAGCCATCGGAAGTGGTAGACCTAAAGTATCTACACGTGCTCAAGATCTCGAGTTGTTTCATTACGTAACAGAACAACCATTTGCTACATACTCCAGGGCTATAGCTATACACATTTTCCCGGATGCCGTATAACTGCACAAAAAAGATTAAAGGAGATGGGAATAAAGAAGTATAATGCTGCTGCAAAAGAAGTTCTCAGTGACGAAAATATGAGACGTCGTCTGGAATTTGCAAGGCGATATGTGAAGGAACCTTTGGAATTTTGGAATCGAGTGATTTTTAGCGACGAAAAAACGTTCAATAGCCGCAACGATGGACCACTAAAAGTTTTTAGAATGGAAGGAACTCGTTACGAAAATAATCACATATGTCCTCAAAAACGAAGTGGTTATTTTTCTGTGAATGTGTGGGGTTGGGTTAGCGCGCGGGGTCCAGGAGTTTGTTGGGCTATCGATGGACGTCTTGATTTTGCTGCGTATTTAGATATTTTGGAAACTATTATGAAACCTTCAGTCGAAGTGTTTTATCCAGACGAAGATTATATTTTCCAACAAGTAAGTATTCTTATTTCACTATACTTTCTCCAAAAAATAGTTTTTCCACTGTTTTTAGCAGTCTTCTCGCTCCACAAAACTTGTAATTCATCCATCAGCTCGTGAACATTGTTCCAGTATCTGTACTCTACGGGTTTATTTCTGAATTTCTTAAACAAACCTTGTCCTTCTACACCGCTTGACGGTGAATGATACGACAAAGAACCCATAGAAGAAGAAGATCCATCAGCATCATCACTGCTATCATTATCATTTCGTTCACGACGCGTCTGTTTTTTTCGTCTGCGCTGATTGTGTAATAATGGTTTGATCGTATCAGTATATTTTACGCCCCTGTTTGCTCTAATCGGACCATCGGGGTCATACGCTTTTCTATAAACATTTGTATCATAAAGAATGCTAACATACTTAAGTTCATCTGTTTTGCGAATTAGCTTCCTATCAAACGTCCATTAATAATAAGATCCTTATCTCGTATATCAACAACAGAATCGCCGAAAACCTATTTATTGTTATCAGCATCGTAATGAACACCATACATATAGTCCACTTTATCACCCCGCGTATCGCTCATCAGCATTTCCATATATTTTTGTGGTAATGGATGATATTGTCGTTCTAGTAAATTTGAATATGATCTCTCTAACGAGACGAGGGTAATTCGACATTCGAAGAAGAATCCGAAGCGCTCACAGCTGCTTCGATTTCTTTGTTGGCTGATTCATCTTCACCCTTCAACATTTGTTCTTTCCACCAGCATTTTGACGTTTAAGAGAGTTGTATTTTTTCCTAATCGATTCTCAAACTTGCTGTATCTTATTTTTAAAATTTATTTCTTATCCATTATATCCATTGTTCTAACTCGCACCGTAACAAATTCAACACATAATACCAATATATATTAAGACGCGTCTAAATTCACACAACTACGGCGGTTCTGATTCATCTGTTTTTCGCGATGTTTTATATCGAGAATCGGTGTTAGTTTGACACCACACTGATTTATTCTTTTTTCAAACCTCTCTCGGTCGATTGCATAAAAATGCCTGCGTCCTTTACGACATGTGTGCATGCATGTTCGATAGTTACAATTGTAGAAAATCGTACTTTTTTTTATCAATAGCGCCGCATAAGTGCTTACTATAATATCTGGCCCATTTTACTCGCAAACATACAGGGTGTCCCACCGGGAACGCCATCGATAGATTATAGGAAAACTGTACATGGGAAAAATTTGAAAATTTGGTAGTATACTAACATCGACGGGAGCAGTTCCGTTAAAATATTTTCAAGATGGTGACACTTCCGATTATATCGGAAGTAGGTGTCAAGTTGTTTATTTTAAATGGAACATCCTATATATTATTCTATTTTTGGATTTTGCACAAAATTGTAGACACAATGTCCTATAGCTAAGTCTAACTGTTTTGGACTTATTTTAAATTTTATGTCAAAAATCACGTTTTCAGGCCTAAACAAAATTATAAAATTTTCCTATACTAATGCCTTTATTATTTAATTGGAATAGGTTTTCTTGTAGCAGGGGACCTATTTTAGTGGGCTATGTCGATATTTTGATAATAAATTAATACAGGGCGATCAAAAAAGGATTAAAATTAAATTCAAAACACGTCAAAAGTCATTTTTTTAAATGCAAGCACCATGTTTTTATAATTTTATCTTATTTAGCATCAAAAAATAAGGTTGACTTTGTACAAGGTTGTCTATTCAAAAATTTATGGTTTTCGAAATATTGGCAATTTAACATTTTTTTGTTGCACAAATGCTATTAATTTCTTTTAATATGAATGGTTATTCTAGTTGGCCATGATGGCGTTAGAAAACAATCATCTGTCAAGGATATGTCAAACTGTGTGTATCAAACTAAGAAATGCCAACAGTTAACTGTACCGACTGTGAGTGTTAAAGTGCATATCGTTATAAAGCGATAACTTATTATGCTTGAAACACACGTGTGTCGATAAAGCCAATTAATTACTTGTACAGTATTACACACGCAACGAAAGAACACCTGGCTTTATCGCCACACGTGTTTCAAGCATTTAAAGTTATCGCTTTGGTAACGATATGCACTTTAACACTCACAGTCGGTACAGTTAACTGTAACACATGTTCTTAATATAACTTTATCACATTGTCCATAAATAATAAATAAATTTAAGTAATCTTCGTTTGTATAATTTAAGCGTCCCGGCATGATTATTGAAAATTTTCAAATTTTTTCCATGTACAGTTTTTCTATAATCTATCGATGGCGTTCTCGGTGGGACACCCTGTATAATAACAAACTAAACAGATTCTTGTGCTTCTTATGGTAATATAAACTCGTCGAAACCCTTTCGATAACGTCCGTCGTCTATATCAACAGCGTCTTTGTTAATCATTAGAAAACCATGTGGCGTAGACTAGCACTCACCGCACATTTCTTTAAAAACCTGCATGTTAATTGTTGGGCTAACGTGATCATCGTACACGTGTTTCAGATTCATCTCATCCTGCTGGAAAAGGATAACAACATTTGCGTTATCTCGAATCAGTTGTTTGGGAATCCTGCTATACGTTTGCTCCAAATAAAGCAGTCTATCGTGTTATGAGGCCCCATACTGAAGTATGTCCTAATATTATTCTGTTTCTCTAGCGCGATATCGTTAAGAGTCAGGTTTTGCGTCATTAGGAGCCATAATATTTTTGTTATCACTGAACGTATAATACCCTATTTCGGGCATCGCTGTTAAAATCTCATACAGCAGCTTGTAATTATCTTGGTTTAGTGATTTGAAGTAGACGTAAACGTTTATAAATTTCAGACTGTTTGCTTCAGTTAAAAGACATTGCATTAGTTTTTCCCGAATTTGATGGTCCTGCGATGATGGCTTTTACTGTATTCGGTAGTAACACACCGTGTTTACTCGGTTTGTCGCTGCTATTAAATAACATCATTAATTCTTTATTATGCACATGTAATCTATACTTTGCGCCACAATTTTTATTTTTTCTCAATTCGACCTTATCGACTAGGTTATTTAAATCACACTAAAGATATTTTAGGAATACATGCGTTTTATTTATTCATTAAAAATTACATCGTGTGTATATGAACATTTTGTCTTCTTTCCGTTTTTCTCTTGCACTCCAGCCATATTACATCCTTTTGACCTCGCCTGTTATCGGATTGTATTGAATAAGAGCATCGTGGATTATTAAGCAGTATGCACTCATAGTGTTTTCAAAGTTTGCGGTGGATTCTAATTTCAGTTTAACGTCCACAGTAGAATTTTTCAAGTTCTCATTCTGATTGGCGCAATCGATTATAAAATCGGACAATTTTTAAATTGTTGATAGTCGAATGTGAGAATGGAGATTGTTGATGTGACATTCGAGCCGGCGCACCCTCCGACAATATTGCATTCATTTCGATCATAATAGTCTCGTTGAAAGTTAATGTAATTCCTATACGCCAATGCATACTTGTTTGACCCAAAATCCAAATTCATGGATTCATACGGATATCTCTCAGAATTAAGATGTACTCTAATATCTGTAATATTGCCACTGTCAAAAACGCTCGCTTTACCATTTTTTGAACGTCTTCTTTGGTTTTTCTGAAGAATCACAGTAACCCATCGGGGTTTCTCTAATTGCGAAGACGTCTTTATCGGCCATGTATCAGTTTTAACCTGCTTTAAAGTAAGATATTCGTATAATTCCCTTTGACGAAACGGCATGGTGATTACAGGGTTTCTATTAATCTTCTCGAATAGTTTCAGCTTTGCTCTATCGCTGAGCGTTAAATGCGGCACTTTCCATTGAATTTTCGATAGCGTTATGGTCGCATCAGTCTCCCATAATAACAATCCAAATCAGTTCTTGACCTGATTAAAACAAGCTCCTGCTTCATATTCACGATAACCTGTCTATAATGTTCTGCAAATCCGAATAGGTGCTTCAGAGGCAGGCAAACCCCGATTTTTGGCCAAATCCGCATCGTTTGCACTGAATTGCACTTGTAGAGTGTTTTCGTTTAAAGGAGACCATCCAATGTGAGCCAACGCTTTCTTGTCTGCGGCGCCATACGCCGACCCGATACCTGGATTTCTGCTAATATCCACACGATGACCGCCCAATTCATATCGAATCTCCTCAAACAAGAAACAGGCAAAATTGTTTCTTAAATCACACGATTTTGCAGCGTCTGATTGTCTGCGCGTAATATAACCCTCGATGTATAGAAAACTATCGTGGGTAGCCGTAATCAAATCCTGGCTTTGAATTATAATTCTGATTTCATCTGATGGTGCATAACTATTGGACCCATAAGGCAAGTATGTGTGAATATCAGATCTAACGATTGAATCGTCGAAATGAACATCACCAAAAATATTTAATTTTTGTTCATATTTTTTCCTTTTTCGCCTATTGTTTCACTTTAACACCGATTGATTTTAAGAAAAGTTTCTCTCTCACAGTAAAGTTATTGTTATTGCTCTTATTTATCTTCTTCTTCTTACTCGATAATGCGCGAGATATCTTTGATGATGTGTTGTTGTTGGCCTGTTTATTAATGCATCTTCCGACGATTGATTTATTTTTTTATAAAAATCGGTGTTTTTTTATTACCGCCACAGATCTGGCCGCCACAGTTTACAACGGAAAAAGTGTTTTTACTAAATTTTAAACCCATAATCCTTTCTTCAACTCCAATCTCACAGTGAAAGGCTCGTCGCCGCCAAAATCTATCGGTTCACCTTTTTGATTGACCAATCTGATGCTAATATTGTTTATAATGCGAGTGTTAGCTCCAATTGGGTATTGTTCGGTATTTTATCCAAACAATATCCTGGTGGTACTGATATGTCCACTTCGTATAAGGTCTTTGCAATTCTCCCGTTTCTGTACGCTCCTTTTATAATATTACACTCGACGTGTATGTTGGTGTGTTTTATTATATGGATATCCAAGGTAGATTTATGGCTAATATTATATTTATATATTTCCCGGTTGTGTAAAGTCAATCACATAAACACTCTGGAGTTCGCATTTCAGAGTATTATTGTTTGCCCGCAGTTTAAATATAGAGGAGTCATCCAATCCCTCTTCTTTGCTTATTTTGTTTTTGTACGATAATCAGCAACCAGTTGTTTTGTTAAATAATTGTTAAGTTCATCTATTTGTACGATCCGTGCGGGATATGAAGGACTTTAGCACGTCGTCTGGAATTTGCAAGGCGATATGTGAAGGAACCTTTGGAATTATGGAATCGAGTGATTTTTAGCGACGAAAAACGTTCAATAGCCACAACGATGGATCACTAAAAGTTTTTAGAATGGAAGGAACTCGTTACGAAAATAATCACATATGTCCTAAAAAACGAAATGGTTATTTTTCTGTGAATGTGTGGGGTTGGGTTAGCGCGCGGGGTCCAGGAGTTTGTTGGGCTATCGATGGACGTCTTGATTCTGCTGCGTATTTAGATATTTTGGAAACTATTATGAAACCTTCAGTCGAAGTGTTTTATCCAGACGAAGATTATATTTTCCAACAAGTAAGTATCCTTATTCTACTATACTTTCTCCAAAAAATAGTTTGGGATCTGTTGAATTAACATTTTCATAATGTATTTTTGTTGTTAAAGGACAACGCCCTTATTCATACTTCGCGGGTTGTGCGCAATTGGATACGAGATAATAACTTGGAGCTGTTACCCTGGCCAGCAATTTTAACATTATCGAAAATGTTTGGGCTCGAATACTTGCTGTTATCCGAAGACAACAAGGGCCAAATTTTATACCAGTAAACCGTAATGCACTAATTGCAGCCATTGATACCGCATGGGAAACGATTAATATTAATTATATTGATACCTTGATAGCGTCAATGAGCAGACGCCTCCAAGAATGTATCAATAATAATGGAGGTCACACCCATTATTAATTTCTTATATTTATTTATATAGTAATGACTTTATTTAAAAAAAAGTTTTCATTTAATTTTAAACTATAACTTGGTATCTTAATTATAATTATGTAATAAATTCTTGTCAAAAAACTAAATATATACGTTGACAATAAGAATTGCCTTAGTTTTTATTTTCACTTTTATATTAACTACAGAAAATATTGAAACGTCATAAAATATACATTTTGTAAGGACTAAATATTATGAATAGAGAGTTTAATGCTTTTTTTAATAACTTACAATAATTAGTATGTTAGATTTATTTAAAAATAAGTAATAATCAGTCAACCCAAATAACAATGTTTAGTTTTTGATTTAATTTAAAAGTTATTGCTTGTAGACGTTTTTAAATCAAAATTATTTTTAATTTTATTTTGTATTTTTATTTCCTAAACAAAATTTTGATTCGATAATTAATCGAGCTATGGTGTTTAATTAGCGATACCTTCAAATATATTCTTTAAAGAAAAAATTAAGTAAGCAACGTAAATTACCTATTTTCTAAAACGTGCTTAGTGTAATGATTCATTCTACAGTCCTTCTATAAGATAACCCCTGCTGAGACTACCTGCTGTTAGAATTGTAAATGATACCCTTAAGCCCGCTTCACAATGTGCAAACTTTTGTTTACAGAAATTGTGGTGTCCAAGTTTTAAATTTCATGAGTGTACCTCATAGAATATTTTTTCACCTGCAGGTTTGATTAAAAAATTATTTACTTTGCAAATATGTATATATTTAAAAAAAAATAAATGAAAACATCATCGATGTTTGGTTTCTAGCGCATATTTTCCGCTACACACGACATAATAAAACTAGGACGGCGATATAAAACTTCCATTAAACATAATACATTGTGCGAATTAATATTACATTCAATGTTTAACAGTTTTTCATACGCGTCATAAACACTCCAGCCGTGATTGTCGTAGTCGGATTGATCCAATGTTTTCTTCTTTCTCTGCTCGATTGCAACACGCTTGATCACATGGTTGTAGAATGCGTCCAGGTTATGTGATCGCATTAACTCCAACCGATAATTAATTATTTCTCTCAAACCAAACATACAATCCACATCCCACTTGTTTAGAACACAATTTTTATAATCATGGGTTAAAGTGATTGTGTTTACAAAACCATTATCACTACCTGTACTCCAACCAACTAAATCAGGATGATGTTCTGTAGTGTAGACGATTTTTACATCACGAGATATGTCAGAAGTTTTACTTATGCACTCGAGGGGTCCGTCATTAATATCTACAAACTCTTGCCTAAACCCTTCGTCGACGGTGTTGCAGAAAAAGTCATTCATTAGATGATTGTGGAGCCCCATTAGAGTCTTCCATTCGTCAACGGTCAGCAAGACATTGTTTTTTTCTCGATCGTTGTCATGCACATTGTACGGACCGCTTGCGTCGCATACACCATTATACTCAGGGCTGTTCCAAATTCTAATTACCATTGTAAGTTGCAGATAAGTACTGTACCCTATTTCTATATATTTTTCTTCATCGTCGTAGTCTCAGCTTGTAACACGTCGCGTACTCTAGCTTCTTGTTCGAAGCGTTGTTGAAATTGAGAAGCCGCGACTCGTTGGCGATGTCGTATTCCGTGGCAAAAGACCACGAAGACGACGGCGATGAAATCGAATTCATCGACAGGTTTTGCTGCTGCAGCCCTCCTGTGTTTAATGTATCCATCGATTTGTTCGGTTCAACACCGCCACCACAAAATCCAATCGACGTAGACACCGAATCCAAATTTAATGGAACGGAACCTAATTTTGCACGCTTTTTTATATCACTACTTATTTTATCGTGCATAACACTAAGAACAACCGAAATCACCTCCACAAAGCCTCGAAAGAAACTAATGACCGCTTCATTTTATTCTACCACAGGTGTGAGACGTAATTTACACCCCATGCACATATAATTAGGTAACACCTACATTTTCAAACAACTAGAGATAGATAAACAGGTTAGAAAAGGATGTAATTTCAAGATCCGACTTGTTTAGCTCTCTCTCGAGACCAACTTAAGAGATATATTTTTGACAAAAATAATAGTAGGATATCACCTACGCCATGTAATTGTAAATAATATAAAGTACCTTGTATTCATGTTTTATACCGAAAATGAAATGTCATTATATGGTTAATTAACATTTATATGCAAAGAAACGTGTTTTTTTTTCAACTTTTTTTTCCTGAGTGAAACGTAATAAACCAATGTTAATGGTGTAAAAAGGAAAGTTATAGAAGATAAAAATACGAATAAAATGAGCACCAATTGGACTCAATCAGGTAATAAGTTTCTAAGAAAAATCGGAAAAAGTGAAATATTTGAGTTTTTCTTTGTAATTTATAATCCGTCATTTTTTGAGATGTAGGACAAATCTTACAAAAGTAGGCGTATTGGTATGTACTTATGTGTAAAAACCCCGCAATTCTAGGGCAATTAGTTTATGCACAGTGCGATTTAAATTTTTAAAAGCAATATATTCAATCGAGGCTGAATGCTCGTGTGATCATCTAATTGTAAAAAGAAAATATTGTAAAGTTGAAAATAGAAAGAAACAAAACGTATATCTCGATTTTTCGATAAAATGATATTTAACACGCAAAAACTGCAAAAACGGCGCTAGCGGACGGGTACCCCACTACTCCGCCGTATGCTTACACTCGTTCATTTTCAGTCATCTTTGCATGCATTTTTTGGGTGTTAAATATCATTTTATCGAAAAATACGTTTTGTTCCTTTTATTTCAACTTTACAATAATTTTTTATTTTTGACAATTGGATGATCACACGAGCATTCAGCCTCGATTGAATATATTGCTTTAAAAAATTTAAATCACAATTGTGCATAAACTAATTGCTCAACAATTGCAGGGTTTTGCCACACTAAGTACATATCATTACCTCCTATTTTCTGAAAGATTTATGCTACATCTCAAAATGACGGGTGTGCGAATTTAAAAAGAAAAACCCAAATATTTTCCTTTTTCCAATTTTTCTTGGAAAGTTATTACCTGATTGAGTCCAATTAGTGCTTATTTTATTCGCATTTTTATCTTCTATAACTTTCCTTCTTACACCATTAACATTGGTTTATTACTTTTCACTCAGAAAAAAGTTGAAAGAAAACACGTTTCTTTGCATATAAATGTTAATTAACTATATAATGACAATTCATTTTCGATATAAAACATGAATACAAGGTACTTTATACTATTTACAATTACATGGCGCAGTCGATATTCTACTATTATTTTTGTCAAAAATTTATTAATTATTTGCCCTATTGACTGGGATATAATTAAATCCACCTGTTGTGACCTATGCATATATAATTAGACAACACCTGCACTTTCGATCATCGAGAGAGATAGTCTGGTTAGAAAAGGACATAATTTCCTGTTCCAACTTGTTAGGTAATCTCGAGTCCGACATGTAATTATAGGCGGCCATCTTGCATATAATAATCTCATTATTAAATATATTACAATTCTAATCAAAAATCACCACCTCGAAAACATGCCCCATTCACAAGATGGCTAGTCTCGACTGCGGCCATCTTACTCCATCAGAGAGGCGGGCGTCAAAAAACCACCCCTAATTGCGCAATCTCTGTACATGAACTAATTGCTCTCTGTACCGAGACCGATTACTTCATGTACTTGTGTACTATGCACTAGTCGTCTGCATAATTAGCACAATGTACAGAGACCAATTACTTGATGTACTTGTGTTCCGAGAGAATATCTCGGGAATTATAAATCTGACAATATTGAAGAAAAATATTTAATAAGTAAATTGATTACGTGAAATCGCGGAGAATTATTTTCAAGTTTGTAAGATCGCCGTTAGGGGGCGAAACTGTTATGGCTGATCATAAAATTGGCTCTTTCTCCAAAATATGCAAATATAAATATATTTTAAATATTGCCGTAGTAAAGACTGCAAAATTTCAGATTTTTTTGTTTAGGGTATTTTACTCTGTCTTAGAAAATGTAGTGGTGGGTGAACCTCAAACATGTTTTTATTTAAATGCAAATAACTCCGGTATAAGTTAACGGAATTGAACAAACTAGGTATCGTTTAAAAGAGCTCTTCTTACTTAATAATATGCAGTATAAAGATAGTCCGAATACATTTTTACCTGATAGCTAGAGAGCGCTGTTTAACATTACAACAATTATTGCGCATTATCATGAGATTTTTAAATAGTACCCTATGTATCTTTTTACACAGTTAAATAGAGGACAAAATTCCTTAACAATCGGCGCAAACCGCAACTTCCTATTTTTTTTCAAACCGAAGATATCAATAAAACAAATGTTTGACCGCTGACTATGCAACATCTATTACATATTTTAAGTAGAAAATGAATTTAAATTCATTGAAACTATTTCATTAATACCGCTCTAAATGTTCAAACAGTCGTTCATCGTTTTCGATGCACTTAAGCATCTAAAACCGACAATATATGCAAAAGAAGAGAATTATATGGTAAATAATAATCAGTTCTCAGCGAAGGCACCCGTCATAAAATTAGTAGGCTGTGAAACAAAATTGGAAGCAATACGTCAAAATATTGGAACAATTGAATTTCATGTCATAATCATTTAATTGCTATTTTTCAAAGCTTGTTCTCGATTTTGTTATTGCGTGTGATTGTTTGAGTTTTTCTTGTCGTTTTTTGTGTTACGTTAGTGTTGTTACTATTAGTATTAGATAGTCTTAGTGCTGTGCTGTTAAGTGTTACAAAATGCTTTATACCAACGAAGAGTTATTTGACATGATAGGTATCTATTTTGAAAGGGTATATGCGCAGCAACATCCCGATAGACGGCACCTGAGTAAAAGGTTTTTCTGCAAGTTATCCATCGTTTACAAACAACTGGAAGCGTCCATGTTCCCGTATACCGTAGACAACATAGGAGACGTACCGAAGAGAACATTATTAATGTTTTAGCTTATGTGCAGTTTAATCTATACCTAAGTACTGCACAGGGTCTGGGAGTAACTCGATCTACCGATCAAAACATTCTCAAAGAGCACAGGTAAGCGAATCTTCAATGTTGAAACTCTACTGTAAACTTACAAAAATTTACTTAATAAATATCCTACTGTTGAATCAGTAGTGATCATCTTACATCTTTCAGGTTACATCCATATCACTTAGTCCTGCATCAGGCATTGACTGCTGCAGATTTTAATCGAAGACTAGACCATTGCCACTGGCTCTTGGGTATGATGGCAGACGATCCCCAAATTCTATCACGTATATTGTGGACAGATGAGGCCACCTTTCATAGTAATGGCAGTGTAAATGTCCATAATATGCACTATTGGTCAAGAACAAATCCGCACTGGATGCAAGAAGTTCAGCACCAAGGTCGGTGGTCTGTAAATTGTTGGGCAATGATTCTAGAGGGCAAATTATCGGTTCATTCTTTTAATAACCAACTAAATGGCCACAATTACCTACAGTATTTAACAGAGCAATTGCCGATTCTGTTAGAGGAAGTGCCCCTAGAAATTCGAAAACGAATGCTGTTCCAGCACGATGGCTGTCCAGCCCTCTTCGCAGTAAATGTTCGTCAATTTTTAGATGCCAACTACCCTAGTAGATGGATAAGACGGGACAGCATTTTTCCATGGCCGGCTAGATTACTGGATTTAATATGCCTGGATTTTTATTTATGGGGTCGAGTAAAAGATGTAGTTTTTGCAACCGGACCCACTACACGTGATAACATGATTGGACGAATAAGGGACTGTATGCAAACTATTTCAGTAGCTGAACTAGAGTATAGTTTGGTCTACGCGGGAAAGTATGCTTAAGTGCATCGAAAACGATGGACGGCAGTTTGAACATTTAGGACATCATTGATTAAATTGTTTCAACTAATTTAAATTTGTTTTACGTGTAAAATATGTAAATAGTCAGCGGTCTAACATTTGTTTTATTGATATCTTCGGTTTCAAAAAAGATAGGAACTTGGGGTTTGCATCTACTATTTAGCAATTTTGTCCTCTATTTAACTGTGTAAAAAGATACATAGGGTGCTATTTAAAAATCTCATGATAATGCGCATTAATTGTTGTAATGTTAAACAGCGCCCTCTAGCTATCACGTCAAAATTTATTCGGATTATCTTTATACATCATAGTATTAAGTAAAAAAGAATAAAAATGGCTCTTTTAAACGAGACCAAGTTTGTTCAATTCTGTTAACTAATACCGAAGTTATTTCCATTTAAATAAAAACTTGTTTGACGTTCCCCCACCACTATATTCTATAAGAGAAAGTAAAATACTCTAAGCAATATTTTTGGAGAAAGAACCAATTATATGATCGGCCATAACAGTTTCGCCCCCTAGCGGCCATCTTACAAGCTTGAAAATAATTTCCCGCAATTTCTTGCAGCCGATTTACCTATTAAAAATTTTTTTTCAATATTGTCAGATTTATAATTCCCGAGATATAGCCGGCGTCCATTCTTAGTTGAACACCCGGTACCGAGACCAATTACTTCATGTACTTGTGTACCGAGAGAATGTACATCGGGTATATAATTTTGATGTTGAAAAGACTCATACTAACTACTAGAGTTACACATTTCCCTTCTATACTCGTCTTATTGATTTTCAAAGAATACTACAAATGTTGTTTAGTTTTAGTATAAAACCACTTATGCTTTTTTGTTATGAAATATAGAACTAGTTAGAGAATACATAAAACACTAATTTGAAATTCTCATGTATTACACAGATTTATGATTAGTGATTGAATTTCTTGAAGGAGGAGCACCATAAACCATTCAAGTGTTTATTCTGGCAACCTTTCGTGTGCTAAGGTGCACACTTCATCAGGCCTCTATTTATTGATGAAAAATACAATGTGAGTAGTACAATCGTAAAAATATCACAGATTATGATAAAAATATAGACTTTCAGATTGACTTTTACTACAAATTGACACTTACTCTAAACAGAAGATGGTCCGTCACTTACAAGATACGTACACCACAACAATGAGTTGAAGACGTCACAAAATAAATAACAACTCTCAAGATTACTTTATTTATAGACTTTGACATCTACCAGACAATTAAAAGATAACGACAACTTAATGGTTTTAAAATCTGACAAAGGTATTGCCACTGTATTCATACCTAAACAAGAATACCTTAGTAAACTCAACCTTTTATAAAATGACGGAAAAATTTACAACTTGACTGATAATCGTCCGATTACAAAGATTCAAAATTACAATAATAAGATCGCTAAAAAACAACGAAATAATTTACATATAGACGACACAACGTACAAAAAACTTATGACATATACTAGTACTCCACCAAAACTATATGGTTTGGTGAAAACACATAAATACGATCATCCCTTACGACCTATAGTTTCATGCATCGGTGCACCAACATATCATCTTTCAAAATTCGTATCAGACATAATAACTAATATATCATACATACAGATAATTTGAACCATGTAGAAATTCCACAGAGTTATAAATTGATTTCGTTTGATGTTTGTAACATCACGAAGGAATTAACTATACAACTAATAGAAAAATATTGGGATGATATAAAATATTTCACTACACTATATTTAACATTCCTTAAAAATATCCTAGAATTTTTGTTTGACTTTAGTTATTTTACATGTAATCAAAAAATAAATACACAAAAATTTGAAACAGCTATGGGCAATCTTGCATCTACTATTTTATCCAACCTAATAATGCATGATGTATTACTATCTGTTCAAGGCGAATTGTCCTTTGAACCAAATTTTGTTATGTTATGTTGATGATGTTATCACTTCCATTCCTGAACATGAAATACAAAACACACTAAAAATATTTAACAGTTATAATCTACATTTAAAATTCACATATGAAATAGAACAAGATGGAACTATACCTTTTCTAGACGTTAGATTAATTAGAGACAAAGATTCTAACAGACTGTTTACTGATTGGTACTTATGCAAAACCTATAGCATCCAACAGAACTATGAACTAGGGGAGGGTGGGCCACAGTGAGACAAAAAATGTTTTTAATTTTTATTTAATAGCCAAATCTGATAAATCAAAAACTGAGCATTGCTAATGAAACTTCAACATATTGCAAAAGTAATCCTATATACAAATTAGAAAAAACATACAAAATAAGTATTAAAAATTAACAAACAAAAAAATGTTACAACTGTTTCATTGTGGCCCACTGATGGGCCACAATAAAACAGCCAGTAGGCTACAATGAAACAACATATTTTTCTTAACGCATGTTTAATAATGTAAAATCTAGTTCAAATTTAAAGGATGACTGAAGCCTTTTGTTTTTCCCAAACAAGTGGGTACTGGTAGGATCATTTTTATGTCATCTATTGACACTGATGCCACGTCCGGAACAGCAGGAAACACAAAGTGGCGTTCACCTTTTAAACTCTTTCTTAGGAAATTAATTTTTATATCGTTTTCAAGATCTTTCTCTTTAGCAACTTGTCCTATATAAAACACTGCTGTTTTTGTTTTGAAGTGCACTAGCACGAAATCACCAGGTATGGGTTCCCTATCCAATTCCTCAAATCCAGAATAATCCAATGCCGGTGGCCATTCTATGTCCTCATCCGAATCCTCCTCCATAGGGTTTGAAGCGGTAACTTCATCTTCAGACGATGATACATCACTTATTATTGGTTTCTTTTTACGTAAAAGTGAACTTTTCTTTAAGGAAATTTTGCGTTGCTTTTCAGTTTCTTTTGCTTCATAGAAGCTTTTTCCGGGTGTCCGTTGCAATGCAACTGCGACCTTTGGTACGTAGTTTTTAGACTTCCTTGCCCCCGCTTTTGGAAACCCTTTGTACTGTTCTGGAGAAATAAACGAAGTGCTTGGTTTTGTACTAGTTCCTGAACTAGAAGTATGAGCAACATTTTGTGTTGGCGATTCTTCCTCGTTAAGTAGAGTTAGTTCTATTGCTGTTTGTGGAATTTCTTTTGGAGGTGTCCTTAATTCTTCCTCTCTCACTGTATTGTCAGTTCCTATATGTTCTGTTTCCATCACTTCACCAGCTTCGGCGGGAAAGTCACGATCAGTTACGTAGCTAACTAGGAAATCGTCATCTGAAAAAACATTACGGTCGAACGGGTAAATGCCCGTTTTCTTGAATCCCGATATGATATTCGCAGGAGTCATAGCTCTTTGATGGACTACGCCTACACAGCTGGCAACTTCATAGATAGTCATTGGAGTCCCGGGATTATGAAGCAACCAAGAGTCGACTGCTGCGTTATAATGAGACTTGAACGAATAAAATACAGAGACGTCAAGAGGCTGTAACTTATTGCTACAATGAGGTGGTAAAGGTGACAATAGTGACTCCACTGTCTTTAGCTAAGTTCAAAGTTTTGATTGTCAAATTATTTTCATGGTTGTCATATATAAGGACACTTGGATTATCCTTTGATGAATTGCTATTACTTATGAAATGTCTCATAACTGAGGGGAACAGCAACAGCTCACTAGTCATCCACCCACTTGTGGAGACTAGTCCTAGAGTTCCTGGGGAGATCCATTAATCATGTGCGTTTTAAAGTGTTTGCGGGGAAAATCATAGCTGGAGGCAAACTGTTTCCACTTGCACTAATTATGCAGCATGTTGTGACAAGTGTTCCACGTTCACCGCTTGTGCACTGACTGACTTGTTTTTGACCTCTCGGTGCCAATATTTTTTGGGTTTTGTACCGTGGTTGTTGCCGTTTCGTCGAGATTGAATATACGACACCCATCGGCAAATTTGTCAGAACGTCTGTAGATCTCTGCTAAGTTGTCAAAAAATTTAGAAACATTGTGTCTATTGAATGAGGTAGCTCTAGATATACTGCATCCTTCTGGTTGACGAATGCTAATCTGTGGATGACGTTTCAAGAATCCCTGCATCCAGTCAACACCTGCTTTCTTTTATCTTCCCAATTGTCTGGTGTTTTAATGTTATTAATTTTTGCCATTTCGTATGCCAGTTCTCGAAAGTCTTTGGTTGATTTTCCGTAACACATTTTTGAGCAGGTTATCATATATTCCTTTAAAGATGTTTCTTGTTCGTGTGAAAATACCAGGCGACATTGATAGTTCGGCGTCATACGAATAGGTAAATTTGGGTTCTCGCGTGCTTTTTAACATATCTAAAGAGCGTCTGATACTTAACGTGATATTGTAAAGCAGCTTCTCTAAGTGAAACTTTACGTCCATTTATATCACCTTTCAAAACTGCTTCAACAGCCTGTCTCATTGAGTCTTCTGAAAACGTTCCCTTATCGGTCTTCCTCTTTCGTCCCCTTGACATTATTCTGCCTAAAGCAAGAGATAATATACTATAACAAATAATAAATTTAGTTCAGCATTTAAAAGCAGACGTTATTGCAGACAATTATTTAAATTACATATGGGCCACAATGAGACATGTTTCATTGTGGCCCATTTATTTTGTCTCAAGTTGGCCCAAAGCACATGCCGAATAGATTTTATAGGTTAAATAAAACTAATTGAATCAGAGCAAATCCTCTATAGCATAGTGTAGCTTAATGGTTATGCTAATTAACAGGAAAAATACTTACTAATTTTAGCGTTCCTTAATCTTAAATTCACAGTGGAATGTATGCAAAATATTTACTTTCGGTAGCCGCGAAACGATACGCCACTAATGCGTCCAAACGAACAACTGAAATAAATTGCTACCAGTATGAAAATGTGTAGGCGTAACTATTCCTTCGTTGTATAGATGGCAGCACAGATCCGATTATATGTGAAAGAGAAAAATTGAATGTCTCACTGTGGCCCATGTTTCATTGTGGTCCACCCTCCCCTACTTCTCTAAACAGCAACAACACCAGAAAATAAATATAATAAAATCTATAAAAAATAAAATAACTAAACTTACTAGTCATAAATTCTTAACTAAAAACTTAAACTCTCTCAAAACATATTTAAAAATAACAACTATCTCAATAACATTATTAATAGAATTCTTTATTATACTAATAATGTTCCACCACTAACTAATCCCACGAATTCTCAATATTCCTACACTAAAATTATTAACGTACCTGGCTTAACAAAACGCCTGATCCCGTTAGTAAAGACTACTAACATCCACATAGCTACATACAATATTAATACTATTTACAATATTATTTATACACCATTAAAAGACAAGACAAACACTCTTGATAAACACAATGTTGTGTACAAAATAAATTGTCTAGATTGTGACTCTTGCTATGTGGGCCAAACGATACAAAAAACATGTAACAGGATTAAAAACCACACATACGACTGCAAAACAAACGACCTGACTTTCTGTTAGCTGTACATCATATTGAGACGGGACATAATTTTGATTTTAATAATCCTGTAATTTTAAATGTAGAAAATAACTATAAGAAACGTCTTATTGCTAAAATGATAAGCATAGTCAAACATATAATAACATCAATTATAATACCGACACGCAAAATTTAAGTGGTATTTATAGATACCTTATCTCAAAAATAAATTAGGTTGAAGGTTCCCAATGCTTTAATTGTTATTTAGTCATTCTATGTATGTTCGTCTTGACAGAGTTTGTGTTTTATATACATATATGTATAATTATTATTTATCTTATATGTTAATTTATTTATTTTGTGACGTCTTCAACTCATTGTTGTGGTGTCCGTATCTTGTATGTGACGGAACATCTTCAGTTTAGAGTAAGTGTCAATTTGTAGTAAAAGTCAATCCGAAAGTCTATATATATATATATATATATATATATATATATATATATATATATATATATTAAAATCTGTCTGTCTCGAGTTTGTTTCTGTTTCATTACTGTAACGCACAGCTTCAACTCATATGCTTATCGCATTGTCAATTTATTGTAACCCTTCCTACTGTACGCGTGCGTAGCATCCTGGCCAATCTAGTTTTTATTATAATCTGTGATATTTTTACGATTGTAATACTCACATTGTATTTTTCATCAATAAATAGAGGCTTGATGAAGTTGCTAGAATAAATACTTGAATGGTTTATGGTGCTCCTCCTTCGAGAAGTCCAATCACTAATCATAAGTTATATTAAGGAGGAAACTAATTGCTTAACATTACACAGATTATTATACTTTAATACATAATTTTCTGTTATTTTTTAGCATCTTTTAGAACATATTTGAGTTGGTTCCAATGATTTAGGATTAAAACAAATTTGGAACTGACTAAAATACATAACTGTAATGCATAAATCTTATCTTGTATAAAGTTGTTTATGAGACACACTAAATTTCTTCATATAAATCTTGTGTGTTCGAATAATGACAAACAAAAATTTTTTATCTTATTAATCTTAATTTTATCTTATACTTTAATCTCGTACTGTAACAAATGAGTACCTATATTGAGTGTATTTGTGTACAATTATATTTTTTCATTATTTACTAGTAATAGATATTCATCAACATAACGTGAAATTTCAATTTCTCTTTTATGTTATTAAAATCCAAACAAAAGTTTTTGATGGTTTATGACGACAGCATGCTTAGTTAGAAAACAAAAGGCAGGTAAATTAATAGGTGTTTTAAAAGTAAATCCTATGTAATAAGTCATGCTAACTAAATAAAGTAAATATGCACCAGGAGACACAACACTGAATATTTATTAGATGATCTCCTTTCTACTAATTTATGCCAACTAACACATAAATGTTCTTTACAAAATTGACTGTCTTGATTGTAATAAATGCTATGTGGGCCAGACTAAACAAAAACTAATAAGCTTACTGTTTCAGAAGTCTGTTAGTAAGCAATCACTACCGTCACGCAATTTACAAAATGTACTCGTACAAATTAAAATAAAATGGGATATCCAAAACAAAAAAATCTTTAATGATTTCTTGGTTATTTCTTAAATTTGTATTTATATTGTCTTGGATAGCAGGTGAATGACATTATACCGTTTCAGCTTTTGGTCCAACGATTATGGACCACACCATGATCAACACGCAGCAGCGTAACTCTTAAGTGGCGCCTTAAAAATATGACCTTGCAGCCATTGCATTCAAGGCATTGTTTTTGATCTAGCTGGGAGGTTTAGATTATATCCCCACCAGTTCTAAACAGGAGGGGTGCCGTATTTTTTGCTCGCATTACTTGTCTTTATCTAATGCTGCCACCTGCATCTTTATTCATCCTAATTTATTAAAGTTTGTAAGGGGTCGTTGATGTTTATTCACCTTCTTAGGATGTACACTCATGAAATTTAAAACTTGGACACCACAATTTCTGTAAACAAAAGTTTGCACATTGTGAAGCGGGATTAAGGGTATCATTTACAATTCTAACAGCAGGTAGTCTCAGCAGGGGTTATCTTGTAGAAGGACTGTAGAATGAATCATTACACTAAGCACGTTTTAGAAAATAGGTAATTTACGTTGCTTACTTAATTTTTTCTTTAAAGAATATATTTGAAGGTATCGCTAATTAAACACCATAGCTCGATTAATTATCGAATCAAAATTTTGTTTAGGAAATGTTTACAAAATAAAATTAGAAATAATTTTGATTTAAAAAACGTCTACAAGCAATGACTTTTAAATTAAATCAAAAAACTAAACATGGTTATTTGGGTTGACTGATTATTACTTATTTTTAAACTCTCTATTCATAATATTTAGTCCTTACAAAATGTATATTTTATGACGTTTCATTTTTTTCTGTAGTTAATATAAAAAGTGAAAATAAAAACTAAGGCAATTCTTATTGTCAACGTATACAGGGTGTCTCAAAATTGACGCCCGTCCTTTCAGAATATGAATCGGGGGGCTAAAACGAATTAAAACGTAAGAATAAAAAAATTGCGCTATGTCCATGGTTACAGAGTTATTGACAAAAAACAAAGATCTAACATTCAATGTTTACACTTGATTAAAAACGAAGTCAGCTAAAAACAAATGAGTTGCATAGAATGCTATGGTAATGTTAAATGTTAATTATTAGTTCTGTCAACTTTTGTCATAATAAGTATAAGTATAATTTCATACGGTTATTTGTTTTAAAAATGGAATTATTCCAATCGAGAATATGTTGATATGTTAAACATGCTACAGAGGGTTCGTGATTCAATGATAAATCGTGCAAATATTTGCATTGAAGTAGGAGGCGATTTGTTTGAACACCTTTTATAAATTAATTTCTTGTTTTGTAACAAATATTCGTTTTCAATAAAGTTTAAACATTGAATGTTAGATCTTTGTTTTTTGTCAATAACATGGACATAACGCAATTTTTTTATTCTTACGTTTTAATTCGTTTTAGCCCCGTATTCAAATTCTGAAAGGACGGGCGTCAATTTTAGTCAACGTATATATTTAGTTTTTTGACAAGAATTTATTACATAATTATAATTAAGATACCAAGTTATAGTTTAAAATTAAATGAAAACTTTTTTTTAAATAAAGGTATTACTATATAAATAAATATAAGAAATCAATAATGGGTGTGACCTCCATTATTATTGATACATTCTTGGAGGCGTCTGCTCATTGACGCTATCAAGGTATCAATATAATTAATATTAATCGTTTCCCATGCGGTATCAATGGCTGCAATTAGTGCATTACGGTTTACTGGTATAAAATTTGGCCCTTGTTGTCTTCGGATAACAGCAAGTATTCGAGCCCAAACATTTTCGATAATGTTAAAATCTGGGCTTTTGCTGGCCAGGGTAACAGCTCCAAGTTATTTTCTCGTATCCAATTGCGCACAACCCGCGAAGTATGAATAGGGGCGTTGTCCTTTAACAACAAAAATACATTATGAAAATGTTAATTCAACAGATCCCGAACTATTTTTGGAGAAAGTATAGTGAAATAAGAATACTTACTTGTTGGAAAATATAATCTTCGTCTGGATAAAACACTTCGACTGAAGGTTTCATAATAGTTTCCAAAATATCTAAATACGCAGCAGAATCAAGACGTCCATCGATAGCCCAACAAACTCCTGGACCCCGCGCGCTAACCCAACCCCACACATTCACAGAAAAATAACCACTTCGTTTTTAGGACATATGTGATTATTTTCGTAACGAGTTCCTTCCATTCTAAAAACTTTTAGTGGTCCATCGTTGCGGCTATTGAACGTTTTTTCGTCGCTAAAAATCACTCGATTCCAAAATTCCAAAGGTTCGTTCACATATCGCCTTGCAAATTCCAGACGACGTCTCATATTTTCGTCACTGAGAACTTCTTTCGCAGCAGCATTATACTTCTTTATTCCCATCTCCTTTAATCTTTTTGTGCAGTTATACGGCATCCGGGAAAATGTGTATCTGCTATAGCCCTGGAGTATGTAGCAAATGGTTGTTCTGTTACGTAATGAAACAACTCGAGATCTTGAGCACGTGTAGATACTTTAGGTCTACCACTTCCGATGGCTCTTACGCTACGGTCCGCCGCTAATTCCGAAACAATCTGCGCTTTCAAATCAGCACCGAGATGAAGTGGCATTTTCACAACACTTGAAATTTTAAACTAAAATGTAATTTACATTTCTTACTTTATTTATTAGTTCACACTACCCTTTCTCAAACAGTAGGTAATTGTTTATTTATTACATACTTCTAATGACCAATGTAACAACCCTTAGAACAATATGACTCAAAGGAAGTAAATTAAACAAGCAAGGATATTCTATTGTTATTGAAACTTATTCATAAAGTAAAAGCCATTTCCTTATAATGCTAATGGACAGGATTTTCTTTTAAGTATTAAGATTACAATAGAGGACTTATAAACTTTCGAAAATATCTAATTATAAATATTTACACTGCAATTGCGCTTTTTCCTTAATAATTTCTTAGCAATAACATACACGTTCTTGGTTTTAAGTTGTCATAAATTTGATATGATATAAATTTGTGTTTCTAATATTACATCACAAACTAATCTTTATTCGCCAAAAATTGTTGCTTAAGTTGTAAAGCTTCGTACACACCTGAACAACAAACCGAGCAACAAACATAACAACGAACCGAAAGTCAAACAGAACGACAAACGATCTTTTATGATTTCCACAATCCGAACAACAAACGGAACGTTTGTGCTGTTCCCATAATTATTTTCAGTAGTTTTCAGTTCATATATATTTATTATTGAGAAGAGAAAATTGCGGAAAACAAGAAGATAGTGCCAACCAAATTTTTACGCACAAAGAAGAGTAAAAATTATAATTTACTTCGTTTTTTTTTATTTTGGAAATTTCCCGCCCAAATGATGCTAATAGGGACATCATTTTTTCTTGCATTCTTAAACACTGATTAATTTAAAACATTTTTCTTCTGTCAACTCCATAATATTACCTAAAACACAACAAACCCACAAAAGGGAGGACAAAAATAAATAATTTAATTCTCCCGCATAAGTTTGTTCGCCGTTTTGTTTAGATTCGTCCAAACCTGCAAACGCATTCGCGCGCATTTTCTTTGATGTCGGAGAAAAACCGACAAGTTGCGGGAACGGAAACCGTTCGTGGAACAATCAGGACTTGCGAATCTGTTCTAAAATTCGTACGTAGCACCGTCCAAATTAATGTTCCGATTGCCGTTCGGTTCGTTGTTCTGTTTGTTCCTCGGTTTGTTGTTCAGGTGTGTACGAAGCTTTACAATAAGCATATTAATATGAACTATATCTTATGAAAGGAGAGTTATTATAATTAACTATCTGGATATGATGACCCTATACTTCGCAGGTTGTGCGCAACTGGATACAAACAAATAACTTGGAGCTGTTACCCTGGCCAGCAAAAGCCCAGATTTTAACATTATCGAAAATGTTTGGGCTCGAATACTTGCTGTTATCCGAAGACAACAAGGGCCAAATTTTATACCAGTAAACCGTAATGCACTAATTGCAGCCATTGATACCGCATGGGAAACGATTAATATTAATTATATTGATACCTTGATAGCGTCAATGAGCAGACGCCTCCAAGAATGTATCAATAATAATGGAGGTCACACCCATTATTGATTTCTTATATTTATTTATATAGTAATACCTTTATTTAAAAAAAAACGTTTTCATTTAATTTTAAACTATAACTTGGTATCTTAATTATAATTATGTAATAAATTCTTGTCAAAAACTAAATATATACGTTGACAATAAGAATTGCCTTAGTTTTTATTTTCACTTTTTATATTAACTACAGAAAAAAATGAAACGTCATAAAATATACATTTTGTAAGGACTAAATATTATGAATAGAGAGTTTAATGATTTTTTTTAATAACTTACAATAATTAGTAGGTTAGATTTATTTAAAAATAAGTAATAATCAGTCAACCCAAATAACCATGTTTAGTTTTTTGATTTAATTTAAAAGTTATTGCTTGTAGACGTTTTTAAATCAAAATTATTTCTAATTTTATTTTGTAAACATTTCCTAAACAAAATTTTGATTCGATAATTAATCGAGCTATGGTGTTTAATTAGCGATACCTTCAAATATATTCTTTAAAGAAAAAAATTAAGTAAGCAACGTAAATTACCTATTTTCTAAAACGTGCTTAGTGTAATGATTCATTCTACAGTCCTTCTATAAGATAACCCCTGCTGAGACTACCTGCTGTTAGAATTGTAAATGATACCCTTAAGCCCGCTTCACAATGTGCAAACTTTTGTTTACAGAAATTGTGGTGTCCAAGTTTTAGATTTCATGAGTGTACTACCTTTTAGACCTCTACTCTCGGTGATTAAAATAAGAAAGATTGATTAAAATAACAGCTATATGTTTATACTTACGCACAACGCATCATTTTAAAATATTCGAATAAAGAGTTTTAAGGACGCACTTCAAAGCTAATACAATAGTAGTAGATAAAAATTCTATAAATTTATATCTAAGATAATTCTTATAATTTCAAAAATTTTAGAGATTACTGTATAATATTATGCGGTTATGTAAACATTCCATTTATTTAACAATAACAACTTATTTTTTATAGATATCTCAATAATCAACTCTTGAACCCCCCAAATTTGAACTAAGTACAGTTTTTCATCAGATATACATATCGTTAATACATTAGAGGAGAATGGAGAGTGCTAAGCAAGGGTATCTATAGTTATTGGTGCTCACTTTTTCACAACAATTCATTTAACTTTTTTTCAGTGAATTTAGTGCATTGTTGCATTTAGTTAAATCGGTCATCGGTTCTGGTATATTGTCGCTGCCGATTGCTTTCAAATATGCCGGTTTAATAATGGGAAGTGTGGGTTTGATTTTTGCCGGTACAATATGTTTGTATTGCACTTATCTAATAGTAAGTATAAACCAACGCTGGAAACCAAAGTGTTTTTTGATTGTTAGTTTGTTGTAGATTGAAAGTTCTAATTACATAAACAAGGCGACTGGATTGACGCTTTCTTCGTTCGCCGAGGTTGCAGGAGCTTCTTGTAGGTGCGGACCTAAATGGGCTCACAAGTATGACAATTTTTTAAAGTAAGTGTTTAAGTTTAATAGCGCACTTCAGTTAAAAATTTAAAAAGGAGAAAATAGTCTACCCTAGTTCTTTCTCTCTTCATCAAAGCAGCCAACATACTTAAGGGTATTTAGTAAAAATTACCAACACATTGACTAAAAAGACTGTTTTAGGAAACGGATAAATAACGAGAAGAGCAGCAATGATGAATAAATAACACGAATAAAACGATCCAACCAAACATTAACAATCAACCAGCAATCAACAATTTGTAATTGGTAACACTGCAGCAAGCTCTAGGAATTTCTTGTACTAAATTTAAAATTTACTGATAAAAAAAGAAAGCATTAGGGTAGACTCTTTTGTCCTTTTTAAATTTTTAACTGAAGTGCGCTATTGTAGCTCAGTCTACTAAATAATATACAGGATGGACAATTAGTGCGAGGAAGATGGATGTCTCGGTAAATATTGGGGTTAGAAAAAAACTTTCGCAATGAAAGTTGTGCAAATGAATGAGCTACACATGTTAAATTTATACTCGTTTATACCGGGTGTTCCATATAAGTGCGACATACCAAAGTTATGTTTTTTTAAATGGAACCACCCAGTTTTTATTACAAATTTAGATTCCTTGGGAAATTGTAATGTAACTTTCTGCATTATACATAGTGTCTAAAATGGAGGGTTTTCACATTATTGCACTTTTTCCGGAACAATTGACGTTTCGAAAATAATAAATAAGTCACTTATCCTGGAATTTATCAAACTGCGATTTCGTAGTTTTAATATGCATTACATGTGCTAACTAAAGCTAGTTGTTCACCTTTCTAACCTTGCTAAGTTTTGAGTAATTAATTATTATTTAAATTGAACTCCCTAAATTCATGGATAACTTGATTTTTTCAAATGGCACTACCTAATTTTTTATGTGCCGTTGAACGTGGAATTTCATAAGCATTCTAATCATGTGATTGTAGGTATCTAACTCTTACGAATTTTTGAGTAAGAGTTAGATATCTACAATTACTAGAAATCTCATGAGATTCGACGTTCAACGACACATAAAAAATTATGTGGTGCCATTTAAAAAATCAAGTTATCCATGCATTTAGCGAGTTCAATTTAAATAACTGATTACTCAAAACCAAGCGGTTGGAAAGGTGAACAACCAGCTGTAGTTAGCACATGTAATGCATATTAAAGCTGCGAAATCGCAGTTGGATAAATTCCAGGATAACTGAGTTATTTAATTTTTTCGAAAAATCAATTTTTCCGGAAAAAGTTAAATAATGGAAAAAACCCTCCATTATAGACACTATGTATAATGCATAAAATCACATTAGAATTTTCCAAAGAACCCAAATTTGTAATAAAAAATGGTTGGTTCTATTTAAAAAACATAACTTTGGTATGTCGCACTTTTATAAAACACCCTGTATAATCAAAAATAATTATAAAATTGGAGATTTGCACAACTTTTATTGCAAAAGTTTTTTTCTAACCCCAATATTTTCCGAGATATCCACCTTCCTCGCCCTAATTGACCACCCTGTACTAATTCAAGTCCAAAATTGTATCATGAGATTGATTATCCTTAACGAATTTTTTAGCTTAGCATTTATTCTAACTTTAACGCTAGACTTGGATAGAACTAAGTCATTATGACTAACTTCCGTTTTTGAGGTGTCTTCTACAACATTGTCTTAATCGCGTGTTTTTTAATACTATGTCTTCTGCAATGATTTACACATTTTTTAAGATACTTAACTGAATTTTGAACTCTAAACTGAACCTTCTACAAATTGACAAATAAGGCAATTTTCAATATTTTTCTTCGAAAAAAATTATTAGAAAAGTCACGTCAGAATCACCACTGTGAGGTCATTGTAGTATGATGGAAGCCTGTTAGCCGCTGGGTTGAATCGGAAGGTATACGGTATAGCAGTTCATCAATAGTTTATTGTATACAAAACTTGTATTATAATATGTACATTATTTACAAGATTCGGGAAGTCCGTCGGAACGATGATGTGCCGGATGCGCTCCGACGGAGTCGCAATTTGATTTGTTCGACTGATTTGTTAGTTCACTTGTTTTGAACATTCCTGGTTCATATCGCTGGAACGCTTTGTGCGGATTTGTTTGTTTATATTTCGGAAATTTGGAAAATTCTATTTCCTTATGTGGATGTTAGTGGGTTGCGGCTGGAATCCCACATCTATATTAATGTAGGTGATTGTGTTTTTTCTGTCTGTTTCTTTGTTACTTATAAGTTACCGCCCAAACGGAGCATCCCCATACCTGAAAATTGACTTACGACCAAAATTTGACGGGGAGTAACATAGGCTAGGTCCCATCAATATCTGAGCTCTCTGAGTGGAACTACAAGCAAAAGTAGGTCTACATGATCCTGCGTAATCCGGGCAACACCGGATATCAATGCTAGTTACGAATATTTCTTAAAACGATATAATACAACAATATTCATCGCATTCTTAATTCTTTCGTCATTTTGGTCTATGCTCAAAATTATTACGAGTTAATTTTTTTAATTTGACGTGTTTAGGCAATTTTTAAATTATCTGGGAGAAACAAATGACCTTGAGACATCATCTTCAAAGAGCTCAAGCTCCGAAACCAAATCTCAAAAAGTATAAGTTTATATCAAATTTTATCCTATTTCTGCGTGCTCTGTTTGTCCTTAAAATCTGTAACACGTATTCATTAACACCTTGTATAACTAACATAACAAACATATTTCAAAATAATTCTCTAATGCATTTTAATTTTTTTCAAATCAAACTCACATTTTAAAACAACTTATCAAAACTAAACTTAATACTTAAAATTACTTTTCATAACTGGCTTATTTAACGTAACTTTTCAAAACTATCCTTATTCTAAAACAACTTCTCATTACCAACCTTATTTAGAATAACTTTTCATAACAACACTTTTCAGAACCAGCCCCTCCCACAGTTGGGCCAAATCGAAAAAAAGCGGTCATAAGTCGAAAAAGTCTTTAAATCAACTTCAAATTCATTACTCGGGGGTTTTTGGGGTCACTGAAAACGAATCTGAAGTTACTTTTTCAAAATTGAAAATGGCGGATCCAATATGGTGGACGTCATATTTAAAAAATTGATTGAATTTCATGAAACTTGGTACTCGGGGATTTTTGGGGTTGCTGAAAACTAATCTGAAGTTACTTTTTCAATATTCAAAATGGCGGATTCAATATGGCGGACGTCATATATAAAAAATTGGTTCATTTTTATGAAACTTGGTACTCGGTGGTTTTATGGTCGCTGAAAACGAATCTGAAGTTACTTTTTCAAAATTCAAAATTGAGGATCCACTATGGCGGACGTTATACTTAAAAAATTTATTGATTTACATGAAACTTGGCGCTCGGGGATTTTTGGGGTCGCTGAAAACGAATCTGAAATTACTTTTTCAAAATTCAAAATGGAGGATCCACTATGGCGGACGTCATATTTAAAAAAATTATTGATTTACATGAAACTTGGTTCAAAATGCTGAATCCAATATTGAAAAATAAATCATCTTCAAGTTTGGGAAATGTGATATTTCAATTAACTAAACGTTTTTTCTGTATTTTAATTTTTTATTTGAAATTGAAAAGTAATTTAAACATAGTCTGTTAAAACATGTTCTAGGATTTTTTCAATTTAAATGTTTTTAATGAGCAGATAAATATTATATTGCGCTCTCTGAGACTAAGTACAAAAAATCTTCTTCATAATCGGATTCAGCATTTGATACATCGGATTCACTTGTACTGCTGTCGTCCATTTGTAGTTGCTTGCAAATATTTTTGTAAGCAGGTGCACATGGGGATTTAAGTAGATGTAAGACATCCTCTGACAAAGATTTTAATAGTTTCTGTGGGAGCGGTCGACAATTTGATATAACTGGGTCGCTCATTTCTAAAACCGTTTAAACACATCTTCCATTGTTTTTTCTTTATAATTTTTGCGTGCATAACGTAGCCGAAATTCTCTGAACAATTTATTACAAGTCTCCTGTGGTTCCTCAGAAAGTTGACTATCGGTAAAAGTGAGCTACCAATTATATCTTTTCCATACATCAAAATTTTATGCACTGTAGTAGGCATATAATACCAACCATATAGATCAACATATTTCTGTTTCTAAAGCATATTTTTCATAAGCTTCAATATTGATTTCAAAACCGCACGATATTGCTTGCAGTATAACATGAAAGCTATCAATAAGTTTCGTATCTAAGCCAGTAATTTGTGCTGCTATTTCGGAATTCTGAAAAAAACCTCTGTTACCATCATTTGAACTACCGGCTCCTCCTGCTTTTGACATATCTATGGTCAAGTGGAATTGTTGTTTGAAACGAAATTGTATTTTGCGTTTGGCCAATTCTACTTTCCTTTTATGATCTTCATTATTATTGCGAACTTGCCACTGTTTAATATCGAATTTATAAGATATATGTAAAAAACATTCGAAGCATCGAATCCAAGTGTAGATAATCCAAATTTTAAGGCTTCTTCTTTAATTGGTACATGTAAGATATGATCAATTTTATTAAAATTCGAAAATGTTTCATTACAAACAAAACAGCGTTGAGCAGATTTGCAGTCCATAAGTGAGTTACATACTTTTTGATTAATCAAGGTTAAGCATAATTGAAACTGAACAAGGACTGTTTTTCTGTGAAATGTACAATTGTAGGGCTAAAGTTCGTCTATTTATTTCTGTACATAACTCGTAGTTTTTTTGTTAGTTCATCGGTTTCCTTGGCAAATTCCATTTTAATAGGTCTGCAGAATCTTGGTGAAGACGATCTTCGGTTTTTTCAAACAATAATTGTCTCATCTGATTAGGGGTTTTTGTAAATCAATTGCAATGGCACGAAAACAATAAAAAAAAGATTTTGATCTGATTTATCCAACTCCAATTCTTGCTTATAAATACTATGCCCAGAACTCCTGTCCAAACCCCATTTACCGAACAAAGTCAAATTCAGCAATTGTTCTTCAGGTAAAAGGTCAATAACTTCAATTTGATTTAAATGATACGTTTGATGTGTGATGAAGAGGCCTGTAACTTTATTTCTGCAAAATCCTTACTTACTGTAAATTTTCTTTTCGATTATTAATTTATAGGGAAAGTTTAGATGATTGAGCAATACACGCATTAGAAGTTGTTGATAATTATTTTGGAGAAGTTATTTCAATATATACAGATAAAGCTTGATCAGGTGTAAAACTTTGCTGCTCAACGTTCAATAATTTAATTGACTCTCTATAGTTTGATCCTTTACTAGGAGTACCAAAAACAGTAGACTTTACTACATGGGCAGCATCAGTTTTTCCTTCTTGGCGTAAATTCATGTTTGTTGCATAAGACAGCTGTTCAGTTGAACTTTCCCTCAAGAATTGTACTCTTCTTCGTTTTTGTCTGTCCGAAATGTCACTAAATGACGATTGTGGTCTGTTTGCTGCAGTAGAAATTTTATCTGTAGTTGGCAATATTTTCTTTCCTTCATCTTTACACAGAAGAACAAGTACCTGCAAAATTGTTATATTCATGATTTTGAATTTACAAAAATTAGTGAATATGTAGTTTATAATATATGATTTTCTACAAAATTATAATAGGCAATTACGTATATAATATACAAATTATTTTTTGATAATTTAATTTTTTTTACCTTTAGCCATTCATCATTAATTTCATTAAATCTTGATTCCATACGATGACAGTTATTCCATTTATTTTGAATTTTAGTTACCAAGTGTCCTTATAATTGTTTTATATGTATCTGTTAAAGTGAATGATTTCTTCATTTTCGTTGACATGGCCTCTTCGATTTTATTGTATATTTCTGCAGCGGGGATTGTGAAATCATTTTTCAATATTACAATTATTTCTTTTCTCGTGAAACCATTCATTTTTGGCGCATCAAAATCTAAAAGACAATTTTAATAATAACAGTGTTAATACAATTCACAATAATTTCAAATTAAAATAATTATTTTATCAAAAATTGCTTTATTTATATTATTATTTTAATAAATAGTTTTTTAAGACAAAATATAATTTAATTTTAGTCATATATTCTTTAAACAACCTTTGGTTAAAAGAAATATGTAGGAACAACGATTTTTTCTATGAAAAAAGATTAAAGTTAGTCTTTGTTAATTTTTATTGTTTATAAAAATTTAAATGTTTAATTGAATTTTCTCTAATGAATAAAGTATAATAACATTAAAATAAAAAAACAAGTAGGTTGTAGAAATTTTTGATCAATGAATTGAAAAAATCTCACTTTGTTACGGACGACAAAATTCTTTCAGTGTATACTGGACTTAAGAGAGGTACAGAGATCACAATCTACCTGGGAAGGGGAACAGATGTTTGTATACGACGGTCATTTAGTGCACACCGACAAGGGAACCCAAGAATTTCAATATACTAGTACCAAAGAGCAATATTATATGCTCTTTGCTAGTACGCTACCTTGAGTAATTCACTAAATATATACATTTTTCACTAAAACATCGATAATAATTTTTCGGGCAAATTGGGGCAGCCAAATTTTGGATATTTCATTTGTAACACCTCAAGCTACAACATCTAATAGGTTTCGAAGTGGAACAATGTGGAACATTTTACTTTTTCCTGTTTAAAGAATCAATTTTTCTATTTTTGAGGTTACTCTGACTGTTGAGTTGTACAATACAATTTTAGCAACGGATTTATTTTACTACTTACTTTTTGAAGTTAATTCCATTGTACCTGAATGGAATTTATGACATTTCCAAAAATTTTTGCTTTTTAAAATTACACTGTTTTTGTACTAACGCGTTGGAACACTGTGTTTAAACTTTCATCTGCAGTGATATAGTTGCTTTGAGGATCTATTATAAGTACTTCCTTGGGGATTACTACACCCAACTCTAAGTCGAAAAATCCCTAAATAAAACCTTCATTTTTAAGTCTAATGTCCGCTTTTTTTAATTTGGCCCCACTGTGCCTTCCCCTACCATTACAACTTCTATTCCAAAACTACTTTTCGAAACAAGTTTTCTTAACCAACCCCTCGTCACACCTATTGTTTTTAACTTAATTAACTCCTATCTTACTTATTATATTCACATATTTCTAATTGAGCTTCATGTCAATTTCAACTTTATATTCATTTTCCATATCCTAATCTTTCTAATCAATCTTTAACTTACAGTTTACACTATCTGCCCACATTCTTAGTATTTTGTTCGATCTTCCGTCTTTCTGGATGTTATGTATCCACATGCGAGTATAGTACGATCACAGTGTAATGCTGGGAATCAAGTTATATGTTAATTTTATTTATCCCGGTTATTAATGTCAGTCGTGTTTTACTAACATAATATTTCTTGTTGTTATTCGTATGTATTACTTATACTAAATACAGTTACAAGTGAAAAGTAAGCCCTCAATAATTGAACTATCTTCCAACGATAAACCAGAAGACATTACATGGGACACTTCCTTTTTCACTTTTATCGTAACATTTTTCCTTCTTATAGGTTTCAATCTTTTCTTCTTTATATTTCCTGTTGATTTTTCCATTCTTTTTATTTACATCTTCTTAATTTTACTTAGTAATACATACCATCCATTTATTCTTCCTTTCAGTTTTCATTTACGTTGTGTTGACCATTCTTCATTCCTTTTCTTCATAATTATTTTTTTATTTCTCACTTCTTCATTTTAATTTCTAATTTTCTTTTCTTTTGCTTTCTTTAGCATAATTATCATCTCTGTTTAATACGATATCTTCTATCTCTATATTTTTCATTATGCTTCCTTCCACTATTTACCATGTTGTTTCATCTTTGATTTCCATGTTTTACATCTATTTGCTCCTTTGGCATATCTTCATCTGACTTCTGTATTTAATTTCCTGCGTTTTCCATTCTACTTCTTCTTCTTTTATGTTCAAGTTCGAGTCGCTTCCTATTTTATTCTAGGTATATTTGTTTCTATTTCAGTTTCATTTTCATCTACCATTTCATATTCAAATTCATTTTCCATATTAATTTGTATTTCCGTTTCAATTTATTCTTTATCTTCATATTCACATTATTCTTCTTTATTCAATTGTATTTCCATTTCAATTTTATCTTCATATTCATATTCAGCTGCTTCTTTCATATTTGTTCCTTCTTGCATTATTGTCTGTTTTAATGTAATGTAAAGTAAGTTGGCAACACTGCCATATGAATTTACCGCTGAGTGTGGTGCAAGTCGTACATTCCGATCTCTACTCTGTAACAACAAACATGTTAATATCAATCCTGCGTTTTTATCATTGTCTTATCGATATTTTAATGTATTTCTTCAACTTGTTCATTTTCTTTGTATAATTCTTAAATTTCATTTTCATTTTCCAATACCTTATATATTTATTTCCATTTGTACCTTAGGCATTTCATTACCTAAGTTTTCGTTTAACTTCGTATCATTATCATTTCTTCAATTTCATTTTCAACTTTATTTGTATCGTTGTCATTTCTTTGTCTAACTTATTAAACATCTTTCTTTTGTTCTCTTGCTGGAATTCTCCACAACCTTCTCTTACTTTTCATCTTTGTTCGTCTTCTATTTGACTTATTTCTTTTTCTTCTTGTTTTTCCTCTCTTCTAGTTCTTTCTCCAATAATTTCTGGTATTTTTATTCCTTTGTTCTTCTTCCTTCAAACGTTTCTATCTATTTCTAAGTTCATGTTTTCTAAACATGTTCTACAATCGATTTTTTTCCATAATTTTACTTTAATTTCAATTAGTTACGTCTTCTATTATCTTCTTCTTTCTTCTGTATTCTTCTTTTTTTCCCCTCCTTCTTCCTTTTGTTTTCTTTCCTCTTCTCTTTGCCTTCTAGCTTCTTTTTCCTGTTCCTTCCTACTTAATTTCAGGTATTTGTTGAATTTGATTAATAATTATTTATTTATCTAGTTTAATAATACCGTTTTATATCATTGCTCTTGTATCATTTGTTCTCTTTTTTCAAAAGCATATCCATTTCGAAAATCATCCTGTCCAACACGTTTTTTGAATTTGTACTGGACCTAAATATTTTTCATAATAGTATCTTTTTAATCCATGTCTTTACCTTACCGGTTTATGTTATTTGTTAATTTTAATTTACATTACACCCATAATTCATATTAATTGTTCCGTTTTAAATAATTTCATTGGTTACCAAAAACAACTTTCTAAATTCCAGCGTTATCAAATTTTATTTACTTTAAAAACTTTACTTTTTATATCTTCATTTAGTTACATCACATTATGTTTTCCAATTATTTTCAAAATTAACACTTCAAAACAATAAGTGACAAAAATAATTTTATAATTCACAACCGCACGTTTACGTTGCATTTAAATTTATTGCAAAAAATTATTACAATACGGAAAGATGACAAAATTGTAAATAATGCCCCATGTTGAAGGCAATTTAAAAATATGCGATGGATCTACGTATTTATTTAAATAAAAAAATTTAATTGAAATTCGAGACTCCAGAAATTATTTAGTTTAACCTCAGGGCTTTGTGTTCGTTTAAATGAAATTGTTGTTATATAAAATAACAAATTTATTTTAATCCATTGCATACTTTTTATATTACATGAAAAACATAAACAAAAAAATATTTAATGAACTTATTCAATTCAATTTATTTGTCTTATAATACATTAACAGATTATTCAACTTTTCTTTACAAATTTACAATGAACAAATTTAATGAACTTATTTTATACGTGCACGTTAAAGAAAAACAAAAATTTAATTATTAAAAAATATTTCGTTTTACATTTTAAACCAACTTAAACTAACCTTTCAAATTTCATGTTGTTCCGTCGGCATGATGAATTCTTCTTGTTTTCAAATTAAGTTTATTGTCGGCCATTTTATATATTCGGCGTTTATGTATTTGTATTGTTTCTAATTGCACCCACATTGTTCATATCAACTGTCTAGAATTGTTTCACTGTTTTAAACCAACATTAAATTTATACGTACGATTAACTTTTACGGAGTTTAAACCTTGTGATTTAATAATTTTCTTTACATTATATTTTAAGCTTTGATGACCGTCTTAAACTTTAATTATCTTAATTTTACGTTCGATTTGAATGAAACATTTACTACAATTCTAATTATTCAATATTTCAATTCAAATTAAATTTTTGTTATTATTTAAAATAACTCTTTCAGCGCAATATATTAATAATTTTTATTATATGATTTAAAGTTGTTATCCTTCTAGGTGGACTTAGAGTTAAAAATAACGCTGTCAAAAAAATACTCGTCTGTTCGTTCAATATACTTATACTGTGTGTCTTATACAATTTATTAATTTTTAATCATTTTGACATTATCAACCCTTTTGATGATTTTTTTAAATTTTTGTGACCCACACGGTTTTTTAATTTACTTTTAGACTCGATAAATCCCTCACAGGTTTAGGCGAAACGTCGGCCATATATGTAATTTTGAGACCGTTATTTTTGACTCTACCTCCACCTAGAAGGATAACAACTTTAAATCATAAACCAACAATTGGAGGAAAAAAATATTCTCAACTGTAATTTTTATTATTATTAATCTCATGATTACTAGTAGATAAATTGCTTCAAACCTTTTAAAAATATTTTTTTTGTTAATATAGAAATCTCATGAACGGGGAATTTTTTGGGGTACTACTCATGTCTAAGCATTTACACAGTCATAATATCGATGAATTTGGAAAAGATCATAACATTCTACTGGAAACCCATCGACATTCGACTTTACATGGCAATTTTGTTTATTCCGTTGCTACTTATCAGCTACGTACCGAATTGGAAGCGTCTTGCAGTGGTTTCTATGATAACAAACATCTTCTTAATGTCTGGTATTGGCATTACAATGTATTATTTAATAAAAGCTCTTCCCAGTCAAGAGGAAAAAGAATTAATTGCAGATGTAGCCACGTTACCAACGTTTTTTTCAATTGTAATCTTTTCTATGCAGACTATTGGTGCGGTACGTAACAAATTCGAATTTTTTATGTAATGCTCGAACTCTTGTAGGCGTTGCCATTGAAAAATAGTATGAAGGAACCAGCGAAATTTTTAGGTTACTTTGGAGTATTAAATAAAAATGGAATTATTGTTGTGTCTCTATATTTTCTCATCGGATTTTTAGGATATTTTTGCTATGGGAAAACACAAAGGAAAATATTACATTAAATTTGCCAAGTGATAGTTAGTAAGTACACATTACATATAATTTCTTAACAACCGTCATACCAAAATATATTATTTTGTTTATAGTGCAGCTCAAATAGTGCAGCTTTTAATAACACTATCAGTGCTTGGAGCTTATGGAGTGCAGTTCTTTGTATCATTGGAAATATTGTGGGAAGCTATCGAAAAACGGGTGACTAAACGTAGAAAACTCATAAACTACATCCTTCGTACATTAATGGTTGTAGTAGCCGTGTTAGTAGCTATCGCTGTGCCTACTATCGTACCATTTATATCCTTAATCAGCGCAATATGTTTTTCGACTGTTGGAATTATTATACCTGTAATTATACACATGTTAACATTTTGGGATCAAGCATTTAACAATTACTTTATTATAGCAAAATATGTTATTATAATTATATCTGGAATATTAGCATGCATTTTTGGCACCACAACCGCCATTATTGACATTATAGCTTTGAATAAATAACAAAAACATGTATTTCAGTATTGTGGCATAAAAACTAAAATAGCAATGAAGTAACTACAACAAAAAGAAAGACAAACACCTACAATTCGTTAACATTTATTCACATTTAAGTTTGCACCAGATTTCTTACGTATATTGATCATTAAATTTAAGATTGTCACCTCAAAATTTAAAAAAAGGCACTACTGTGTTAGGAAGTTAGAATCGCTAGTGCAAAGGTGGGGTGTCGCATCTGTGAAAAGGATCACAGTGTTGTAGATCTAATAGTCGTTCAAACCATTTTTGACAACGTTGCAAATTGCAAACGAGCTCGCAGCTCTATCGTTGATGTGGGGCTGTGCGGAAAGAAGATAAGCTACCTTCCACGATAGGAGTAAGGTCGGGTTCGGGTATATAATTTAAAGGAAGTCTGATTAAAAAGTTTTCGGGTGTGAGAGGCGAGTGAAATCTTGTGGGTGTAACGATGGCCCAGGATTGCTTGGATGATGGTACGACCGGCATATAAGTATTTAAACGTTAAACAGGCGTTACTAAAAATATGCCTTAAATGGATGTTAAAATAACTGATTTCACAGAAACCTCCTACATATCTACCACCTTTGTGTGGTGAACGTGAATTTATAAAATTCCAAGTAACGGATTTCGAAGATAAGTAAATCTCACTTTTGTGGGTTGTTCTCATGTAAGATTGAGTATAAGGAATTTATTTTAGCCTTACGGACAATAAAAGGCTGAGAGTCTTGTTGAGCATGCTATGTAGTAAATCTTTGTGATAACTGTAGATGATGAATTTAGAAAAATCGTGGGTTTTTAGCAATAAAATCTGAGATTTGACGTATGGAAATTAAAAATGTGACAATCTACCACCCACTCGTAAACATTCGTTTTCATCAAAAAATGGATTAAGTAACCAAAAGTGTGTCAAGTTTAGTAGTCAAGTACGCCTTGTTAAGATTAAATTTTCTATATGTACACTTGCACTTGATAGGTAAAAAGTGAGACATTGAGTGAAAAAGGACAAATGTGGTAAACGGTGAACAGGGAAGACAGTCGATTTTTAAAAAATTATTTGAATTTCAAAAATGAAACTACAATACGATCCAGTAAAATTAATGTTGGAAGTGGATTGATCATCCTTGTGTTTCGTAATTTCAACAGACTTTATTGTGATACTAGCGTTCCATTTTAATGGATCCGTTGGACGAAATTCTTGTCCATAAAACCCAGAGTTCAGTATTGTTCGAATTGAAGACACTTGACTTTCAAGAAACTCGAAGAGCAGGATTAGTATTCTTATGAATCGACGTGATCCGATTAGCAACGAAAATTTATTTGTAGTGGAATGGGTCCAGTTTAGGACTATTTGTGAGTCTGTTCAGAGAAAAACGTTGCCTCAGACCTCTCTAACGTTATGTTGATTGCCGAAGCAAAAGGGTGAAATGTTCAAACAAACACAACTCCGAAATTACTTAAATCACCAAGATACTGAAATTTGCGGGCAATTATAATAATAATTTAAATGTTGGGCGCCATAATTTAAAATAACAAATATTTAAAAATATTTATATGCTCCGGACTAGTCACACAAAGTCAAAGTCATCAGCCTGTGATTGCCCATTAAGTTGTTTTCCTTCCTACCTCCACAAAGAAGGGGTCCTACAAGTCCATATTATTCAATTACCTTATTGGTTTTACACCTGTAAACACACCTAAAGTAACAAAGTATAATAACGATAAGTAAATACTTTTTCTTGAAACAGTACCATTAAAACATAGTATAAAGTTAATCTACTCCAATACCCCGACATTACACTTAAATCAATATTTATCACTTGAATTGTTAATTTTCAAAATCAATCGTTTAACAAAACGAAATTTTTCACAATAAAATTCTGGCGATAACAAAAGCAGACGACAACAAGGGCAGGCTATACAAAACATCTAAATAGAAACTTAACCTTTCTATTATAGGAGAAAGCTTTAGCACCGCGATGCTTTTATACGATTTTACAACATAATAATAAAATTTTCTTTGAACCGTAGTTTGGAGATAAAAAAGATTTTAATGCACGTCAATTTATACCAAAGGCGTGGTCAACGACTGCGGAAACGACGTTATTTAGGCCCTTGTCCAGAGAAACTTTCGCTGACGTTCTCACAACTATGTTCCTGGAGTTTCTGATTTCGTAATTATCCTTTGGAAATTAATTAACTCCTGACCATATTGTGTCACCCACTGCTTTATTGCGCAATAAGATTTCTTTGCACAACTAATTTCACGACTGTAAAATGTTTAGCTAAAATACTTCACCTACTTTGTATTAGTTATTAAACGACTAATACTGGCATTTCTATTAATTTAACCGCTAATTTTTTACAATTAAAGCGGCATTCAGTTTATATTGCTGCTGCACTTTTTTGGCGGGATACCGCTCTTCTCCGACTTCTATTCCCGCTTGTAACATATTAAACAAAAAAAGTAACTAAATATATTGGTCGTACCTTATCTGTCGACGACGTTTAAGTACTTAAGCGCCGAACGCCGCCGTTAACGTCACTTTACGTACTTCAGCGCCGCCGACTGTGTCATGGCAATCAAGTGACACTTAAGAATTATCAGCTCGGTCATTAATGGCATACTTAACTGACGTTTGAAGAAATCACGTGTTGTTACACGAGTTCACATGCGAAGAAAAAAAAGTGCGGAATGTCACTTTAAATACAGGGTGATTCATAACTACTGGGTGGGTTATTTAGGCTAAAATATGACCATAGGACCCAATATTTCTTAATAGAATATTGCTGTGGAAAAAGATACAGAGCGTTAAATTAAATATTTTTTTCATTTTTTTGTTAATAATTTCACTGTAAATTTATCAATTCTTATCAAAATCGGTAGAGAGGCATAACTTTAGACCAACAACATTATTTTATGTACTATTTTACAATTTGTTGTAGGGGGCGCCACGTGAATGATTCCTGATAATGAAATCAATTAGTAACTTTTTTGAGAAAACTTTTAGTGATTTTGATTAGAGAATATGACGTAAACATCATTTCTACACAATATTGGTACTCTTGTTTAAATACGATAATTTTATCTGTTTACCAGAAAAACGCAGTTGAACAATTCGTAGTGTCAGAAGAGGATTTCAAATATTACTTCATTTATTAAGGGTGCGTTTTGGACTGTCAGATAATTATGCTTCTCTGTAGATTTTGATAAGAATTGATAAATTTACAGTGAAATTAACAACAAAAAATGAAGAAAAATTTTTTTTTGTGTAACGCCTTGTAACTTTTTCCACGGCAATATTTTATTAAGGTATATTGTGTCTTATGGTCATATTTTGATCTAAATAACCCCTGTATATGCACTAACACTTTAGAAGTGGCAGAACTATAGGTACTATTATCACATCACGCTTGCTTGTCACGTGAAACTTTTGAAAGCACGTTTTTCTATCCGCACATTTTCGGTGTACGTTACGTCACGTTTATAACATTTTTAAGTTTTGTTTTAAATGGAAAAATTATTAATTGAAAAGTGCGAGAACATCCGATTTTGTATAACCATGGTAGTCGTGATTACCGTGACGAAAATATCAAGCAAACATTTTACATTTTGGGAGGAAGTCGATTTAATTGATTAGCTTCTTCAAGAACAATCAGAGCAGCAACATTTTCAATGTCCTCTTCTCAGTCTTACAAACTTGTTGAGCTTATACACTCCATTTTTTAATAATAATAATTATTTATTACTAATTATTCTATCGAATACCTAATAGATAATGTTAATTAAAATATAATATTTGTAGAAATCTGTGGATAAATTACATTTTGATTAATCTGAGCACATGGCAACTATCCATGTGGCGTTGACATCAACTATCTCTCGCTAAATAATAATAAATTCAAACCTTATTTATAAATAAATACATTTATAAATACATAAATAAATTCAAACTTATTGAAAGACCGGTAACGTGATAAGGTGTGACAGTAGTGTGTTTCTGAGCGTGTGTCACTTTGTCTATTTGACAGCACGTGATTCACGTCACCTGACAATAATGTGTTTTCTACTTTTAGTTACTACTTTATTAGTCTCACGTGCTAAACAACTGAGCTAAGGGGCGCATTGGGTTGGGTTGGCGTCTAACAAGAACATAAGCGATAGATTTTTAATAAAACCCTGTATACTTTTGTATATACTACCTGTATAGATGCACATCTGCAATTCTAAGCACTCGCCCCTAACGAACCAACATTTATTCCAATCAACTTCCGCCAAATTACCGACTGGACCAAATTTACCCAGCCCCTAACAGACCAAATCGATCACATTCCTGTTATCAACACTCCTCATGACATGGACCTAGCCACCACTTCCCTCCAAATTATATCCTAAATTTACACAAGCAATCTACCACCACGACCACTAGCCGTAGCCCACTACCTTACCGCCCAGCCCTAAAAACCCTTATCCGACTTAAGAAACGCGCCAAACGCACCTACTTACGCACCCTAAATCCTCACGACAAACAAATCCTTAACCGATTACAACTCCAAGTCCGCATCGAAATTCAAACTTTCCGCAATGAATTCTGGACCGCCAAACTAGAATTCTTAATCCAAGACAACATGGCATATGCAAAAAAACGCCAACCAATCTCCGGAACACTCGATCCACTAGACCAGCGGCTTCGTCTTTTCTCCTGAAGAAAAGGCCGAATCCCACGCCGACAACCTAGAACTCCAATGCAGCCCAAAACGCCGATCTTGTTAACGTTTCACGTACCGAATCCAGAGTATCCCGATTCCTACTAAACAATCACGCCTACATCTCCCACTGAAATCCGCCAAATCATACGTTCCCTTCACAAACGTAGTGCTCCCGGTTCCCATTAAATCACAAACTTTATGATCCAACACCTCCCACGCTAACCTATAGCATTCCTTACCGCTATCATCAACTCCATACTAAGAGTAAGCCATTTCCCCGCTGACTGGAAGATAGCCGACGTCATAGTAATCCCAAAACCTTTAAAAAACCCCAAATTTCAGCAAAACCACCGCCCGATCAGTTTACTTCCCGCACTTACAAAAATCGCTGAAAGAATTATCCTACACAGCCTTAATCTGGACATGTCCCGATTAAAAATCCTACCCGACAAAAAATTTGGTTTCAGACCGAACCACTCCACAACCCAACCAAAAGGCTTTTGACTGTGTCTGGCACGCTGCCCTTGTCTACAAATTTATTCGTTCCAACATCCACTCAATCCACATAATCCACTCATTCCTGTCACACCGCAGTATCCAAATCAAGTTAAACAACGTCAAATCCTCAGTTCGCTATCTCGCCGCCGAAATCCAGCAAGGCTTCGTCGTTTCACCTACATTATTTAATATCTACACCCATGACATTCCAAAATTTCTACGTACCGAACTAACCCTGTACGCCGATGACACCACCATCCTAACACGATCCTGGCAACCTTAACACCTAACTCAATACCTACAATCCGCACTCGACGCCTTAGAACCCTGGTTTACTGACTGGCTTATTTCCGTTAACGCGGAAAAGAGTGCTGCAGTAATCTTTTCCCGCAAACTCAAGCACAGATCAGATGGCCAACTAACCATCCTCGATACTCCCATTCCATGGATCAAATCTACCAAATACCTTGGCGTTATCCAATCAGCCTCTAACAAAGTCCATAGCTCTTTAAAAAATTGCTAGCTCCTCTCTTATGCCGTAAAAGTTCCCTATCACCGAAAAACAAACTTCTCTTTTACAAATCCATCATAAATCCATCAATATTTAGATGTTGCTTAAATCTTGTGCCGCCACAGGAAAACTATTATACAGTTTTAATTAAAATAATGTTTTTCTCTTCCGTCACCCTTTTTTAAATAACGCCCTGTACATGTGAAAATAATTTCATCTTACAACTTATCATGTTCCAAGTTGTTCTAACATCCGACTAAAAATAAATTGTTAAAGGAAATGAAGAACTGAGTAAGCATTTTTTTACATAAAACATATTGAAAAAAAAATCGCCTTTTATAGGATTAATAAGTTTGAAGAAAAAATCAAATTGCATAATATGTTACATTTATTGCATGCACGAAAAATACACTAAATTCAAGTTCGTGTTTCCAATATATTTTGTGCTGCGTTCATACGTTGTTTAATAGTTTTTAATAGATCGGAATCAATCTGTAGCATTATGAATAAATAACTTGCGATTGTGCTGATTATCTAAAAAATGAATTTATACAAAACTTTATTTAACAATAATACCCACCGAATAAAGCATTCCAAAATTTATGTGGAAAAGCTTGCATGCCATAATATTCAATTTATTGTTCATTAAATGTAATATTTCCCGTTTTACCTGAAAAATATTTAACTTTGAGCCCTTATAATGATTAACTACTATTTACCATATCTACGATGACGGCGTCTTGAGATGACAAAATTAATCCGTGTAAAATTTCTTTAGTTAACCCGGCCTGCAATATAATCATCAGCAATGATTCATAGTAATCATAATTTGACATACTTGGGAGCATATATGTTCAGAGCAAGATGATATGACGTATAGGTCAACAGCTGATGAAAACCACCCCGCTATAAATTCTAGTATTATGCGTAAGTCTGTGTGGACAAGCATTCCAATATAATAAAAATATATGGTTAAATACATATAACACAATATTACAGCAACAGCTAAACATATGTTGAGTAATAGAGACAACGAATAATAATCATTGATTTTTCTTGTTAAAGAAACTAGAATTCTTCTCTGCTTTAGTATTTGTTTTAAGTCTAAACTTATTGTGGTTTGGACTTTGCTTTTCAAAGATTCATTTATCTTTAATAATACGTAATTTATTAGTTGAAACTGTTTTCCAATCCTGCTCATCCATGAGTAGTATTGAGCTTTACTGAAATACTTACAGCTATAGCAAATAAATCTCGTACCGCTATTTCCCAATCTTCTTGGACATTCAAGTACGTCAGTATGGGAATGAAGTGGTGTATCGTATATGCAATAGTTTTAAGATGTACTGATTTACTTATCTTTATAAACTCAGAACGCAGAGCAATTTGACTTCTCATGCTTCCGTCCATTTTTTTTGCTATATTCCTAACGTTTTTAATGTTCTTGCGAAAAATTTGGAACGATATTATAGTGCAAACTGTTATAACATGGAAACCATAAGACGTAAAATATATTAAGTATCAGATAACTGGTGATATGAAAAAAGAATTGATACCTTTTGAATCGTTTGTATACATATAGAAGGTTCGTATATTAAGAATTATGTAAATTACAATTACAATCACTTGCAAACATCTATAAAACAGTTTCAATTTAGGATTTGTTACTGTGGAAGTTGCAGACAATATCGATATACAATTTAGAAATAGGTTATTAAAATAAGTTGCTTTTTCCATTTTTCACAATAGTTCTTGGCAATAATGTTTACGAAACACGCCACGACTATGTTTAATATATGTAGGTGTATTTATGTTGTCGTCAACGTCATTAGTAATTACTACATTACTATATTTTAATAAATTAAAATGTTATTTTGCGTTTTCTCGAGACGTTGTTAAATTACTGTTATTTTAGATAATGTCACATTTACAATTTTTTCTTGTAATGCATTTCAAACTATTATTGTGTGTTCCAAATAAACACCATACACTAAAGTTATTAATTAAGTGATATATAGAGTGAATAAAGTTAGTGCTGCATTTGTATTTGTGTTTTACTTTTTTTTACCAGTCACGTGGATGTAGTATCTCTAACCTAAAGTAAAAAAACGATTAATTTCGTCATCAAACTAATAAAAAATGTGAAATTCTGCGAGTTGGAAAACAGATCACTATTTCAAAGAAAGAAGTTCAACAATTTAGTAGCTGTGGGAATTAGCAAGAAAAAATCACGAAACAAGTTTTAAAACGAAGAAACTCAGTGTGTTACACGTAGTTAACTTTTAACCAATAGATACTTCATAATTTGAAATGGTCTAAGTTAAGTAGTATAAATGATTTTTTTTGTGCATTGGACTATTTGGGTTCAAATGTTTTTTTTTTTGTATTATTGGGGGGGATTTATTTTTTCCATCCGTTATGGACAACTAAGAAACAACATAGACCTGCGTTTCGGTATTTAGCATCATGCATTTCTTTGTTGTAATTTGGTTTTTGTTTTTATGCGACGGTTTCTAAATCGAAAATTTTAACATCACTTTTTTTTCACTTCTTTCCGAAGAATTAGAGTTAGTACGTTATAATGAAGGAAAAAATGTCATGTCTGATGGCCGGCCGTCCGTCCATCCGTCCGTATGTAAATAAGATATTAAGAAAACCACCAGTCCGATTTTTATTAAACTTAGTACATGGATCTTACTTATAATTCCGCAATCTTTTTGAAATTTTAAAAATATTTAAAAAAATATTTATTTTACATATTTTTGTTTTAAATCAAAGTTGTTTGTAATTTAATTATACACAATTGTAACAATATCTCCACCAATATCAATTATACAAAAAAAGTTGAAGGAGAAAAGTTGTTGGAAATTCTATTGTCTATAGCTTTTGTTTGAACTATTTTTTTCTAAAACACAATTTCATTTTCGCTTAGGTGCGCGATACCTTGTTTTGTCCGACGTACTCTCGTAGGTACCGTTCGTATAACGGCTGTGCACATTTTCTTAATAAATGTGAACTTATAAATAAGATGTCAGAAAAACCGTCGATTTTTATAAAACTTTGCATATAAGTTTTATATACAGGGGATCAACTTTTGCGACAAAGTCGGTTATATCTCTTAGTGTAGGAGTTACCAAAAAAAGTTATTTCCAGAAATAGGAGGTAGTTGTAGACCTACTTATCAAATATATGTTTTTTTAAATGAAACACCCTGTATTTTATTTTTTATTTAAAATCCGCTTTACTTCATCATTGCAAAAATACAAAATCGTTATGTTTTACAAAAAGTGTTTAACAAGTTATAACCAAATTTCAATGAAAATCGTAACAAGTTCAAAGTTTTGTATAATTGAAAAGGGGTACAAGAGCAATTATCTGTTGTAACAATAGTATTAAAATTATTGGCAAAATTCATAAAAATGATTGTTCTAATAATTTTTACATTTAATACAGGGTAAGTCAAAACACAAATTCATTATTTGCTCAGTATTTTTATATGTATCACCCTACATTTTATATCACCATCACAAACTACAGTCAGTGTAGTTTAATTTAACCTAAGTATGCCCTATACCTAGACTTAATAGTTTTGGAGATATTTGAAATTGTATTGGAAAAAGGGTTATTTCATGAATGAGCTCCTTAACCATTAAAGTTGCTATGAAGTGTCATAAATTGACAATTCAGATTTAGGTAAAAATGTTTTGACATTGTCTTGAATTTTGATTTACAGTCAACAACGAATTTTGAAATGGAAGAAATGGTAGAGATGGTATGGATATTAGGTGAAACTAAAGAAAAAACAAACACGGTTACCACAGAAGAAACCAAATTAAATGTTTTACTGGCCGTTACCGTTGATTGAAATATTGGTAAAGATAATCAACCTTACGGAATTATGCGACCCCGAAATTTGTTCTAAACATCAGAGGTCGGTAGTATCGCTTTGTGCTAAGAAAATACGTCAATTGTATTGTAGAATTTACAGACCAGTATTTCCGATAAATGTGAAATAGAAAACTGTAATTTTGCTGATAGTTTATGCTAAGGCACGACATTGTTGCCAATGCATCATGCCGTTGATTGAAATATTGGTGCATTGAGTCAATGTTGACAAACAAACAAAAACATGCGTTCTACAATATACAAGAATTTATTGATTTTTGTCGACGTACTAATTAAATGTGTGTCCTTTGTTATATATTTTTTTCTATTGTCTGTTAATTGTTCAATGTAATAATATTTATTTGTATCTTTCTTACGTAAGGTTATAACAATGGTTATACCATCATGACAAACACATATATGTACAAAGATTGTATACATACACATGTGAATAAAGTTTATTATTATGAAAAAAAACCTGCAGATTTAAAAGTATTAATTTCGTAAAGAAATCGTTGAAAAACGTTCTCCCAAAAAAACAATTTCTTTAAATACTTTTGAAAATTCCATACTCATATATTTATTACATTAACATCGTTTATCCGTTGAAAATGTTTTAAAATCTATTAGGCTTACGCAAGTAAATTTCTAAATTTTGGTCATTGAAATTAAAATTTTTAACATAGAAACGCTATCCCTTTTTATGTTGGAACGAATGTTGAGTTTTCTTATATTACAATCCAACGTACTCAACTGTTTGCATCTAAACCATATTATAACAAGCCTACTCATTTACTAAAGGTGTTGCTAAAAGTATGCAATTGTAGAATTTCTGACTAAGCCAATAAGGAATGTGACTCATAAACGATAATCCGGAAGACTCCTCGTAATACATTTGTTCAATATTAAATCGTCATTTATTTCGTCACAGAAAAGAATAGTGTATTATACACGTATTATCCGCACCGCGTCGGGAGACAACACACCTCAAGCTAAAATCTAGTACTTTTATTTTTAGAAGTAATAGGAATAGGTTTTATTACCAAGTGAATTTAAATTTGAAGGTCTAGTGGAACCCACTTTCCCTAAAAACACGGTAACTTGTTGCCTTTTGAATTGAAAAATTTGAAAACCAATTTTTATTTAAAATCCTTTTCAACTGAACACGTAAAAACAAGTAGATACAAAAAACCAATAATTTTGCGTTTCTGAACTCTAGTGGTATTTCTCCCAGTATGTTCTACTTTATTCCTAACGAAGTTATTAAATGACAAACAAATGTCAACATTATTATTTGCAAGTTAAAAATAAAGTGCAAGCATAATTTGTAAAATAATTGTTTCTTATTTATCTAACACCGACCAAACCAAACTGTTTTAACAAATAACGCTTCGCATGTATTTTAGTAAATTATTAAAAAAACATTGTCATTAAAATCCAAGATATGTATCATCAATGGTATTATTCATAAATGAAAAATTCGTCACTTTTTAATTACTAGTTAATACGTTTACTAAATATTTGAAAACGTTGCAACATTGTATTGACAAAAGTAAATTTTACGGATTGTATGTTGCGCCATTTTTACAACGGTGGAATAAATTGAACTATTCTATTTCAAGAATCGTACACATTATAACTTAGCGCTTCAGTACAGGTGAAAAAGTAAACAAAAACGCAACCCAACATGCATATGTGAATTGCATCCGTGATACAAGCAAATACAAGCGGTTGACTATCTTTACCAATATTTCAATCAACGCCGTTACTGAGGATCCTCACACAAGTATTCGAAATGTTTCATGCACGCAGCTACACTAGGAACTAACTGCAAATAATCCTTTATTGCCCAACAGGAAAATTAATCCCCAATTACAGGACAAATTAGAAATGTATCATGAAACAAATAAATAATAATAATAGTACCTACAAATGTATTATATCAACAACAAACAAGACATAATCGTTGTATTGAAAAATTAATAGTAATAAAATAATGCTAATGGTTAACAATGTCAAAAATAATACTAGAACGAAAACAATAATAAAAATGTGAAAGAATAAAATTGTAAAAATAAAAAGAATTGAATAAAAAATTACAAAACTACTAGTTAACCCTTGTTTGACCAATTGCGTTAATCAATTCACAAAATGATAAAAAGAATAAAACAAAATCGTTAACAATTCTGTTGAAATTTCGCATCATCCTGTTTATAGGCGCATTAGCACCAACGTTTGTTCTAATAGTATTAAGGTGAAAGGTGGGTTTGTTTCTGGTATACACTGTAGGTACATTTCATTGTATGCATGATAATAAATATGAACTCTCAATTAAATTCATGACCAGTATACCAATAAACATTAAGTCAGATCTATTTCTTCTGGCAACGAGTGTATCAAGACTGAACTGGCTATTTAAAAAATCGATTCCACGAGGTGGATAAATGGAGTGCACCTTTAAATACAAATATTTTTCAAAACATCTCTGCACACTTTTAAGATGAGAAGATTGACAATTAAAGACAGGAGACCAAACAGAAGAGCAGTACTCAAGACGAGAACGTACTAACGAAAAGTATAAACTCCTAAGCGTAATGATACTAGTAAACTGCCGTGTATTACGTATTAGAAACCCAAGACATTTTAAAGATATTCGAACAATAGAATTAATATGTGCATTGAAGTTAAGTTTGTGATCAAATATGATACCTAAATCTTTCACTGATTCCAATTTATCTAATGTAATACCATTGATTTTATAGGAAATTGCAGTACATTATAACATTTTGAGAAAGACATTACATTACATTTAGAAATATTAAGTTCCAATCCATTATTTACGCACCATGCAGATATATTAATCAAATCACTCTGCAATAAGCTGCAGTCCTGAGTGGTATCTATGCTTCTATAGAGTTTTATATCATCAGCGTATAAAAGAAACTCGCTATTATTGATGCAGTTAAAGATGTCATTAATGTATACTAAAAACAAAAGCGGCCCCAAGTTAGAACCTTGAGGAACGCCACACGATTGCACAAATGCGGTTGATTTAAAACCATTATGCAGGACAACTTGCTGCCTATTAGTTAAGTACGACTTGAAAAAGTGTAGAGTTTTTACCGAGCAACCAAGAGAATTTAGCTTAGAAAGTAATATACTGTGTATTATCTTGTCGAAAGCTTTAGACATATCCATGTACACAACATCAACCTGACCACGTTTATCTAAGTAATTTGATACATATTGGGTCAAACAAGACAAGTTTGTTAAAGTAGATCTGCCTTTCATAAATCCATGTTGCTTGTCTGTAATAATATGCCTCAACGATGGATATAATTGACTATAGATAAAGCTCTCAAAATCTTCGCAAAATTAGATATTATAGATATGGGGCGGTAGTTGGTGACACACGCAGGATCGCCTTTTTTAAAACCGGACATATTCTTGAAAGTTTCTAAATATGTGGAAAAACACCTGTATTTAAAGATTTATTAAACTACAATAAAAGCGGTTGGGACAACACGGACAAACAGTCCTTAATTAAAAATGCAGGTATGCCATCCAACCCAGAGCACATATTAGATTTTAATTTTTTATGGCAATGAAGAGATCGTCCTCAGTGGCAGAGACGTTACGTATAATAGAAAAACTATCTGAAAATGGCGTTTCATATGTACTATTAGCAGTATTATTGTAAAAACGCTTGAGAAATAATTTTGAAACCTTCTATTATTTCACGTGGAGACGTCCAGCTTGCATTTTGATAACTCATAGTATTCGGAACCTTTGATACGGATCCATGCTTGCTGCGTACATAATTCCAAAACCCTTTCGGATTAATAGCAAATTCAGTTTGAATTTTGTTTATATAGTTACAGTAATCACGGTTTATTATAGTTTTCACTTCACGCCTAATTATTGAAAACTTATTGTAATAATAAGGTGATCTAAACTTTTTATACAATCTGTAAGAACGATTCTTATCCTTAATTTTGCGTTTTAAATTAGAAGAAAACCAAACACCGGTAGAGGATTTTAAAGTTGGAACAAATTTATCAAGTAATAGGTATAGCTTATCGTAAAAAGCCCGACACATATCATTTACATCATCAAACTTATTATCATATAATAAAGACCAATCAGTACAACCCAGCTCTTGATATAAATTCATAAAATCAGTTTTACGAAAGTTATAAAGTTTTGTACCATCGCTAAAAGGAAAATGTTTTATACTTTTTCCTGAAAATGATACAGTGATACAAAGGGCAGGGTGATACGGATCAATTTCAACTAGTGGGAAAGATTCTTGTTTAACTTCAAAATTGAGATTTATTGCATTGTTCAATACAAGATCTAATAGCCTATCTGTACTATTTTTGACATTGTTAATCTGGACTAAGTGTAGATAATTTAATGTATTATTTAATAACACGCTTTTTGTATCATTGGTAGACGCAACAAAGTCCGGTACATTAAAGTCTCTAACAATAATTACATTGTCCAACCGTGACGTATATTCTTCAAGTAATTAAAAAAAATGGCGAAAATCATTTAAGGAGAAATTAGGGGGAATGTAAATTACGAAAATATTTACTACAACAAAGGCTGAGAGAGAAATTTTACAGCCTACTATATCGACTAAAGCAACTGTAGTAAAGTGATCTAAATTCAAGGATGTAATATTTGTGTGTTTGGTGGCAATTAGTACTCCACCACCTTTGGAACGAGCAGTGACTGTAAAATTCCTATCTGATCGAAAAACTAAGTAATTATTCAAAGGAAAGAGTTCATTACTATCGACGTCATTATTTAACCAAGTTTCAGTCAAACAGATTACATCATAGTGTGAATCAGATACGTTTAGAAAGAATGTATCTAATTTAGAGCGCAGACCCCTTACATTTTGATAGTACCATGTAAAATACGACGTTTTTATATTACTTCCGACTTGAGGAGTCCGGATGTTAATTATTTCATCACAACTGTTAAGGCGCTCTAGTTTTTGAACCCACAGTTATTGACATTCCAAATAAACTTTCTTTACTTTTCTCAAGGGTTAATTTGTAAGCGGTGCATTTATCCCGGTCCCAGGCCGCATGATTACTGTTACACGTGATGTTTTTTTTACTATTAAAATTTACACAATTATAGTCACATGAAGCAGTTTTACATTCTCTAACCATGTGAGATTTGGCACACAAAGGACATACTGGCTTACCCTTGTCAGGACAGCGAATAGTAGAGTGATTGTAACTATTACAATTGTAGCATCTACGTAATTCCATACCGTCAAACACTGTACACCCGTCTAAACCAATTAGAATATGTCCAGCTTCTAGAAGTTTATTATACAATATTGCATCAGTACTAATAATTGCTTGAAAAACAGCTGCATTATTTTTAAGCGGGATGATTGAAATCACATTGCACAATGTATCTTCGTTAAAAAATTCGGCATTCTGACATTTCATCAAATTTAAGAACGCATCAGGGTGAAGGCGTTCAGAAAGACCAACAATTCTTATTTTGATTTGGGTCGGCTTTAATTGATGTATATTATACGATCCGGGTAGATTTTCTTCGGCAGCTTGTTGTAATTTTTGAGTGGTTTTCGTTAGAGCAGCTTACTACAATTCCACCATTTTTATGGGTTTGACTTGCTTAATTTCTATACCTGAAGCCAAAAGGTCAACTTTTTCAAAATTTCGCACTTGGTTTTAGCAGTTGATTGATTTGCATTTACAGGTTTTATAATAACTTTTGCCTGAGAAGCCGAAGAAGCGATGGCTGCATATGAGGTAGCTGGAGTTGGTGGAGTAAGAGTTTTGGAAGGTAAAACAGTTTCGTTTAATTTTGTAGTGATACTTTCAAGGGCATCATGCTTTAGTTGCGCAATAGAAGAGCATAAGTTATCCGTGATTTCCTTTTTAAAGAGGAAAATTTGTTTTCAAACTCAGTGAGTATTGATGCTGTGATTTTAGAGATCTCAGATTTTATAGTTGATGTAACGCGACTAGATTCAACAAGTAAACATTCTTCACATCGCCATATCAAACCAGGCACGGATTTCAAATTGTTGCTTAAGTCATACGACAGGTTTACGCAATGGAAATGAAAATTTTTTTACATACACCTTTGCATGAAAGCCCTGGCAATTTTGAGGAAAACGCTTCGTTACATTAAAGATCTAGTGTACCGTAAACCGTCAACAACAATTGAAGAGATGTAGGTCAGAATTAGAAACGCATTTCATAATGTTACGCCACAAATGCTTTCAAACGTAAGTTTGTCATTCGAAAACCGTCTTCAAACCTGTGTTGACGTTATAGAATAATAGAATAGAATAATAGTTTGTTTCTGCAAATAAATTATATACATTAGATTAATAATAATTAAATACCTTATTTAAAAATCACTTAAAAAAAATAGTACCTGCAGAAATAAATAGGTACCTCCTTAGGAGGCCGGTGTTGGACGTTACCATTAGAATCATAAAATAATTCTAAAGTTTGAACAGCTAATTAAACTGGTTAAATATTAATATATACCTACCGAGGTATATGAATGATTAAGTAGTAGTGGTACTGGTGGAGGAGAGGGCCAATATTTTAAACTTCCAATAAATAATTAATAATGATATATAGGTGGTATACAAACTACAAAATTTCCACCTATTGATCGAACACAAGGTTTCAGATTAACTATTTGTGAGAATAGAATATAATGGTCCAAAATATAATTCCGGATCATCCAATGAACTGAGCCGCTTTTTCCCAAAAAATGAAGTGCAATTTAATATTTCAGTAAGTAATAGATTAAACGGCTTAGGCGTTATATAATGATGGGATCTTCTAAACTGTGCTACTCTAGGCCTCGGCAGAATTAGCTTTACAGAATTTCTCCCTGTGCTAGATTTATTAATAATAAAACCCACCCCCGGCTTCCTAACTTCACTCAGTATGCTAAACAAATTTTTTTTTTAAAATAAATATTGTACAGGTAAAATGTTGAACATCCTGAATAGAGGCAGAGACCGGGTCATTCTTGGCTGTCTGGCCAACGACCTTATAAAGAGCTTCTGGCCCACTTGCAAGGGTTTGATAATGGTAGGATATGCTCCTTCCCACAAAGAGATACTATATTGTAATCTAGATTGAATTAAGACATAATATAACTTTTTAAAAATGTTAGGAATACACATACATTTCGAATTCCTTTTTTAGTTTTGCAACATGGTCCCTCCATGAGAGTCGCATATTCAGCATTATGCCAAGATATCTGATCGTCTCTACTTGATGAATTAACTCACACGCACAATTATCGTACCACACGAGACATTATGGCATTTTATAGAACTGAGAGAATCGGGAATGTTACGAAGACTGAATACAAATCAATTTATTTTGGCCACATATAGTGAAATTTTATTCTCATTTAGCCACCTCTCATTTGCACAAGGGCAGACTCCATTTTAGTAATAAGTTCATGATCAGAAGCACCTTCATAATCGAACGCAGTGTCATCTGCGAAGGACGTGATCTCCCCTCAAACCTGGTTGAGCAAAGGTCATTGATCTAGATCAAGAAAAGGGTAGGGCCTAACACCTTCCACGTCCTTGAGGGACGCCATGACGGATAAATCCTACCTCGCTTAATGTATCTTTTATTCTAACCTGCTGTGACCTCATGCTTAGGTGGGATCTAAACCAATCATTAGCTAACCCCCGAATACCCATTTCGTCCATTTTTTCCAACGAAATAACATGATCTACCATATCAAACGCTTTCTGGAAATCCATGAACAAGGTAGCTGATAATTATTATTTATAGGCAAATTCATTTGAGAATCTATCTTAGAAATAGCCATCTCTGTATTAAGACCTGCTCTAAAACCAAACTGATTGGAACTCAATATTCCATGCATTTCCAGAAAATGAGTCAATCTACGGTTAATATCTTTTTCTAACATTTTAGATAGTGGTGAGAGCAATGTTACTGGCCGATAATTAGCTACCTCAAGTCTATCTCCTTTTTAAAAATAGGCTACTATAGCTCTTTTATATATATATATATATATATATATATATATATATATATATATATATATCAGGAAAACCCCCATTGAGAATACTTTTATTAAACAAGTGAGCCAGTACATCCGCTAATCCCCACTGACATTCTATTAATACTAACACCTGAAGTCCGTCAACCCCCACCGACCTTTTAGTTTTTAATGAATTTATTATTTTGCAAATTTCAAATTTATCAGTTGGTTAAAAAAAATTAAGGTGCTATTAGGTACAGCTAAAAATGTATCATTATAACAGTTACTTTAGTTGGATTACTTACCAATTTATCCTTTAATGGCTGAGCAATACTTAAAAAATATGAATTCAATTCACTAACTATGCCACCCTCAATCTCAATACAGCATCCATCAGTAGCTCTAATTATATCAATCTGACTTTTAAACTTTTTCCCAATTAGACTATCTACAATATCGGAGCTCATTTCGAACACCTTTTACAATAAAAATAACAATTTCTTTATTTAATGTTTTGTTTAATTGTTTTGTGTGTGTTGCTTTAAGATATTTGTAAATAATAAAATAAACAAAAATAATAAATTTAATTCATGAAATAATCCTTTTTTCAATATAATTTAAAATATCTCCAGAACTATTAAGTTTAGGTATGGGACATAGTTAAGATAAATTAAACTACACTAATTGTAGTTTATGATGATGATATAAAATACAGGATGATGCATTTAAAAATGCTGAGCAAATAATGAATTTGTGTTTTGACGTAGCCTGCATGAGTTTTAAAAAATATTTGAACAATCACTCATTTTTATGAATTTTGACATTTATTTAAATAACTATGGATACAATAGATCATGGCTCTTATACCTCTTTTCAATTATACAAGGTGTTGAACTTGTTACGATTTGTATTCAAATTTGGTTAAAACTTTTGAAGTACCTTGTATAACACATAATAATTTTGTATTTTTGTAACGAAGAAGTGAATCGAATTTTAAATTTAAAATAAAACACAGGGTGTTTCATTTAAAAAAACATATCTTTGATGCAGTACAGTGTTACGGTTTTATTTTCGAATTTAGGACGTATGTCGTGAGCCGTCTTAAAACGTGTGTCGCGAGCAGTATGTTGCGACGAAACGACTGGATTTTGGAGACGTACAGCGAACATTTTCTCTTTCGTTTGATACACGCGGGTGTCTTTAGCATTTTCCCTGAAGTGAAATTTTCACCAAAAATTATTTAATGTAGGTTTCACGATTTCAAATACAAATTGGCGTTTAAGTTTAATCTGGCTAATTAAGAACCTTCCCTATAAATGAAAGACAACACCACGGGATTAATTAAGCTGCACGCTACTGGTGAATACCCAGTCTACAGAAGTTGGTTATGCTGCATACTTCCAGCGAGGGAGTCAATCGCCTTCTGTTTTTCTCCGCACATCTCTCCTAAGAGGAATCCCTTCGACTATCTAACTTCCACGAGCTGTCGATACCGTTGCTAGCAGAATACCTTCATTCTCGGAACTACACTAGACCGATTACAGCTAAGTTTTACTATTTAAGGCACTTATTCATAATAATAATGAGTATGAAGCTCAAGTACATATGACATAAAACGGCTCAATCGCAAATATTTAAGTAACTTTTATCGGTGTACACTCCTCAACCGGACGTTTGTTTTTAATCAGATCAATAAGGGCTGGGGCGCTTTATTTAGGGCGGTTGTCGCAGACACAAAAGGCCTTTTGGGTTTGCGGGAGATACATACCCTTTCATTCTAGTTTAGATTTAGTGTAAATCGCCATGTGCAAGTGATATGTGTACTCAGAGCCTTAATAGCAGCAAATTCTCAATTTAAATGATAACTTTAACTCGAGCGTAACTAAAGCTTACCTGAAATTCGACACATTAAAAGCGAGCCTTATTTATTGTAAGCGAGGCTGCTGCTAACGCACGTAACTATATACGACAGTCTCTCTATTTCTGTCACATTCTCCTATATTTTAAAATTTGTTTGTTGTGCTGAATTGTCTATCTCTCTCTCTTTGGTTTGTGTTCGATTTAGCATATTATATTTTAAGTAAAACCTATTGATCTCCTGTTGGTCGGTTTTATTTCTTTCTTTATCGACCAGGTGGCGTCTTGTTAGACCAGCAGTCTAATTTCTTATAGTTATTCAGGAATCTACGCAACTCTCCGACGAAGCCGGACGCTGCTGCTGTAACTACTATAAATATTCTTATCCTCCACGAATTTAGTGCGCTACATAGAACCGAATTCCCTTTAGTTCAGAGGTCACTTCCGAGAAGCGTTTGAAGGTTGCACGTACACATCAAACATGAATTTACAAGGTTAGGTTAAGTTAGGATATTTAGATCTGTCTTTCAAAATTAAATAAAATTGTAACGAATTATTCATTACGAAAAGTCGTGCACGAAACATTATTTAGGATTATGTTCATATTTGTAAGAATTATACGTTTGACTATTTTTCTATAAATTAAAACTTTGTTAAATCATAAACCACATTATTATTATTATTATTATTATAAGAATCCAAGCCTTTGGGATATTGTAATTTAAATGATAACAATTAAAAGAATAATAACAATTAAAGTCTCATGTTCACATTCAATATAAAATTATTTTATTCAACACAAAATTCAATCACTGCAATATGATATATAAATACTTGGAATTTGAGCGTTTGATCACAACTTAAAACTAATTAAAAATCTAATACAAACAAAGAATACCACAAAGATCACACAAGAATTATAGTTATATTTAAAAAAACAAAACATGTCTTGTTTACCCCAAGTCGTAAGCCAGATGAACTAGCATAGCGTAGTGCATGAGTTTAAAGATATTTATGTTTAGGTCTTAAAAACTTACTTCACTAGAGAATCTACGGAAAACACAGTGAAAGACGTGAAACGTACGTAAAGCAAGACAAGCAAACTGTTCGCTGTGAATAGAGATTCTTAATATTAATTGTCGCAACGTTGCATGTTATTCATATCAACATGTAGACAAACAAAAGGGAAAAGAAAAGATTGGTGGAACGGAGAATGCGAGAAGGGGAAAAAAGGAAAGATAGAGATAGATGAATACAAAAAGTTAAAAGAAAATTTTAAGGGAATATGTGTAAAAAATAAAGAAGAACATAAAAAACAAACTGAGATAAAGATTAGAGAAATTAAAAATGAAGGACAGGTATGGGAATTCATTAATAAAAAGAGGAAAAAGGAGGAAGGATGGAAGCAAATATAGATGGGGAAAAATGGGAAGAACACTGTAAGAAGTTAGTAGGAGAGAGTGAAAAAACAGCAAGAAATGAAGAAGTTGGAAAAAAAAGGATAAGACACAGAGAGGGTGGAATAGGAAAAGAAGAAATGGAGAGAGCAATAAATAAAGTAAAAAAAGGAAAAGCAGAAGGGACGGATGGAATACAAGGAGAATAATGGAGGTACATCGGAGAAGGAATGAGAGAAAAGTAAGAGAAGTATTCGAGAGAATATGGAAAGGAGAAGGGTTTCCAGAAAGACAAGTATAGATACTTAGGTTACAACATCAGATATGATAACAAAGATAGAGACCATATAAAAGAGATGAAAATGAAAGGAAATAGAATAGTAGGACAAGTATGGGGGTTAGGGGAAAGGATATTTGGTAAAGATATAGAGAAAATGAAATGGATGTTTGAAAAGTTCGTAAGAAGTGTGGTACTGTATGGAGCGGAGATTTGGATTTGGAGGGAATGGCAAGAGCTGGAGAAAATACAGGAGAAATACTGGAAGTGGACGTTAGGACTAGAGAAAGAGACACCGGGGTATATAGTGGAAGAAGAGCTAGAAATAGAAAAATAAGGATACAAGCAGGAAGAATTGCAGTAAGATATGAAGAAAAAATGGGAGGAAAATGAAATACTTTATGAAGTTTGGAAAGAGATCGAGGCACAGAAGGTAAAATATGGGGCAGAAGAAAGAAGAAAATACTATGAAAGAGTGGGATACGCGAGAGAAGAGATAAAGAGATTAAGAGAGGGGAGAAAGATGGAAGAGGAAATAATTGCAAGAGATAAAGATACTCAGAAGCAGGAAAGAAGGGCAAAAATAAGGGAAGGAAAATATAACGAGAAATACATAAAAATAATGACAGACAAGACACCAAGGTACATAACAGAAGGAAAAGGAATGAATGAAATAAGAATGATTGCAAGGTTCAGAATGGGTAATGAAGAAAAGGAAAATAAATATTGGATGAGTGATGAGGAGAGATTATGCAGGTTGTGTGGGGATGAATGGGAAAATATAATACATATAAAAGAGGGATGCAGGAAACAAGACATGAGGAAGAAGAATGGAAGTTACTACTAGGAGAGAAAGGGAAGGAAAACAATAGATGAGGGAAGTGTTGGAGAGGAGGAAAGGGATGGAGGAGAGGAAAAGAAAAATACTGAAAGTTTAGAGAAGAGAGGGATGGAAGGTTGAAGAAGGAAACAGGAATTAGTTGAATTATAATTTAATGAAATATTATGTTGTTTTTTGTTTATTTTTTGTAAAGGAAAACACTGAATCTTTTGTTATAGAAATTTTTAAGACAAAATAAATATTGAATTGAATTGACAAACAAAAGTGAGAGTACTTAGCTTTGTTTGATGAAGTCTGAGGTTGCGTTGTATTCTTACACCGTAGCAGGTAGCGATCGTAAAGTCTAGGAGTAATCTCTTACACCGGGAACCAATTATGTTCACCCCGAAACCATTTACAATGAAAGCAGTCCGATGGTTCCAAAAAAGTTGCAGGAGAGTTATGAAGACCGAAAGGTTTCCTAGTGAATTGGAAAAGACCCCGGTTAGGGACGGTAAAAGGGTAATTGCTTTCGAATCTTCCTCTAACGGCATTTGCCAGTAGACCAAACGGATATCAAGTGGAGGAGATTAAGAGGTTTTACTTAAAGCCTAATACGCTAGATCAACCACAACAATTAGTCTTAAAAGAAAAACCGACAATTTAACAAAACAATAAACAAATCTTATAGTAATAGGTGAATGTGACAGAAAGAGTGACTGTCGGATGTATTCACGTAATAATAAAGCAATTTATACAAATAATGTACCGGATTCACAGGTGAGTTTTAGTCACACCAAACGTAGTGTTAATGTTCCAATTGAGGATTGGCTAATAGGAATACTCTGTGTACATATATCACTTACACACGAGGATTTATCTGGTAGAACATGCATCGACACTAACTTAAACTAAAATTGAAAGGGGTAAGTACCTCCCACAAACCCAAAAGGCCTTTTGTTTTCGCGTCAACCGCTCTAAGTAAAGCGCACGAGCCCGTATTGAGCTGGTTATAAACGTTCGGTTGTGGATAGTACCACCGAATAAGGTTTTACTTAAGAACTAAAGATCAAAGCCGTTTCATGTCGTATGTACATGAGCTTCACACGCATTAACAATAAATAAGTTACTTAAATAATAAAACTTAGCTGTAATCTGATGAACGAAGTCCCGAGTGTAAGAGTTCTCTGCTAGCGACGATATCGACAGTTCGGGAAGTTAGGTAACTCCAGGATTCCTCTTAGGGAAGGTGTGCGAAGAGAAACGAAAGGCGTTAGGCTTCCTCGTTGAAATTATGAAGCATAACCAATCCCTGTTAGATGTGGTAGCCATCGGTTGCCTGCAGCTTATCTAATGCGAAACTGTAGTGTGGTCTTTAATTGACAAGGAAGGTCTTATCCATCAAAACCATCTGTGCAGCAAACGTAGAAGAAGAAAGAACTCGAATTTTATTTTCAACCAATCGAAAATTAGCAATATGTGCGCCAAATACGACTTTGGTCGTAACATATTAATCGCGACATACCTGTAACATATTGCTCTCGACACACGTTTTATATTCAGAAAATAAAGCAGTAACAACATGGAATAACATTTTAAACAGTTATGTAAAATATTATAAAAAAATAAAAACCCTTAAATCAGGCACTGTTTATAAAAAATAAGAAAGTGCATATTTTATGATCAATTGCAATTCCTTTCTAAATCAATCAAACATAGTGCAACTTCCAGTCTTAACCAAGAAAAAAATGAAGAAATAGAGGAGCAACAAAACGTAGATGACAGCAATGACAATCCATCAACCTCAAGATAAGAGACGTTGCAATTGTTACCTGCAGAAAAGCGAGATCCTGCAAAAAAGAAACGTCGAGACGATTTTAAAACAGAATTGTTAGATATTTTGAAACAACATGAAAGCAAATTCACAGTCAGTGAAGATAAATAGTCTCTTTATTCTATTTTACCGACTGTACTAACATTGGACGAATATGACAAACTTCAATTTTGTGTAGAAGTTTTACAACTGCTTAAACGCTTTAAATTTTTTTTTATATAAATACATCTACTTTTAAAAATATGGTCGTAATTAATTCTCACCTAACTGTAATTACAAGACTGGTTGTCTGATATTTGTTTCTTGGCGTGCTATATGTTTCTCCAAACGCTGCTGCAAATAATCAAATATAACAACAGACAAAAGCGACCTTCTTTACACATTTCATATTAGTACGTGGGATGACTGTCCGATTCTGCCGATGAAAAGAAATCAAGTAACCGACCGATGTGTAAAATAATTTCGGTTTTTCACCGGTCGATAAAATAACCTTGTTGTGGAATAACCGTTTGTGGCAAGAGACCTTAGGCTTATTTTACACTATACGGTTTTTTAACGGTAACCGTGCCGTTGTTTCAATTGTATTGTGTTCACACGACACACGGTTGTTAGTAGACGGCGTGCTGGACTCTTAATAAATAAAGTCTTGGCAGTTGCATCTCCGATGGATGAACAAAAACGACGCATATTGTTAATAATGCTATGGTATCGTCGTAAACAGTCGCGAAAAACCAGAAAATTTTGGATTCATCCACTTCTTTGTTTAACAAGATACTAAAGGACAGTTCAAAATGTTTTAATTACTTTCGAATGTATGTTGCCAGTTTCGATGAAATATGTGCAAAATTGTAGAATGCTCTACAAAAATAGGACACACATATGCGAAGTTGTATACCTCCTGTGGAGATGGTTGCGGTTACACTCAGATAAGTAAAGGGAATCACAAATTTTACCACATTTATTTATTTCGTCAAAATACAGAAGTAGTAAAACATTATAATTACATCACTCAAACAAATACATACTTTGCGATTTTTCGGAAGAAATAGAATATGAGGGAGATAATATATGTGGTGGAGTTTGTACATAATCGTTCCTCGTGTGTATATTGTTTGCTGGAATTGTATTATCTCTTCGTTTGATAGACTGAATCAGTCGAAGCACTCCAATCTGAAAATCACAGATTTGATCTTCTGTTAAGTTATTAAGGGTGTAGCGTTTTAAAATGATTGCTACCTTATGTTTAAATAAGGCGCGCATTTCCCCCGCTAGTTTGCATTCAATGCATCACGACCAGCAATTTTTCCCACGAGACGAAGACTAAGAATGGCGACTGAGTGGTAGAAGTACGCTGTTGTTAAGTACGTTTAATGTTTTTATCTGTTTCGTTTTGAGTAAAACGAAGTTTGAATTAATGGATTAGCTTAATAGCAAATCTATCCACGTTTTTGGTGTTGTGTACGTTCCGTTGAAAGAAAAGTTTGATTCAGAAGAATAAACGTGTGTTCCGAAATTAACGAATATTCGTTATCTTTTTGTGCGTTTGGTTTCTACGTTTCTGTCGGCGAAGAATCGACTACCCACTTCGTTATTAATTTATGGCAGAAAGGAAAATCGTCTTATGGAAAATTCCGTATACATTACGTGATTCTAAGTGCAGTAACCATCTGATTTCGTTCACACAACGATCATAGTCAGCCCAATTACCTGTTCGAGCTTCGACAAAATTCAACGGCCCTTATCTTAACACAACGAACTCCAAGTAAGTGCTTATAATAAATATTAACAATTCTTCAAACTTTCCGTGCATTGAAGTTAATTTTTGACTTACTAAAGTCGGCCCAAACTGTTTGCAACTAAATCGCAGTCGTGGTTATCTTTGTTTTATCGCGTTGTACCTTACGTTATGTAGTAACGTTTTTAACGCTTGTAAAGGATCCTCGCGTTTTAGGTTGTTAGTTTAAGTTCATTGAAAGAAATTTAATCTTTCATTTGATACCGTAGTTTATAAGTCAATTCAGTACTAGAGTCGACGAATGTCAATGTGTTTTGTTTATTATTTAATGTTGAATGTTATTTGATTATTAGATTTATACTTTTGCTTGAAATTTGTTTTTACTTCCTTAAAGGTTTTGCTTGTTTCCCTTAATAGATAAGCTGGCGCCCATTATTCGTTATTATTTACGATTTTAATTGAGAAGCATCTCTATAAAGGTAAGCAACAAAACATAAACAAAAAAGCAAACATTCCCATGACCCCTTGGAGTCTCTGTAGCATTTTTCTGAGCTTTAGTCGGTGCAATTTAAATGTGTTCTTAGTTTAAAGAGTTTTTAGCCATTACAAGGGAAGGTACTATTCCAGCAAAAAATGCCATGTGTGGATCTTGAACACTATGTTGTGATGACTTTGGCGGTACCTCCAATGTCTGGATGATTCGCTCTTCAAATGCACTCATTTTTTGTTTGTAATGTCGTTTTGATTCTGGTGGCAATCCTACCTCATTAGCTTTATTTTCCTCTCGTTTTGGTAACTGTAGTGACAGTTTCTCTCTCGTTTTCGTTTATATCCGCATTACGGTTTAAACTATCTTGGGTTTCATTTTGTACAGCAACTTTTTTTGAGAACAATAATTGGTCATGATATACATATTTTCTCAAACGGTTGGCAGAAGCACCGGAACGTGACATCTCATTGCCTTTTTTTAGATACTTTATAAAACTGTCTTTCATGCTGGTCCACTTATTCGTAACACATTTCCCTACAAAATAAAAGTCATTCAGAGTGATAATAAAGTTAATTTTTTACAGGTATCTTGCTACAGGGTGTTTCTTTACTGACCTCCATCACAGATACAAGTTAGGAATTTCAACAATTAGTAGAATTGTTCAGCAAGTCCCTCATGTTATATGGAATGTTTTACATAATGATTGCATACCTGAACCGACAGCAGAAAATTGGAAATTAGCTTCAGATAACTTTGACAATTGTGCCAATTTTCCACACTGTATAAAAGCAGTCGACGGAAAGCATAATAAAACCATCACACACTGGTTCCACGTACTTCAATTATTTTTCCATTGTTTTATTAGCTGTAGTGGATACTGACACAAATTTTTCTACGTACATATTGGAGCGTACGGAAAAGATTGCGATTCGACAGTATTTAAAAAGTACTACATTCTGGAAGTTATTAATAGAAAATTCATTATCTATTCCCCCTCCAGCGCCTTTAGATGCATTTTAATCTGATCTACCCTATGTACTCGTTGGGGATGAAACTTTTGCGTTGGATGATAACTTACTACGCCCTTTTGGTGGCAACAACTTATCTTTAACAAAAAAATTTTTACTACCGTTTAACTAGGAGGAGGAGGTATGTCGAATGTGCATTCGGCATCTTTTCTAATAAATGAAGAATATTTCATTGCCCGTTAAACGTATCAACAGAACTTGCTGTGGATATATAGTTAAAGCTTGCTGTGTTCTTCACAATTCCGTTTGTGGTAGAGATGGATATAATCCACATGATACCTTGACGATAGGTGCAAATATAGGGGATGTACCTAATAGTTATTCAGTACGTGGAGGATTGTCCGCAAATGAAAACAGAAACCTATTTGCTTTGTTAGTGACAGAGGAATGATTCCTTGACAACATTTAAAAATATAAAGAAAATATTTGGCAACAGATGTTAATATAATAAATAAAAGAAGTACCTATATCATTTTGTTCTTTTTTTGAGAGTTCGTCAAAGTTGTTCTTCAGAATTCTATAAATTTCCTTCCAACCCTCCAATGTCTTGTTTCTATTTTTATAATCTTCACTTGTTTTATCCCATAACACTGGCCGCTCTTCAAGTGAAATTAGTAGTTCATGATCTATTTCAATAACCAATAACAACACACGGCAGGTGTGCATGCTTCTATACACTTGTGTGCTTTTCACACCGTACACGCCGGCGTCATGCCGTTGCAGTGGACCTGCCGTACACGGCCACGTTAAAAAACAGCGTGTGTGAAAAGGGGCCAGTGTCACCAAATCGGGGGGGTTGAAAACAAAGTTTCTCATCATGTGAATACGAGTTATTCAAATGTTTTTAAATTCGGTGGTTTATTTAAGAATGAATATACCTTTAAAACGAGGTATCAGTCGACCCCTTTTTCCATAAAAAAAATTTTTTAAAATGTCATCAATATTATTTTGGCTCTTTTTTTCTATCATTTTAATATTATAAATTTATTATTAGTATTTTCACTCTTACGTTAACACACAAAGTTGTGCTATCAACATTCAAAAGTTATAGGAGACTTTTGGTCCTCACTGTATACTATTAACACTTTCGCTGCGACTATTTAGACTTTGGGTTACCCCAGGAGCTGAATGTTTTTTTTTAAATAGTGCTAGTTTGGGGATCAGAAGTCGAAAAGTATCAATGAAAATGGTATATACAAGATGTACGCTAGTTTTTGGACTATGACTCTCATGAGAGCCATGCGCACCCGGTCCAGAATTTCTAGCTCAGTGCTGACCGACTCTTATCGGAGCCGGATAAAATTCCAAAGAAGTTTTAATGTTTGGATGTAAAACATGATACAAACACATTTGAAAAACATAAATTTATCTACATATATATCATAAAACTAAAAAGGGTAACTGTTATCAACTAAAAAAATCATCAAAAAAAAACATCCTAAACATCCTCACCACTACTTGCCTAATTTCCATTTTACTTGTGAGCATTTGCAAAACATTCACCAACACAAAATCCAGGTTGTCCTGGGCATTGTTCGCAGTGGTATATTGTCTGCTTTCTAACTTTATTTTTGGAGCATTCTCCGCAACGCTTCCTTTTGTTCTTCCATCACTCCTTGTTTCATCAATTTTCGTAAGCACATGTTGCAGCGCATTCCTTCGTACAGGCATCGGCGTTCTCACTTCCTCAATGTGAAGAAGACTGCTCAAAAGCGATATTCGAAAATTGTACATTGATAGTTTACTTCCAGAATACTTTTATGCAGCAAATAAGCATTGAGGAGCATGAGCTGGAAAATGTATACCCAATTTTTATACCACTTGATGGACTTTCTTTCACACGGGTAGTATGAATTGAGTTGATCTTGGCGATCAACACCACCCATGTGCTGATTGTAATAAAAATGGGTTCAGGTTTTTCCTTATGACGATTTCTCTTGTCAATATATTGGATCATTTCATTTTTGTACTCGTTGCTTATGTACAAAACATCACGTTTGTCTCTCCACTTACCGATCATTATATTATTGGAATATCTAGCGACTGTTTCTCCTTTTTTAATTTTTGGCAATAACTTCTTGAGGATTATGTTTTCGTTTGGAACTAAGTGTTCCGTGCAGTAAGTTCCCCGTTTGGTTAGATGATTCGTGAGTTCATAAGAATTGTAAAAGTTGTCCATGTAAATGGCATGTCCTGAGTCCAAATAATCTTTGATCAATTCTAAAACTACCTTCTTAGTGTGGCCTTTTCCGCCAGTATCATCCAGGGCCCTAGTATACACCATAGATTTCAGAACAATGCCGTTTGGTTCGGTGAGCATGTATTGTTTTATCCCATACTTATGGCGTTTATTTTTATATATTGGCGGAAAAGCAATCGTCCCCGCCATAGTACCATAGATTCATCGAGAGAAAGTTGTTTGTTTGGATAATAGATCGATGCAATCTTATTGTTGAAAAAATTTATCACGGGTCTTATTTTGTATAATCGGTCATTGGGACGTTTTCCACCTTCGGTATCAGGATTTTAGCAAAATGAAGACAACGCAATATCAAAAGGAATCGATCACGGCTCATATGTGCTGAAAAACACTTTAGATTGAATAACGGATGACCTTTCCAATAATCCTGAAGCCTATTCAATTTGATTGTCCCTGTATGTAGCAATAACGCTACAAAAGTCAACATTTCGTCTACGGTGACACACTTCCATCGCGTGATTCGCGACTTTTCCGTAATCCCTTCTCCAAAAAACCTCTTCAGCATAATGATTTGTTTCATTAACTAAAAGATTGAGAAGCACGTCGTCAAAAATCATCCGAAAATAATCAATGGGTTCAGAAGTATTAGGAATCGGCACTAAAAGTTCATTGTTCTTGAAGAAGGGAAAATCTTTCATATTCGTAGAGACATCAGTCCAGTTTGGAATACCGTCATCAAAATCTGCAACCGCTGGCTCATCGGCATCTGCAACCTCCGGCTGTGAAGCTGCTTCAGGAACTAAACGTAAAAAGAGAAATTTGGTCATGACAACAAAAATCTTTAAATTTTACATTTATTGTGGCTAATATTTATTTATTTTTTATTTACCTTCGTTGTCTTCGTCATCATCGTCTGTAGGATTCTCTTCCGAATCAGACACACCTTGTTCGAGAAGACCATCTGATTCAGTATCACTCAAAATACCCAATTTAGGAAAAACATCGCCTTTTTTCCCTTCCTTTTTCTCTTTTTTTCCCTTTTTTCCCCTTTCTTTTTTTCGTCGCCCCTGGGTTTTTTTCTCCCTGGCCTCCCCCCCCCCCCCCCCTCCCCCGGTGTTTTTGTGCGTTGCTTTTTGCGTTTCCGTTCGGGGGTGGTGTTTCCCCCCGCGCTCTCTTCCGTGGTCTTCCCCTTTTCCTCTTCCCCCCCCCCCCTGGTGGGTTCCGCCGTCCCCGCCTTTCCGTCCCTTCTGTTTCCCTTGGGCTTTCCCCCCCCCCCGTTTTTTTTTTTTTCCCCTCCTCCCTCCCTGTTTCTTTGTTCCCCCTTTTCTCCCTTCCGTGCCCCCCCCGTTGTCTTTTTTGGTGTTCCGCTTTTGCGTTTTCTGTTGCGTGTTCGTCCCGGGGTGGTTTGTTTTCTCCGCCGTTTTCCCCCCCTTCTGTTTCTCGGTTTCTGTTCCCCCCCCCCCCCTCCCTCTGTGGTGTCGGTTCCCGCTCCCGCCCCCCCCCCTTTCGTCGGTGTCCCCTCCTCCCCCCCTCTTCCCCCCCCCCCCCTCCCCCCCCCCCCCCCCCCCCCCCCCCCTCTTTCCCCCCTTGTTTTTTTCCCCCCCCCCCCCCCCTTCCCCCCCCCCCCCCCCCCCCCCTTCCCCCCCCCCCCCCCCCCCCCCCCCCCCCCCGTCTTCGTCGGAGTACATCAACGCAGCCAAAAGTTCGTCATCAGTCAGTTTCTTTTCATTTCTAAATACAAGTTTTGGTTTTTTAGCTTTTGACGGACCCGCCCCATCGTCCGCCATTTCACAGGAGTTAGATACAAGCAAATCGCAAACGGCAAAAAATTCTCTATGTCCGGAAACGTTCCTTACACGCTCACATACGTACATCAACATCAGTACAACGCCGGCTTTAAACTAAGCCGTTTAATAAAGTAAGTTGCTTGGCTCCTATGAGAGTCGTGCGCACTCGGGTAACGACTGAGATGGCTCTCATGAGAGTTATGCGCAGCGAACGTGTTAAATAAGTGTGTACTTACTCATTTATAGAAAAATTCATACGTTGAAACACATTTTCACATTAAAGGTTGTTAAAGAAAAATGATTGATACTATTAACCTTTCTTTATATTTTTATCATACAATAGTAAGTATGTATTGTATTTGTACCTCTAAAAAGTGACTACAGTCTTATCTGTGTATTAGATCCATTTTGTTCGGTTGTGTGTAGTCTTGTAGCATTTTTTATCAAATCATAATCAAATTGTATCATTATAAATAAATAATTTGTTACCGTTGCGATAATCTACAACGTTAAATAAAACAAAATGTTATTTGAATTTATTTACTTACCGAATAAAGCATGGTGAAATTTATGGTGAACAGTTTACAGGCCATTACTTGTACTTTATTGTGCATCAAATGTAAGATCTCACGTTTTAACTAAAACACACTTTTCTTGCATCATTAACAAAAGTAATATTTTTTGTACCATATCAACTATGAACGTCTCTCGTACCGTAAGAATTAGTTTATGTAATATTTTTTTAGTTAAATCAGCCTATAAACGGAAAATTATTAGTCACGGATAGAAATTTTTAAATTTGACGTACTTCTATACAAGCATATTCCGTAGAAGACGCAATGAGAAATAGTTCAAGCGATGGTGACAATACTGTGGTCCCTAATAGTAGCACAAGTGAGGCATTGGTAAGGTAATCCCCAGATAAATAAACACATACCAACAAATAAACATGTGTAATAATTATTGAGGTATTTACAAAGATATAAATTAAGAGCAAAAACGAATAGCAATTACTAATAATTTTTGTCAAATTGACTAAACATCTACGCTGTTTTAATATCCTCTTTAGTTCAACATTTATTGTTACTTGCGTCTTAATATTTATATATTTATTCAATTCAATTAAAGCGCAATTTAAAAATTTGAAATCTTTTTCCTATAATGCTCATCCATAAATAGTATTGTACCTTTACAGAAATATTCACAGCTAACGTAAGTAGTTGACGTGCCAATTCTTCCCAATCTGATTTGTCAACCAACAATATCGATAAATGTATTAAGTAGTGTAATAGAAATGCAATTGTTTTTAGTTCTATCATCCTGTTTATTTTCTTTAATTTTGAACCAAGATCGGTTTTTCTTAGATTCTCGTCTAAGGTATTTATTTCATTCCATGCATTATTATTCGGTTTTTCATAAATTTGACTACATATTATAGCACAGACGGTTATAAATTGAAAGCCATAGAAGTGAAAATATGTAAAAAACAAAATAATTGGTGTTTTAAAGGTGAGCCGATGGTCAGTTAAGCTCGAAGCTACTAATGAAGCTTTTACGTACAAAAGTATGTAAATTATACTTTGAATTAGTTGTAAATACCTACTTAACCTCTTAAATTTGGGATTTCTTATTTTTGACATTGCAGATAATATTGATAAATATTCTAAAAATTTATTTAAATGAGTCGTTTCCTTCATACTTCACGTTATTCATAGACAAATGTTTACTGAACGTTTCATCGAGTTAAGTGGTTTCTTTTTTGTCTAATAAAACAAAAAGTTAAAACATTCTATCAAGTTAAAGAATTTATTAAATATTTCATTAAAATTGAGTGACAAATTCATTTCATTAATTTTTTTCTTTCTTTCCCACTTATACAAATAAAATATGATTAATTAAATGAAAAACTAATAAATTTGAAATTAATTAGGTACACTTTTTTTACTATATCCAAACTCCACATATGATAACGCGTGTTTTTTTAAATCCAATGTCGAAGTTGGCGTTGACATTTTGGAAAAAAACACACGTTACAATAAATACGTTTTATCTACTCATGTATAAAAAAGTATGCATTATTAAATGGAGAACTGTGTGTAAAATGGAATTTTAAAATTAGTGTGTGAAGTAAACACTTCACGCACGCATTTTAATTTAAAACAACTAATCATGCTACTTTTGATAAAACAAGTTGTTTGATTTTGAGTTAAAACATAACCCAATCTTTATTCAATTTTTAGTGTATGTAAGTACACTCATGAAATTTAAAACTTGGACACCACAATTTCTGTAAACAAAAGTTTGCACATTGTGAAGCGGGCTTAAGGGTATCATTTACAATTCTAACAGCAGGTAGTCTCAGCAGGGGTTATCTTATAGAAGGACTGTAGAATGAATCATTACACTAAGCACGTTTTAGAAAATAGGTAATTTACGTTGCTTACTTAATTTTTTCTTTAAAGAATATATTTGAAGGTATCGCTAATTAAACACCATAGCTCGATTAATTATCGAATCAAAATTTTGTTTAGGAAATGTTTACAAAATAAAATTAGAAATAATTTTGATTTAAAAAACGTCTACAAGCAATAACTTTTAAATTAAATCAAAAACTAAACATGGTTATTTGGGTTGACTGATTATTACTTATTTTTAAATAAATCTAACCTACTAATTATTGTAAGTTATTAAAAAAATCATTAAACTCTCTATTCATAATATTTAGTCCTTACAAAATGTATATTTTATGACGTTTCATTTTTTCTGTAGTTAATATAAAAAGTGAAAATAAAAACTAAGGCAATTCTTATTGTCAACGTATATATTTAGTTTTTTGACAAGAATTTATTACATAATTATAATTAAGATACCAAGTTATAGTTTAAAATTAAATGAAAACGTTTTTTTAAAATAAAGGTATTACTATATAAATAAATATAAGAAATCAATAATGGGTGTGACCTCCATTATTATTGATACATTTTTGGAGGCGTCTGCTCATTGACGCTATCAAGGTATCAATATAATTAATATTAATCGTTTGGGGGCATTACGGTTTACTGGTATAAAATTTGGCCCTTGTTGTCTTCGGATAACAGCAAGTATTCGAGCCCAAACATTTTCGATAATGTTAAAATCTGGGCTTTTTGCTGGCCAGGGTAACAGCTCCAAGTTATTTTCTTGTATCCAGTTGCGCAAAATTTACAATAAATTCTATGATGACTTTATGATTTGGTGCGTAGCTAAAAGTGTTAAGAACTACACAGAAAATGTATTTATTGCATTTTTTTCTGAAAAGTTCACCATAGCTTCTACTTTCTGGTCGAACTATTCGATGTTAAAGGCAACATTTCAATTAAAACATAACATTGACCTAAGTAAATTTTCTACATTAATTACATTTCTTAAACGATATTCGGAAGATTACAAACCAAAAAAAATCTAAAATGTTCACTTTAGAACAAATTGAACAATTTCCTTACGAATCTCCAGATAATTAATGTTTGTTACTAAAACCATTGTGTAAAAATTAGTAACTTTATAATCAATGGTAAAAGTGAGTATAAGCGTAACAAGTAATCGATAAAAATTAAATTTAAAAATAGAAATAGTACATAAAGTTTACTTATAAATGCTTTGTAGTTTGTTACTTATCAGTTTTGTTACAGGCTCTCCTCTGAATCTGACAGACGTCCCGTCGTAAGGTTCAGAACTTTGTTCTTGTTTGGGGGTTTCGGTATACGACACGGAATATTACAGCCAAACTATTTAATAAAATTGGAAAAATATATCTGAGATTGATAGAGACCTATAGGAGGAATATTTTAAAATTACTTTTGAAATATACAGGTGTCCCAAAATACACAGAACGTATCAAAGTTGTGTTTTTTTTATGGAATGCCCTGTATATTATTACATTTTCAGTTTCTACGTTTAAAATAAGAATGGATTTTATAGAGGTTTACCTTACTTAAACCTAAATGTTTTTGAGATATTTTGTATTTTATGAAAAAGTCGTCATAATTTTACCGATTCATATCTCAGCAACTAATATCTTTTTCCAAACTAAATTCGCACTGGAGTCTAGAATTGATCAGATTTTATGTAGAACTTGTGAAAAATCCACTATCGTATACAGGATGTATACAAAATCAGATTATTTATGTTTTGAACCGCAATAACTTGCTTATTTTAAATGGAACACCCTGTATTTTATATCAACAACAAATGTAAAATGTAATTACCTATCAAACAATAGTATAGTATCCTATAGCTAAATGTTCAGGTTGTCATGAAAAATGCAAATTTTTATAATGAAGACTGATTTGTAACAATTTTAATATTTATCAAGTAAGCTATACAACTTTGACAGGTGAATATTATGTATTTGTAAGAAAGAGAAAATTTGCATTGTGTACCTTTATCAACTGTATTAAATTTTGAGAGAAATAAATATGTATAGAGTTTACAAAATTTAATAAACGTACAAATTTACTTCACAATAATATCTCTTCTAATGCTCCACGGATCAATTCTAAGCTGTTTACAATATTGTAAAACATACTGGTGAAATACAAAAACATTTGCTTAAAATAAAGCGCCTATTTTATTCATGTCTGTCTCCGAAATTAAACGGGTACTTCCAGACGTCGTAGAGACTGAAATTCGGCATGCCGATGGGTTTTGCCTTCAAACCAACAAGAAAAATTCGAAAACCGGAAATTTTCATACAGGGGCGGGGCCACGGGGTCTTCGTCGCCATAGGTTTAACATTATTCAGAGAATAATGGGATCAACCTACATGCACGCGGAGTCTAGCAATATTAAATTCATGCATTAAAATTTGCCCGTCAATCAACGGGCTCTTACAAATACATAATATTCACCTGTCAAAGTTATATAGCTTACTTGATAAATATTAAAATTGTTACAAATCAGTCTTCATTATGAAAATTTGCATTTTTCATGACAACCTGAACATTTGGCTGTAGGACACTATAGTATTGTTTGATAGGTAATTTTAACATTTTACATTTGTTGTTGATATAAAATACAGAGTGTTCCATTTAAATTAAGCAAGTTATTGCGGTTCAAAACATGTCATTATTTAATCTTATATTGTACACATATGATAATGAATTTTTCACAAGTTCTACATAAAATCTGATCAATTGATAGACTTCAGTGCGAATTTAGTTTGGAGAAAGAGAATAGTTGCTGAGATATGAATCGGCAAAATTGTTACGACTTTTTCATAAAATACAAAATATCTCAAAACCTTTAGGTTTAAGTAAGGTAAACCTTTATAAAATCCTTTCTTATTTTGTTTGTAGAAACTGAAAATGTAATAATATACAGGACATTCCATAAAAAAACACAACTTTGATACGTTCTGTGTATTTTGGAACACCTGTATATTTCAAAAATAATTTTAAAATATTCCTCCGATAGGTCTCTATCCATCCTAGATATATTTTTCTAATTTTATGAAATAGTTTGGCTGTAATATTCCGTGTCGTATTCCGTGAATAACCCTGTATATATTGAGGCAGTTGGTGAACAAGGAAGTAAAAACTAAGGGGGGAAGATGTTTGCTTTGTTTCTAGATCTAAAAGCTGCATTCGATAATGTGAATAGGAAAGAACTATGGAAAGGGCTAAGAGAAAAAGGGATAACAGAAGATCTGATAGAAGCACTGGAAGAGTTGTATAAGGAAACAAAGTGTCAAACAAGAACAGAAGAAAAAGTTGGATAATGTTTTAAGACCAATAAGGGACTTATACAGAGATGTCCAGTAAGCCCGAGCTATTCGCGCTATACATGGCCGATATGGAAGAGGTAATGAAAGAGAAACAAAGGGGTCGAGTGGTAATAGGAAGGAAGAAAGTATGGGTTCTGGCATATGCGGACGATTTCGTGGTGGTAGCAAGTAAGGAAGAAGAAATGAGAGGAGCAATAGAAGTAGTGAAGAAGTATATAGAAGCAAAGGGAATGAAGGCGAATGTTGGAAAAACGAAAATAATAGTGTTTCAAAAAAAAACAAGGAAGAAGGAAAAGAGAAGAGAAAAAGTGGAAATGAGAGAAGAAGTGATAGAAAGAGTGAACGAATGGAAATATTCAAGATATACTATAAAATATAATAATAAAGATGAGGGCATATAAAGGAATTAATAAAAAAGGTAACAAAGTTGTGGGGCAGGTGTGGGGAATAGGAGAGATAGTGTTTGGGGCTAACATGGAAAAAGAAAAATGGCTTTTCCAGAAATTAGTGATGAGTGTTATGATGTACGGAGCGGAGGTATGGGGATGGAAAGAGTGGGAAAAAGTGGAAAAGGTACAAGAAAACTATTGGAGGTGGACGTTGGGGCTAGAAAAGGAAACACCGTCATACACAGGGTGTAACAAAATAAGTGTAAAACTTTTAGGGGTGATTCCTTATCAAAAAAGAGATAGGGTCTTTTATATAAAGAAACTTCATTGGAGCATTCCTTGTTAAGATACAGTCCCTTAAAGGGGCACATAAAATTGGTTTTACATTTTTCTTCAGAAACACTAAAAAGTTAGAAAATTAAAATTAAGGTGACATTTTCTACTATCAAAAGTAATTTATTTGGTTTATCCCATGGTTGTAAAGGGTGGAAAACGCAACCCCTAAAATTTATTTCCATTGTACCTTTTTGTCATATTATCTGTTTACCATTTAAAAATTTATTTCTAATAGCTTGTTTCATTCTAAACAAAAAATGTCTCTTGAATTTTTTGCCCAGAATTAACCAGTTCGCAGCAAAAAATATTTTACGAACAACTACAGAGATACATCGGCATAAAACGAAAATGCGAAACTAATTTATCTAGTAGGCCCCTATTCGTGATAGGGACAATTAAATTGGTATCACGCTGTCAGTTTGTTAATTTTTGAAATTGAATTAATAATTGTGTGTTGTTGGGCCAATTCTGTAGTCCTCCTCGACCTATCCAATAATTTGGATATGTTTGAGTTAAATGCTGACGTGCTGCTTGACTAAAATGGGCGAGAGCCCCATTGTGCATAAAAAACATATTCCTTCTGACACCCAAATGAACTTTCTCCAGCAGTACTGGATGCACTTCTCTTAAAAATTGAGTGTATGCCTCACAATTTAATCGAGGAGGTAGAAAATGAGGGCCAATTAAATAATTTCCAATAACTCTGACCCACACGTGAACAGAAAGCTGTTCTTGATGGTTAGCTTAGACAATACCGTGAGGGTTTTCATCAGCCCACATGTGGTTATTATGAAAATTAATAATCTTCCCAACAAAATGTACATTCGTCTGTGAATTCGATCGTCTTCAGAAAGTCATTATTTCTTCTAATCATTTCCTTCGAAAAATCTTGCGATAACAGTGCCTGTACTCGTTGTAGATGGTAAGGGTATAAGAGTTGTTCCTTTAATATTTGAAATACCGTTATATGATCAACATTTAACTCAAAAGCAATCTTTCTAGTACTGCTAGAAGGTTGTTCTTCAACCAAGTTAAATACTGCTTCTTCAAGCTGTGGTGTTCTAACTTCTCGATGGCGACCACAATCATGCATTCTTTTGTTGAATGAACCATATTTTCGTAATTGTTGTGAAGTCGGGCAAATATTCTATGCGAAGGAAGCTGCCGTTCAGGATACATTTCACCATTTCTTCTAGAAACTTCTAACCCATTCCCCTGCGGCAGACCGTAAACGTAATGTATATCAGCCTGATTTGTGTATGTCATTTTAATAACAAATGAATTATTAAACTAACAAATTAAGAACAGAACAACAACATTATTATTAATTCAATTTCAAAAATTTACCAACTGTGTCTCTGTAGTTGTTCATAAAATATTTTTTTGCTGCGAACTTGTTAATTTTGGGCAAAAAATTCAAGAGACATTTTTGGTTTAAAATGAAACAAACTATTGGAAATCAATTTTTAAATGGTAAACAAATAATAAGACAAAACGTTTCTTTATATGAAAGACCCTATCTCTTTTTCGATAAGGAATCACCCCCTGAAATGTTTTACACTTATTTTGTTACACCCTGTATAGTTGAGGAAGTAATAAAGATGGTGAAGATATGAGTACAAGTTGGAAAGATAGCAATGAGGTATGAAGAAAATTTAGAGTAAAGGGAGGAAAATACAATTCTAAAGGAATGTTGGAAAGAAGTGAAGAAGCAGAAAATAAAATTAGGACAAGAAGAAAGAAGATTATATTAGGAAAGAGTAAGATATGCCAGAGAAGAAGTACAAAGAAGAAGAGCGGTAGGCATAAGTATAGAAAACGACATAGTGAGAAGGGATAATGATACGCAAATTCAAGAAAGAAGAACAAAAATAAGGGAAGGAAGATATAACGAAGGATATGGAAAGATTATGAGCGAGAGAGTATCGAAATATAAAACGGGAAACAAAAGTTTAAAGACGAAAAGGATGATAGCGAGATTTAGATGTGGGAATGAAGAAAAGGTAAACAGGTATTGGCTAGAGGATGGAGAAAGAAAGTGCAGAATGTGCGGGGAGGGATGGGAGAACTTACAGCATTTGATGGAAGAGTGTGGAGAAATCAGAAGAGAAGAGAGAAAAACAAGTAATATTAGGAAAAGAGGGGACGGAGAGGAATGGATGAGGGAAGTAGTAGAAAAGAGAAAATTTTTATGTGGAAGAAGGGTATTTTAAGTTTCGGTGTGGGGTGATTTAAAGAAGGAGCTTCGTTTTTAGGGAATTTGTTTAGTTTAGTTACCGAATCGTTTGTAAAAATGTAAATTTAGACAAACTAATAAATATATCTACAAAAGTTTCCCATATGGTGCAGACTTTATGTCGGGCACTGTATACATGCAGCATCCACGAACCGTATGCGGTAACTAAACCGAAAAAAATGTAAACAGCTATAACTGCAATTTTGCAGAGTTTGTGATATTTGCAAAAAATTTTCACAGCAATAGTAAATTCATTACTATTACAGTACAGAGAAAAAGTCATTATTGTCAATGTTAAAAAGGACATCAACTGCTTGATAGATTTGGGTTCGGGTAGGTCTGTGATCGCCCTTGCCTTTTCTGGACCCACTTGGATGCCTTCAGGAGTGATGTAGTGGCCTAGGTATTTTACCATGTGGCAGCCGAAGGTACATTTTGACCTCCGGGCGTGTATTGTATTGGCGTAGCTGGTTTAGTACTATTTTTAGGTTTTTGTTGTGGTCTGAACCGAGCGCGATAAGAGGATGAGGTCGTCTAGGTAAACCAGTTAGGTTACCTAGGAAATGCTTGCACGAAAGCGGTACATTAATCTCTGAAATGATGCAGGTGCGTTGCGTAGTCCGAACGGCATTCTCCTGAAGCGAAACAGCCCGAATAGGATTACAAAGGAGGTTTTGTCTTTATCGCAATCGCGTACTGCTATCTGCCAATATTCGGATCGGAGATCATCCATCTGCGGTAGGGGATAGTAGTCAGGCACTGTCAATTGGTTCAGCTTGCGATAGTCTATACACACGCGGACTTTGTTTGCTGGTTTCGGGACTATCATCACTGGGGCGGCCTCGCTGTAAGGGGTGGGCTCTCTGGATGACCCGAAGATGTCTCTGTAGTCTTTGAGCAGAGCTTGGAGTTGGGCTTGGGCAAGTGGTGGTAGGGCCTCCTCCTTGTTTGGGCGTTGTACTAGGTCTTCCACACCGGCTATTAGGTTTTTGACCTGGGGTCTATTCTTCCTCGTCGAGTGGAGGAATATGTTGTGACCTTGCGCAGTCGGGGCAATGTCTTTGATGCAGCTGGTGAAGGTATGGTATTGCCTTTCAATTGAGTAGTCATCATCGCCATCGGTGGCTTATTCTTCGTCCAGGCCGAAGAGGGAGGGCATTCTTGTGGATCGTTCTAGCCCTAAGGTCATTGGTGGACGCGCTGACGTAATAGTGGACCTGTGGTTGGTCCCTGAAAACAACATTTCCGTGAGGGTAGGTCTAGGATGAGGCCAGTATCTTCAATAAAATTCGACCCCTAGCAGCGTCCTGTTCTGGGCGTTGGGTAAGACTGTAGTCCAATGTTCACGTGTGTCGTGAGGATTTTTTGCGGTCTATCTTGTCCGTCTGCCAAGGTTTATCCGGTGTTTGCGGAATTGGTTTCTTAGCGTTTCATTGCTTCGTAGAGGGCGTACCCCGCGATGCATTGCCGGGCTCCCGTGACGATGTAGGCATAGCATCGGTTTGTGATCATGTTTCCGTGGATTATGGGGCATGTGTGCTTTAGGTTGGCTGGAGAAGTTTCTTTCTCTCAGCCAGCTAGAAGGTCAGCTGTGCTAGCGCGGTTTTGCTTTCGTTGCACTTCTGGCACTGACTTATGACTCCCGGTGTCTGGCAGTCGAAGCAGGCGATTTGCGAACCAGAGGTCAATGGCGAGGCTGGAGCGTATGTTGTGTTAGTTACCTTCTTTCTTTTTCTGCATTTGTCGACAGTGTGGGCCAGGTTCTTACAGAAGTTACATTTCTTTCTGGGTGATGCTCCCCCTCTAGGTAGCTTAGGCGCTGGTGCTGTCGGTTCTTCCTCGAGCTTCTTGCGGGCTCGTCTATGTAAGAGAACGTACACTGTCCCGAGCTGGAGCACTAGCGGCATCTTGCGGTCGTCGGGTAATTTAGCGAGGAGCGCTCTCCGCGGATGAAGCGTTCCGTCGTCGTAGTTTTAGTTTGTTCTGTTAGAAAGATATCTCTCAATATTTGGTGGGGAGCCATGGTGGACCCAAACGCTTTACGGAAGTGCTCTACTGCCTCTGGCCACGTCGCGATTGTGTCTTTGACTTCCTGTCACCATGTTGCTGCTTCCTTTTCTAAAAGCTAGTTGTTGGGGGGTGTGTCCGGTCGTGCTTGTGGTAATCACAAGAATCAAGCAAAATACTTATAACAAACATTATTATATGCATGATACACGCTAATTTCCTAGCACAAATAAAACGGTTCGTTAGCTGTAGGATGATCCCTGGGAGATGCGTTCCTTCAGCCACGTATTGCTGTATTGATCGTAGGATGTCTTCGGTTGATCTTTCTGAATCCTATAAGTGGTCTTCGGCGAAGGGCTGTTTGCGACAAGTACCACTCGCGCCTTCGCATGCTTAGCGTGTGTGTACACGGGGTTGCTAGTGCTTCGTTACATGATTTATTAATTCGTGTTACACGATAACTCAATTTAAAAACAATAAACATTCCTTATTTTCTGCGGATGTAACGAAAATTATTGTTAATTAACGCGCGAACGAGGTTATTATTCGACTATTGCGTTATCAGTATTCACGTGTTCTTTTAATTGGCAAACGGTTTTCAAATACCTATTGAACCGCACGACGCTTACCGCAAATATTGAAGTTCGATCCAGTATTACTGAAACATTTTCAATTATTGTCAGACTCAATTAATCTATACTTCCGTCGGCCACGTAAATTTTTGACTGTCACAGAACGCTTTACAATAATGGGAAAAAGTTGTTGGAAACTATATTGTGTGTTATTTTTATTTAAACAATGTTTTTCTAAAACGGATTTCTTTTCCTCTTTTTTTCGAGAAACATTTGAAGTTAGAATCCCTGTCTTTAAGGCGTTTAAAGCAGCCGTCTTACATAAACAGATACCTGGACCCGTCTTTAAGGGCTGTCCATTGTTAAAACATTTATATGTTATATTTATCGCATATTTCACTTTCGACACGCTCTAAAACATTTATTTTATCCTTGAGCAAAACGTTGCTATAATTTCTGAGGAAGGTACGGAAAACTTACTTAGACAAAGACGATTAATTTTGGTAAAATGAAAGAATGTAACGATATTAAGTAAAACCGTATCGATCATTAAATCTGGATCAACTTTCCAACGGAAGTTCGATCATTTTCCCTTCAAGAACAGGTCGTACTCGTCTAACGGGGGACAGAAGTTGCTGCAGAGCACATGAAAAAAGAGTCAAGAGCCAAGAAAAAAATGAACAAAAAATCAGAAAGTTTGATTGACTCAAAAAAATGAAAAACAAAGTTAAGCCTCAAAGCAATTGTTCAGAAGAAGTATATGATTGGGACTCTAGTGGCAACAGCTCAGAAGTCGTAGATTCATATGTAGATATAAACAATTTGGAAGTAGAGGATGACCTTTTTGAGGTATATAATCTGAAGCTAAACGTCCTTGGCGAAAAAAATCAGTGACTTATGTTGACGGTAAAGTGACCGAAGTTAATCGGGCAGCCTTCGATATATTGATAAGATTTTTGATAAAGAAGAAAACACATTTTCACTTTCCCGTCACTAGAGACAAAGCTCTTGTACCACGAGACAGTGTAAAGAAAATCCTTCCAGTGCCGTATACTCGACGTGGGTACCACAATTTTGAAATACAATTTACGAATGTCGCTGTTGGTTAGGATCTGTTATTAGTTTGATAAGCCATGTACTGCAATGTGTACTCTTTTAACTAAAATAAATAAATCAATGGTTTAGAAAGTTTATTTTAATTGGTAAATAATTACCAAATTACTTGATTGACTTGATTGATTAACAAGATTTAGTAAGGTACAGATAAAAGGTTGGTAACACTGTTCGACATAGCAGGCCTGACAACTCTAGTAAACATAATACTTGTGTATGTTTAATTTTTCTTTACACCTCTAAAGCTGCCCTGCACATATTGCGGTGACATATATAAAACTAAATAACTTTTATTTGTAAAGCATTCTATATTTAACATGAGATTCTATTAATTTTTTCATAATTTATCTTAGGATCTTGGCTTGAATCTTTACAACAAATTTTAATACGAATGAAATAATACTAAAGTACAATTTTTATGCACATTAAAACGTAACTTAAAAATAAACTCCTACTACAAAATTTCTATTATCTACGTCTAACATTACTTACTAAATAATTGTATGTGAAAATCTGATTTTAAATAAATCGTGCGTTAAAAAATAAAATCGTGATTAAAAAACAATATAATTTAAAGAGGACTTTCATTATTAAACGATTTTGCTATTAAGGATGACTGCCAACTAACACTTGAAATAACAAGAAACGATTACCGCAGAACTCCACATTGCACCGATATTAATAAACGTCATAGAACAAATGTGTAAAATAAATATTTTTGTAAATATTCTAAGATTTCGAAAATCTATTTAGGTTAATGGCCCTTTCGGCTTGATAGATTATGCCCAAAATCTATTCAGATTTGTACTATTACATATGAAACTCATATGCAAAGTTTTATGAAAATCTGAACGACGGTTTTCACATCTATTAAGAACATGAATTTAACTGCTAAGCCGTTATACAAACACTGCTTACGAGAGTCAGTCGTGCTAAACGGGGTATCGCACCTAAGTTCCTTAAGATGAGTTAAAATTCTCACTCTCACAAAGCGAAAATGAAATTCCGTTTTACAAAAAAAATGGTTCAAACAAAGTACAATAAAATTTCCAACAACGTTTGTACTTCAACTTTTTTTGAATAATTGATATTTGTGAAGATATTGTTACATAGTTTAAACAAAAGTTGTGTATAATTAAATTACACACAACTTTTGTTTGTAAAATTAATAGTGTTCTAATAATTTCAAAATTTGAAAATACATAGATTGTGCCCAAAATCTAATCAGATCTGCTTGCGGAATTATAAACAAGATCCATATATCAAGTTTCATAAAAATCGGACTGGTGGTTTCTTGATAACTTGTTTATATACGGATGGACGATCGGCCATCAAACATATTTTTTTTGCGTCATTATAACGTACTAACTCTAATTTGTCGAATAAAGTAAAAAAAAGAGTGTTCAAATTTTCGTTTTGGAACCGTTCCATAACTTATTTCAAAAGATGTGCAGTAAAAAAGTTAAACCGTATGTGTTTCTCTGTGGAAGTAATCGTTTCTATTTGCCAAAATTAGTTTTGACGTCGCTAAAATGAGGATAACACACTCACCGCAGCTCACCCATAAAGCCTTACTTCACACACTTGTATCATAAATAACTATTGCCTACTTTGGTTCTTTGTTCGTAAATAGACGTGGTGCTTTTGTTTTCGTTACTCTTTTAAGTTACTTTAATTTAGTTGCTAAATTTATCGATCTATTCTTAATACCACATTAGTATTTGTTTTCAAAAGTCAATTTATACATTTATTATTTTGTTACCTATCTTAACTTCTACACACCCTTCAATGTTTGCTACTTAAAACGTATTGCAATGATCGCAAGGTCGTTACATTGTATGAATTTGTAACTATGTGTATTGTGTAATATTAGGATACATTTATGTATTGTATACTATAAGGATAAATTGATATAAGGTCTATATACGTGTTAAACCTAAGTGAAAATGGGGACGGAGGCACTTTTGAGCAGTAAACGATGGTTGGTATAAAGTTAAGATTGGTAATCAAACAATTAATTTGTTGAAATTGCCATTAACCTTTTAAAATTATAATTTTAAATATATATAAAATGTTTTCTTACGCCAGCGTATTGTAGACAGCCCGCGCATTGTAGTAAGCTCGCGCATCGTAGAAATTGATTTCATAGAAATACAACCAATGATCAATAATAAATAAAATGCAATTAATTAATTAACGAAAGATAAATATAAAGAGTATAGAAAGTAAACATCAAGATTAATAACAAACAAAAAACTCAGATCATATAGATGATCATTCAAAGTCGTTGAAGGTTGCAAGTAACTCGTCACGCGTTTCTATAAATGATTGTCTTAACAAGTTGGCAATTAAATGAACAAAATTAACGATAAACGACGAACAACACACAATTACAACCAGGAATAATAATTACAACGGAATGATGAAATAACTGACAGAGGATGACATTAGCATAAATTAATTCACTATCAATTTAAGCTGCAAATTTGAATTTATCAAATTTTCCAACGCTCACTTGATGAGACAATCATTTATAGAATTTATACAGTGACAGGGAAAGAGTTTGCATTAAATGGGAAAAAATTTTGTAATGTTTGTACTGTTAGAAACTTAGTTATTTAAATTATGAATGCTTACGTTTTGTTAATTGTATGTATAGGGTTAGATATATTTAGCTTATACAACCTTGGGATATGTAATGAGATAATATTACATTTTATATGTATACTATGCTATTCAAACAAAAGAGTAAATAGAGTTTCTAAGGCTTATGTTTAAAAAATATAATTGTAATGTATTAAATGTATGAAAGTTTGGTTAAATTAGCGTTGTAAGTTTTGATAATTTGTATTTGGTGATATAATACACCATGTAAAATGTATGTACAATCGATAATAAAATTATTTTTAGAAATTGTTGCGTATTTTTAACCTACTCTACCTTTAAGTGTTCAAGTAGAAATTGGCAAATAAATTCGTCTATATAGTCAAATTAATGGTAAAGTTTAAACGAAACTTAGACCATGTATACCTATAAATGATGACAGGGACTCGGTGATGGTATGCATTAAGAGTTGCACGTTAACAATTACTTTTATCAATCAGGTTCACCAAGTTAGTTATAAATCTAGTTAGAAATACTCATTAGTTAGGGGATTTTTTTTTGGAACACTCTGTATGTTGGTATTATGACGTACAAACAAAGAAAGGTAGATACACAAGCAATGGGTTAAAGAGAGAAAGATATATTATGAGCGGTGACGTCAGAGGTGAGGAAGTGAGGTCCCAGAACCCCCCATCTCCCTCTACTGTCGTTATTTTCTTATGAAAATTTGCACATAAACGTATAATTTAATTCTGAACACCTTTTCTCTTATCCATTTTCAATATTTTGTCATCTAACCTCACTTTTTACATATTTAAGGAATATTTTTTAAATTTGCCGCCATGACAGTGGTCACATGACATTTGTCAAAGTGCTTTTTTTGTCATTCGATATGCTCAATTCATTTGCCAAAAGAAATTTTTGGATATCTCCCCACTTTTTCTTCGTTTTGATATGCACACCTTATACATGTCTATCTTTATACTATACAATTCACAATAGTTTTAATTCAAACATTGCCAACAGCTTACAACCTCTGCAGTACGGGAAAAAAAGGTACTCACTTTATTTACTTATTTAACTAAAAAATACATGGCACACTACAATACGTCTAGTTACCTTGAGCAATGCATACGAATGATACATTTAATAAGATAATTAAATAAATTTACTTTACTTGTATTCTATATTCATTTTGATTTGTATTGTTTACTTGTGAGGCATTTTTATTATATCCCAATCAAACTGTATTATTATAAATAAATAATTTGCCGTTGTGGAGATGATCTAGGAGAGTATAAAAGTAAAGACGAATATCTAAGTACGCTATGTTTCTTACCGAATAAAGCATTGTGAAGTCTATGTTGAAAAGCTTACATGCCATTATATTTACTTTGTTGTGCATTAAATGTAATATTTCTCGTTTAATCTGAAAAGTTATTTACATTTAATTTTTACGACAATAAATGTAATTTTGTACCGTATACACTATGACCGTGTCACGTGACGTAAGAATTAGTCCGTGTAAAATTCCTTTAGTTAATCCCGCCTACAATGTAAAATTAGTAAAGAAAATATTCCAGTAGGTATACAATGTACTTCTGCGCATGTGGTCTCGGTGCAGGACGAAATAAGATACAGCTCAAGTGATGCTGAAGATATTGAAATTATTATAAGTGGCATACGTAGTCCATTATTAAAAATTTCTCCAGTATAACAAACACATATGAATACATATACATGTGTGATAACTATGCAGACATTTATAAAAATATAAATTAGGAGCGAAAATGAATACGATTTATTGATATTTTTTGTCAAATTAACCAAACATCTACGCTGTTTTAATATGCCCTTTAGTTCACTGCTTATTGTAAGTTTCATTTTAATTTTCATGGATTCGTCTGATTTAATTAAAGCGTAGTTTAAAAGTTGGAATCGTTTTCTTATGATGTTCATCCAAGAGTAGAATTGCACTTTTACTGAGATGTTCACAGCTAAGCTAAGTATTTGACGTGCAACTTCATCCCAATCAGCTTGTCTTATAGTAAACAAATTGATTAAATGAAATAAATAGTGAAGCACAAATCCAACAGTTTTATAATGTGTTGTTTTATTCATTTTGGTTAGTTCAGTGCATAACTCAGTTTTTCTTAATGCCTCGTCGATTTGAGTTAGTTGCTCCCAAGCGCGATTATTAAGCTTTGAATAAATTTGACTGCAAATAATGGCACTAACAGTAACAAATTGACTACCGTAGTAGTAAAAATATGTTAAAAATAAAATAATGGGAGTTTTTAAAATCATATCTTGATCTACAAAGTTTGTGGATACGATAGAAGTTTTTATATACAGTAGTATATAAACTATACTTTGTATCAGTTGTAAATATCTACTTAATGACTTAAACTTGGGACATTTTACTGATCTCATTGCTGAAAAGACTGCAAGATATTCTAAAAACCTATTATTTAAATAAACTGTTGTTTTCATTGCGTTACAAAACGTTCTTTCTTGGCTATATAAAGATACTGACACCAAGATGAATATTACATTCTGTTTAATATAGTTAATTGCGTTTATTTTACACTGTAAGAAAACAATGATATTATTTTTTATTAAAACAAGTGTCTTAAATAAATGAATCTATCTATTTAATTTAAAACATCAGAAATATTTACTAGAGCATAAGAATATAAAGATCAATACATAATTGTACATGAGGACTGTAGGAATTTTATCGAAACATTCAGATTTTAAACAAATTCATAAATTGTATTAAATAAATCATAATAAATAACAATAATTAGACGCCACTCTGTTGTTTATTAAAGTAAAACAGTTTTTTAATCTTAACGCAAACACTTAGTTTCTAAAGTGTCCACAATTTTGTACAAATGGTCACGTCTTCACTTGCCTTGCATGATATTTTTTATTAGTTAAACTTAAAAGTTTTCATACATTTATCTTATGATTTTTTAGTAATGTTATTAACAAACATGTTACGTTAAATTTTCGTCTAATTACAAACTCCGATTTTATGAGTGAGTATTGTTTTACCTGCCGCAGTAAGTGCATTTCATAATGGTTGTCAATTTCAACACTTTATTCTGATTTCATCGTGACATCTTTCATTGTAACAACACAATAGATCGGTACATATCACCGATCCATGAATTATGGATAATTTAGTCCAAATTTATGAATACGAACTTTGATCTTTTCACGCATCTCCTGCTTACGTAGTAGTTTTCTTTCTTGTAATTTTTCTTCGGTATATCGAACTCGAAAAAACTCTATACGTACCTAATTTATTAGTATTCATAAGAACCTGGTTTCAGACGTTAATAGCTATTATGAAGACGAAGCTACGCTATTCCATCTTAACGATGCGACCGGTTGCCCATTATAATTTTTATTTAAACAGAATCTCGAGCAAATAAAAACAAATGTGAAATATTATTGTACATCAAACTGAGTTGTTGACAAAGACAAAGATTTGTAGTTTCTCTCTCGCGAAAAAAATTCTGTCAAGTTTAAGACCCAGTTCTGGAAAATTATTTTGACGATTTTTTAAGGGTTAATGCATGAGTGGAATAGTAACTACCGTGGTCCATGACGTTTTATCGTAGCCAGTTCATCGTGGCCTAATTACCATCGGGACCATTTATCACCGATTATTTCATCGTCGGCCGGTTCATTGTGACTACATTTTTTCAGAAATTATACAGCCATTCTTTTTGATTTGTTAGGTCATTAATAGTCTGACGCAGTATAGGAAACGCAATGGGAAATTCGATGGCTGGGTATCAACCACTTTGAAATTGAAGAACAATCGCTAAGCTGACGATCGGATCTTAAATGATGGCTGGGTGTCAATCACCCTGGTAGCGATCGGATCTTGCGAGTAGTTACTGATTATAACAATAGAGACAAAATTAAATATTTACGTGTTTAGCCCATAATTATCAGTTTTAACTGTATTGTGCGTTTCGATTACAGAGTGTTTTACTCTTAAATATCGAAGATTTGATTTACAATAAAAAATAATTTATAAAGCTTTTCTATTATTAAGGTAAGTGGCCCAAATTCAGACACCTTTAGGAATTTACGTTACATTTTTTCAATATAATTAATAATTATTCAGTGACATTGATCAGTTTTAATTTTCTAGAATTAATAATTATTTCTAAGGAGATCTGGCTAGTTATTTATCATAAAACTTAAATAAATTAATTTAAATTATATATTTATTATAACCATCTCAAAATCACCTAATTCCGACAATAAGAGTCCAGTTTGTTCCAAAATCAGACATGTCAGTGTACCTAATTCTGACAGTGACTAATCACACATTTTTCGATAAAAATAAAATCACTTAAGTATTTATTATTAAAAGTTAATACAAAAATAACTTGAAAGATTTCTAATATTACTACATATGATTTTCTAACTCTTTAACAGCAAAAAATCCTCTTTTATTTATTTCCACAGGAGGTTTGATCTTCTTGATGACTTCATGATAACACCTTTTCAGTGTTTTTATTTGTAATTTGAGCTGGATAATAGTCTTCAAAATAGCTGACAATTACAAAATCACCAATTTTTATTTCGTCAACAACTGTGGATTCTACTTCATTACCTGTTAAATAATTATTGTATAGTAAAATTAACCTAAATACTTACTTATGTAAATTTGTTTCTTACCTTCATCTTCAATTTGGTCATTTTCTGTTTCATCATTATTCTGAATTGAGACTTCTTCACTATCTGACCCATTTTCATCCTCTGTGTTTTTTGTTTATTTTGCCGAATAATCTTTTTCTAGGTTTTTACTTTTTCTTGACCCAATCTCTTGTTTTCTTCCCTTTTCTCTTTCTATCATCTTTTTCTTGAATTGCTTTTTCTGTTCTTCCTCTTTTTTCAAGAAATATTCTCTCCAAGCATCGGAGGTGCCTACAGAAGGAACTTTAACTCGACTCTTTCTTGAGGTTATTTTTTTGGTTGGTTCAGGCCAGAACAAAGAGTTTTTAAACGGAGATGGTATAACCACTCCTGGCAATACCCTAGAATGTTTAGTATTACTGCAAGTATCCACATTTTCAGCTTTATTGGCCGATGCTTCTCTTAGATACTCGTTTTCAATGATATCAGTTCGTTTCTCTGGGGTCAATTGAATGTTTTTAAAATTTTTTCTATATTCTTTTCTGCTTTATTGACCGATTCCTCTCTTAGTTGCTCATCTTCAATGACATTAGTTCGTTTTTCTGGGGTCAATTGAATGTTTTCGACTATTTTTCTATATTCTTTCTATCACATTAGGTTTTGTGGTTTTGTCAGTTTCTTTCTTAGCTGTTTCGTCAATGCTTTTCTTTTTTCTATTATATTTTCTTTACCAGGATTTTCCTTAGGACCAACAACAAGTTTTACTTCGGTTTCAGTATTTTTAACTGTGGGTTCTATTTCAAAAATGTCTTCAGGTAATGCATCATCAGTTTCAAATACAATTGAATTTTCCCATCCATCTTCTAGTATTAGGCCTTCTTCTATATCTATTATAATGTTGGGAGTTTTTTCTTTATCCTGAGATAATCCCGATTTCTGGTACATTTTGTCAAATTTCATACAAACCTTTATCTTCAATTTCATCTGTCCAGTCTGCACCCATCAGATCATAACATTTATTCAAAAATCTGGCTTAACATTAGATTCAAGATATCGCAAATGACTCACTATTTCAGGATCTACTGCTTCTTTAGTTTTGTTCAACTCATTGTTGTCGTCAGTAAGAAGTTTATGATAGTCGATATTATCAACATTAAAAGGAGAAAGACCACATACTTTAAAAGAATTTTTGAAAATATTTTCCAAATTTGGTATTGATTTTAGAACATTTTGAAGAACAGGGGCAAAGGTGTCTTTGCCTAAATGTTTATAATTATTTTGGGTTTTAAAATTTTGTACTTCACTTTTCCATTTCATTTTTAAAGATTTAAACAACCCCACATCCAGAGGTTGTAGGATGTGTGTGGAATTTGGTAACAAGCTTATCACGATTATTTGTTTTTCTCTGCAAAAGTCTGTCAGAGGTAAAGTCACGTGTGATTTATGCCCATCCAAGTATAATATTACTGGAAACTGAATATTTTCAGATACAAGCCATGGGTAAAAAATGTTTGTTATAAATTCGAAAAAGATTCGGAGGTCATCCATCCGCTGGTTGACTTTCTAATCCCCAACCTTTAGGCACCTGTGATACTATATGCTTTGGTATTCTTTCATAAGCGTACATTACCATGGGTGGAGCTAGTTGACCAGCAGCATTACCAGTAACAAGAACAGTCAGACATTCTTTGTCATCACCGGATCTATCATGAAGTGACTTACTTCCTTTCTTAGCAAGTATCTTACGACCTTTTGGCGATAGAAAAAGCAGATTCATCCGTGTTGAATATTCTTTGTGGATCAGTAATATTAATGTTAGATGAAATAAAGTATTCTTCAATTTCTTTGTGCCAGTTTCTGATTTTGTTTTCAGTTACGGCTGCTCGGGATACGCATAAGTTTTGTGCTATTCGTTCACTAATTTCAGGGTGCCTTTTAGTAAATAAATCATACCAGTGACGACCTGGTCTTCCATCTGCAAAATTGTTAGAACGCTTTAAATTTTTTATCAGAAGTGAAACACTGTCGAGCAATTGATCTTTGGTTACAGGAAAACCCATGCGCCCCATATTAATGATCCATTGAACCAATAGGTTTTCTTCATTTACAGTTAGTACTGAAGGTGCTCCGCTACGACATTCTTCTGGGTAAATACCCCGAATCTTCCCAATAAGCGTAGTTCTCGGATGTTATATTGTTTCGCGACAGCTAAACACGGTGTGCCATTTTTTATGGCATCCAAAGCACGTCTTAAATCGTCTTTGCTATATTTGCAATTTTTTTAGCCGACATTCTGTAACTAAAGCAAAGATTTCAATGATAAATAATAATAATTAATACTAATGATATCTAAATGTACAAATAACAGAGAATATCCGTTTACATAAATTGAACGTAATTCAGACAGTTGAAATCCCTAACTCTGACACCTGTGTCGGAATTTGGATACAAGCTCTTAAAGGAACTCTATTATTTAAAACGGTGTAGACTTATGTTAATCTAAGCGAAAAGAAACAAAGAAATCCATATCCAATACATATCTTATGTACACAATTCCGACACTCAGTGTCTGATTTACGAAACATACGAATTTGCTTGCACCTAATTCCGAGACCATAAAATTTTTTAATTCTGTAATTACACTGACAGAAAACCCTGTTAAAATGAAAATTTAAAGCCTTTGTATTCAACTGCAACAAAGTTTATTCTAATTTTCTCAATTAAGGGTGTCTTAATAGTACATAAAGTAATAGTTAAAATCTGCTTACCTTATAAGAAATTCTTGGTAGATAATCACAGCACACAATTTTCAACCACCATCCAACTCACAGATTATGGCACTGACCGTTACAATGTCGGTAAAATAGAAAACGAATTTTGACTGATAGAATTAATGTTAAATTGTACCAACAGATCTCTTAACGTATATCTGGATATTGTAAATTTCTTATTTTAACGGAATAAACAGAAATATGTCTGAATTTAGGACACTGTCTGAATTTGGGTCACTTACCTTATATACAGTATGTCCCCGGATGGGGTTGCCAAGAGGAAAAACTTTTTATTTTTAATTTTTCGAGAAAATATATTCTTCATAAAAGTTTGTGCTTGTTTCAAAACCGCGGAACCGGTTCTCCTCGTTCTAATTTTTCTTTCCATTCTAGAGAAAAATGGAAAAATAGGTTCATTAAGTTTTTTGACTTTTATTTATTAAATGACAATGTTGTCGAAAGAACAACGAATTTAAGTAATTCAAATAATGGATAATCAATACTTTTATCGAAATATTGTATTTTTGATAAAGTGACATTCTCCACCAATGGTACTGTTGTATCTCATCATGTAAGGTACTGGAGCCGTTTAAATTTTTTAAATAAAAGATTGAACGATTTACCAATTAACTATCGCTCGAGATGTTATTTCTAACAAGATGGTTGTCCTGCCCATTATGCGCGAATACTGGTAGAATGGCTGACTCAGAATTTGGGGAAAATGGAATCGGTCGAAATGGTCTTGTTTTATGGCAACCGAGGAGCCCTGATTTGACTATGGCAGATTTTGACTTATTCAGATTTTATAGTTATCAAGAAGAACCAAAAGTTTCTGTATTATTTACATCTCAAAATATTTTGCACAAAATCTGTTCAAGAAATTCAAAAACATTTAAACAATTCTTAATAATAACAATAACAATAACAATTTAACCTAATAATAATAAATAATAATGATAATTTAATCAAAAACAATTTTATTCGATCCATTCACCCTCTTTTTGAACGCAGAGCTCAAGTCTTCGACGCAGTTCATCATAACTTCTTTCAATTTCTTCGAGTGATATAGACGCTGCCGCATCTCTGATTCTCTCCTTTAATTTTTTGCATCCGGAGGAAGATTGTTTGCATAAACAATTTGTTTCAAGCGGCCCCAAAGATAAAAATCTGCCATAGTCAAAGCAGGGCTCCTTGGTGACTATAAAACAAAACCATTTCGACCGATCCAATTCTCCCCAAATTCTTGAGTCAGCCATTCTACCACTATTCGAGCATAATGGCAGGACAACCATCTTGTTGGAAATAACATCTTGTGCGATAGTTAATAGGTAAATCGTCCAACCGTTCACTCAGAAAATTTTGCAGCATATTTAAATAGGTGTGCTGATTAACCAAATTAAAAAAATGATCCAATAATGCCATGGTAAGAAATTGCACACAATTAGTTTCGCTAAATATTGCCTATTACGAGCGATTCGGAAATGGGGATTGTGGCGGCTCCAGTACCTTACATGTTGCGATGCAACAGTACCATTGGTGGATAATGTGGCTTCATCAGAAAACACAATATTTTGATAAGTATTGATTATCCGTTATTTGAGTGCCCATCCACAAGCAGAAATCCAATCGTCTTGGACTATCTCCTGGCTCTAAAGCATGATTGAAAATCGGTTTGAAGGGATGACATTTCAACTGCTTTAATGTTTTATGGATATGGGTTTTACTCATCCCTAATTCAAGCGATCTTCGTCGTAAAGATAACTTTGGGTTATTTCGAACCGAATCCATCACAATAAGGGCCGCAGCGTCATCTTCGTTGCGAACTATTTTAGTTTTTTTATGTAAAAATTTCTTGATTAATTTTTGTGCACCACATTTTGATATGAAGACATCCAGGAATTTTTGGTTAAACTCCTCAACAACTTGACGAATTGCTTTATCACCTATGCCGTAACACTGAATAAGGTAAATTCGTTGTTCTTTCGACAACATTGTCATTTAATATATAAAAGTAAAAAATCTTGTTATCGGTTGCAATGAAAACGAGATCTAATTTTCAACTAAATGAACCTATTTTTCCATTTTTCTTTAGAATGGAAAAAAAATTAGAACGAAGAGAGCCGGTTCCGCGGTTTTGAAACAAGCAAAAACTTTTATGAAGAATACATTTTTCTCGAAAAATTAAAAATAAAAAAGTTTTTCTTCTCGGCAATCCCATCCGAGGACATACTGTAGAATACTACGAGTAGTATTTCAATAAACATTTGCAGTGTATTGCTTGATGAGTACAATTTAAAGTAAATGCGATACGTTTAATAAAGCAATCAATAAAATGAACTTTATAATAAACCGGCGACCAATGAACTAAGACGACGATGAACTGGGCCGGTGATGAAACGGCAGCGGTCAAACAGCCACGATGAACTGGCCGCGATGAAACGTCTCTTACCGTAACTATTGTGTATGGAATGTGGGATAAAACTGATCTCATCTTCTATTGCAAATAAATTTAACAATCACACGCGAAATTAAAACTTTTGCTAACATTGCCACCACTTTAAATTACAGAAAGATTTTACAGGTTAACGTAACAATAGATATACACAATGCCATACATTTCATTAAGATTGGTTGGGGAGGGGGGTAGCAAAGGATTTTCAATAACAATGTCCAGGTGTGGGATTCATACTGAACAGGATCAGTATCATTACACAAACCGAGACACGGGTCTGCTATTTAACACCGATAAAGTTATCATATTCTCGAGCGTTAATACAATATTGTTTCTCTCATTCCTTTAGGAATTTGGTGGATTTAACACAAACTTCCGAAAACACAACAAAATTTCGTTTCTTAGAGAATTCATTTTCTAACTTACACATTGAAAACCACGTAAACATAAAATTTGGTATGATTAGACATACTAAAAGCATTAACTTTGAAGCTTTGAGCCGTACAACATAATTAATCAGAGTAGATATTGTTACGCGACTGAATTTACTAGAATAAATTAGACTGATCGCGGTGTTTCTAGAACTTCGTTTTCGTGTAACTTTCAATTAGCTTCTAGATATAATTTTAGAGTTATAAAAGCGTGTCAGGTATTTTATTTAGTTCAGTTCGAAGTAATTAGTCTTCAGTTAAGTTTATATAAATTATAACGAGTAATCTTGTGCATCTTTATACGAACTGTATGTGTTAATATAAATAATAAGTGTAATTCGATCTAGGCTGAGTTTATTAATCTAGCGGTTTGTGAATTGGTTACCATACATACCTAAACATACAAATAAGTTTTTCTATTTCGCAATTTATATAGATTTGTTTCCGTATTGTACACGATACGGAAATAAAGCTCTTTCCGTACTGTTTTAGGGATTTTATAAATTTTAGTGTATAACTAAATAATTAACAGTTTTAATTTTGACGTAAGAAAATTAAGTGAGGTTTTGTTTGGTTAGTTCTTATTAAGTAGATTTTAATATTCAAAGAAAATTTAATGTTAATTTATGAAACAAAACTTAACAAACAATATTCTTCCATCGACCGCGCATTTATAACTTACATTAATGTAAACAAAATTGATTTTAGTATAGGCAACTATACATACACATTGGCGTTTTATCTTCAATCAACTACAACATGAAAGTATAAATAAAAATCTGTCGTAATTTATAGCAAAGCAAATTTTAATAATAACAAATCGACATTAATCTACAATTGTAATAAATCTTGAATTTGTTCACAGTGATTTTTAAGACACGGTAAATGTAAAACCAAACTTTATCGATAAGGAGTCTTAAGCAAATATGTCTCTGTTGCAAAGCCATTGACAGTATTGAATATATGCAGGATAATTGCCTCAATAAGTTGGTAAACTGCTTGCACAGAGTAAAGATATAAATATCTTTCTTCGGTATGATGACAAGTTATTATATAAAGTTCAACTTGTTCGAGATGTGCTTAAGTTACATCCATGATTTATCAAACATTGTCAAACGCTTTTGGTGTTGTCTTTGTAGGTGGACCATTATATTGATTAAGCACCAATCCGTTCCCACAAAAAAATGTAGTCTTCTTGTTTTACTGTGATGAAAACTATTTTATTTCGACAAAACAATCGAAATTGAGTAATTTAATTCTCCATCAACTTGGTGAGCTTATATTAAAATACTGTTGGGAATAAAAGACGAAGTTCTCACAAAAAAGTAGAAAGGATGAAGTTAGGTTATAAATTTGTGGTTGTGGTGCGTTCACAATAGCATTTCTTCTCTAGAATTATAAGAGTATATAATTTTATTAAAATTACAAAGTACGGTCGACGGAAAAGTTTTGTAACTAACTGGTGAATTAAACGGTGATTAAAAATCTCAACACATTATTTTGAAGATAGCAAACTTTTAATTTTCAACAGCATTTGTTGCTAACTTTATTAGGATATCAACTACTCTAGCAACATAGCTTTAAACCAAAAAAAAACACTAGATCATATATTAACATTTATTTCTTGAAGTAAATTTTTGCGAAATAGAAAAAATAGTATGAAAAACAAGTGTCACAACTACTTTTTGTCTTCGTGCGACAAAAAGTGTTGTTGTGACACTTGTTTTTCAATATACTATTTCAAAACAGTGACACAATATAAGGATTTTTCTGATACGTGATCTTACTGTAGAACGACTATACAAAATTAGTGATTGAAGTGTGAGCACCTAAATGTAAAGATAATCAGTGGTAAATGATCAACAATCAGACTATACATGTGACTTCCTTTTGGTTAAATTAAGGGTGTTAATAAGGGCGTTAAAGATACTTACTAGCAACAACTGATATTTTTAATAGTGCTTATCGTATCACCATCTATTAAACTCACTTTATGTTAAACATTTATTGATAATTATTCAGTTCATAATACAGGGTCCGGCAGGGAGGTATGGATGATTTGGGCGGGGCGCCGTGCGAGGTAGGGATAACCTTGGCGGAAGGAGGGAGGGGTTATCTGTTTGTCATGAGTTGCCATTTTAGTAGCAATGGAGACGTTGTCGATAGAACATCGTGTGTTTGTGTACGACACCTTTATTGAAACGGGCCGTTCCGTCGTTGAAACTCAGAGAAGTTTGAAACAATAATGAAGTGGGTAAATAACTTTCAACGAACAGGTTCTTTGAGACCTGGAACTGCACGTGGTGGTGAACGAACGGTACGAACGCCGGAAAACATCGAAAGAGTGCGTCAAGCAGTTCAAGCAAGCCCTCGTCGTTCGGCTGTGCAACATGCTCGTGCTCTTCGATTGTCGGACCGATCAGTTCGCCGGATTTTACATCTTGACCTGCATTTTCATCCGTATAAGCTGATGGTTGTCCAACAATTGCAGCAAAATGACTACAGAAGACGATTCAGATTTGCAGAAACAATGTTGGAGAACATGACTGATGATATTGTTTTGATTATAAGTGACGAAGCCCACTTTCATTTATCAGGAGTGGTAAACAAGCAGAACTTTAGGTATTGGGCTTCTGAAAATCCACGTCAACTCCATGAAAGACCTCTACACAGCGAAAAGCTGACTGTTTGGTGTGGCATTAGTCGAAACTTCATTATTGGCCCTTACTTTTTTCGAGAAAATGGACGAACCGTCACTGTCAATACAGATCGTTACCTAACGATGCTGCGTGAGTTTTTTCTGCCACAGTTGAGAAGACGACGTATCAACATCAATACTGTATGGTTTCAACAAGATGGGGCGACATGCCATACATCGAGAGCAGCTATGGAATTTCTTAGGCAGACGTTTCCTGGGCGCATCATTTCGTTGCGTGGAGATGTGGAGTGGCCTCCTCGGTCACCAGACCTGACACCTTGTGACTATTTTTTATGGGGCTACCTCAAATCACGTGTATACATACACAAACCACGTACACTTGAAGCCCTGAATGAAGCAATAACTCAAGAAATTCGAGTAATACCACGTCCAATGCTACAGAAGAGTATGGACAACTTCTCACAACGTCTACAGGAGTGTGTGGACAAAACGGACACCACTTATCAGATGTTATTTTCGTACATAATCAATGTTTTATTTTTTTCCTCTTTAATTTTCATAATGGCATCATCAAGGTACACACTGAAATAATAAAATTTTAGTTTCATTTGAAAATGAGTGTGTAGCTATTATTTCAAATCATCCATACCTCCCTGCCGAACCCTGTATTACATATTGCAGTAATTGTGCCAGGTCATAATTGTAATGTATAGACGTAAAAAGATAATAATGTCTAGTAGTAAGATATTAGAGGTTTGTTGTATGTAAAGAAGTGAAAGCGGGGTAAAGACGCTCTCGGGTAGTAGAGAATGATGGACGTGTAGTTTTTGAGTGCTTACAACAATTAATACAGAATGTTCTTCGTTAATTATTAAAAGAAGTGTTATAATTGTGACATTAAATAACACAGTTATTGAAAATGGTTTTAAAACCTAAAGGGAAAAATGGGAGAAATAACTAAGAATAAAGAAAAGTTGATGAAGCAGTTAATGAGGTCACTGCCGAGAAGCCGTTGAAGGTCGCACTTACACGTCAAACATAAATTTACAAGGATATTTAGATCTGTGTATTTAAATTAAATAACATTTTAACGAATTATTAGTTACGTAAATGTAGTGCACGTAAAGTTATATAGGATTACGTTCATATTTGTAAGAATTATACGTTTAATTAATTTTTTTAAATTAAAATTTTGTTAAATCATAAACCACATTTTATTATTAATAATCCAACCCTTAGGGATATTGTTAACAAAATTAATTTAAACAAAGAAGGTCTCATGTTCGCATTAAATAAAATTATTTTATTCTATACCAAAATGCAATCACTGCATAATATGTCAACATTATCTTGGTTACTCATAATACGTTAGTTACAAATTTAATACGTTAAATATAAAATTATTATTGCCGCGTCACCTATCAACGTCTTTGTATATTATAAATCGCATAATATTCTCGTTATATTATTAGCTATAATAACAGTTATATATTTTGAAAATAGGGCGATTGGATAAGAGTCTACAAGTTGACGCAGCCAGCTTGGCGCGGCTAACTTGACGCAAACTAAATTTGAAAACTTGGTGCCAACACAATGTAAAATCATTGGCTAAATTATTAATTCACTATCGTCATAATTTGTTTTTTTTTAATTTCGAATAAAAAAAGCTGTTTTTGCTTACATAAAATGAGTAAAGAAAATAACTTTGGTTATCATATAAAACAAGCAGAATAACCCGCTAGCGTCACAAAACCTAACTAGCAGTGAATTTTAAACTAGATAAACCTATAGTAGTAAAAGGGTGCACTCAAAAGCTTCAATTAAATAATTCAAATTAGATAAGTGTTTATATATCAAGAAAGTGAAGACATTAAAACTGTTTTTTTGCTCTATGTCAATGACATCGTCGTAGAAAGTAACACTAAAAATAAGAGCAAAAAAAAATCTTTTTAGGTATAGAAGTTACACGGATTGAAGATTGTTGCACACGAAATCAAGAATCCTATTTTAATAAGCTATTAAAGCGATTTGATATGCAAGATTGTAAATCAGTCGACTGAAAGGTAATCAAGAACCCAGTAAGATGCTGCTCCATAAAAAGCCGTTTAAAGAACTAGTAAGATGCCTTTACTTACATAACACACACACACACACACACACACACACACAACCAGATCAGATTCCTACATGTTGTTTTCAGAATCATGCTACAGAAGAACAATGGAAATGATTAATGTGAATTTTAAGATATATCATACCTACTGTATTTTACTAAAAAGTTAAGTACTGATTTGTTAGTTGGATTTGCAGATGCGGACTTCGATAAAAAATTTAACATCAGGTTTATGTGTTTCATCTATTATATGGAAGACAGTTAGTTGTGGAACCAAGAAACAATCAACTGGTTCTATTTCTTCAACAGAAACCGAATATATTCCATTCCTTCTTAACTGTAGTAACAGAACTAATCTGGGTGAAACAGTTGTTGGTAGCATAGAAGATTAAAATATGTCGACGTGAAACATAACTTTATTCGTAATCTGCCTGAAGATATAGTGATAAATGTATCTAATATACTGCGTTGAAAGGATTATTTTAAATTAAAATTTTTTTTAATTGATCTCAAATATGTTGAGTCTTCTAGAGGAGTTTAAGGGGATTTTCAGGTAAACACCATAACTTTGTAGTCGGCCAACGTTTCGACTAGATTAGTCCAGTCTTTGTCAAGGTATCTAGTAATAATTAATGGTTTAGAACTTGAACAATTTTTTGTGCGTGTCTTTAAAAATAGACAAAATACTAGTATTACTAGGACAAACGAACGTTAAATGTCACGTTTTTTGTTTGTTTATTTGAATCAAATTTGTATTGATATAAAATTTATAGTAAATATTTCTATTCAAATCAATTAATCAAACGTAAAGTTAAGATGATTAATTTTTAAGATTTTCAAAAAAGAATTTGATTTATATTTGTGTAAATAAATCCTTTCATCTAATTAAAGTAATATTTATGTTGAAATTAAGTTGTTACTTGTAGCATTCATAAACGCAAAATTATTGACATTACGTCTAAAGAAATATTTACAAATGCAAAGTGTAGTGAGAAAGAAAAGTGAACGATAGAAGAATCGATAGAAGTTGAGGGTGATGGTGGACCATCGTTAATAAATCGACACAAGTACATCGCAAATGAATTAGAATATAAAGTGGACCTAATAAATACAAATCTTTTGCCAAAAAGTAACCAATATAATAATTCAACGAAGGTGTGAATAAGGAAAATGTCGCCATCATAAAGATAAGTAATCCACGTCTGCTGTCATCAACATGTTACCGAAGAACAATGACATCACCAAGCGCATTAAGGTCGGTTTATTAAATTTATAAATAAAATGTGAATTCCCACACAAAAAATGTATTAGTTTTAATTAAATATTCATTTTACGTGCACACATCATAATCAAACGTAACACTTTGTTTGGTGAAATGTTTCTTCTTTGTTTCGATTAAAAGTTGCTATTCTATAAACCATTGGTATTTAATTTAGTATTTTATTTAACAAACTCAAGCTCCTGACATAAAGTTTAACCACATTTAGGGAGTCTCGAATTACAATTCAATATTTTTTTTTATTTAAACAATTTTGAACCATCCCAAAATGTACTTACCCAGTAAACAATTTGAAAAATTAACATATAAACTAGGACTTAACCTGTTGTAAAATATGTAATTTATACAAAGTTTAGAAAAAGAAATCAAATCTGAGTCACTTGAAAGAGCTCCAGTCTTTTCACCGACCCAAGAAAAGGAAATTGTGGATCACGTTTTAAAATTGGCAAATTTATTTTTTGGTATCACTTCCACAGGACTAAAAAGAATGGTTTTCAAATATGCAAAATCTAAGAAAATTAAACACAACTTTAATAAGAAAAACAAATGGCGGACAAAGGATGGTACCCAGGTTTTACAAAACGGAATCCGCCAATTTCATTAAGGAAGCCTGAAGCTACTAGTATAAATAGGATAACAGCTTTTAGTAAAACGGAAGTCGACCGTTATTTTGAAAATATAAAAACAGTACAAAATAAATATAAATTTCTTCCAGATCGCATCTATAATGTAGATGAGACTAGCATATCTACGGTTCCTAGAGAGTCAAGTAAAAGACTAGAACCTAGAGGAGTCAAACAGTTTGGAATCATTTCCTCGTGAGAACGTGGAAAAAACATTACAGTTATTACCGCGTTTAGTGCATTGTCGTATATAGTATAGTTATATTCCGCCATTATTCGTATTTCCCAGGAAAAGGATGAGCTCGCAGCTACAAAGGAATGGACCAAGCGGTGCAATTTAACAATAAAACGTTTTTGTCTTTGTGGCTAAAACATTTTCAAAAAAGGGCATTGTCAAGTCATAATAATCCCGTATTTCTTGTGTTAAGACAATCACTCAAGTCATACTTCGCTTGAAATATATAACTATTGTAGAGATAATGGAATTGTTATGGTTAGTATTCCGTCCCATACATCTCACAGGTCACAACCTTTAGACGTAACATTTTTTGCTGGATTAAAAAATGCCTACAGTGGCCATTGCAATTCCTTCTTAAAATCAAAGATCAGAAACTCTGAATTTCACAATAAAATAACTCTATACGATGTGGCCGAGATTTTCAAGCAAGCATATGACCAGGTTCCAAATATAGAAAAGGTTGTTTCTAGATTCCAGGCATGTGGAGTTTTTCCATTAAACAGTGAAAAACCGTTCTAATATAGAGAGATATATTTCTGTTCTATTATTACCTATAGATGAAGTAACGTCACGGAAAATGGAATCACAATCTTCCAAAACTCAACCAGAATCGCCCCGACCATCAATTAGCAGACAGTTATCTCTAAGTTCAAGGACTCCTCAAAAACAAGACTCACAACAAAAACGTTCTCACATTTGGATTAACCTTATTTCTCCTGTTTCTGTGACCAATAAGAAGATTTAAAAAAAAAATGTAGTCGACAAAAGCACCATTCTGAGATACTAACAACCACTCCTTTGAAAGAAGATTTAGAGGTTAAGCATAACAAAAAAAAGGAAAGAATGACAAAATTGCAAGAAGCTAAGAAAAAGATAGCTAAAAAAGTTATTAAAGAAGAGGACCTAAACATGTTGCACAAAAATAAAGGAACATCTAAAGTGATAGCAAAACCGACGAAATCGATTCTAGTGAAGAAGGGCTGTGCTATGACGATGAATTGGACGATGTGAGTGAGGAGAGATCTAACATTAAGATATGCATAATATGTGGAGATATTGGTAGAAAAACCGAAACATGGTTTCGTTGTACAAGTTGTGGAAAATGGGTACACAAGGAGTGCAGCATTTGTCAAAGGCTGCATCGACACCTACGTTGATAATCTTTTTACGATAGTAATACTACATTGCAGACATATATTGTCACTTTATACGCAGATAACAATAACGATAGGTTTTATCCTACACATTGTCTTAAAAGTACTTTTACATTGAGAAATCACGACCTCAAGGTAACGATCTGAATCGGCAAAGATGACGCACTGGTCGGAAAAGATAACGTACACTGCTTCATCTTAGTTAGTTAAACATTATTAACTGAAAATGCTTGTTAAAATTATTTACCGTCTAAAATGTTTAAATATTTACCTACGTCATGCAGTAATATATTGCACTGGAAAACTTTTATTTTAAATTGAAAAAACGAACATTTTATCAACATAAAATTTATAGTAAGTGTTTATTCAAATCAAACAATAATAAGGTAATAAAATTTAGATACAAATATCTAGAACCAATCTAATTTCAATTAAGAAAAAGAATTATTTTTATTTTTGTAGACAAAGCCTTTTCGTTTAATTAAATTAAGTAGTGAATATAATTTGTTTGTTGTAAAAGTTAAAATAAAATTATCTACAGTCTAAATAAAAGAACTATTTATGTGAAACGTCCGGTTGAATTGGACAAAATATCACGTATTTGTATTAAGTTACCGACAGACGGCATCGCGAAATTAAGATAACAGCGATAACTGGAAAACAAACTCAGTAATTATGTGTGTGAACCTTTTGAAGGGCAAAAACAAGAAGACAGAGGGGTGAATTATGATTGAGATGTAAAGACTTTCGATGTTAAAATGTAGTAGTGTTACGACGTTAAAATCAAAAAAGCGCGAGAATTTGATGTTGAAATGCAAAAGTGTTAACTCGTTAAATCAAAAACCACCATTCGAAATTAAAATGTAAAAATATTAACATTGGATAATTAACCAACGGAAATTAAAAATTAAAGACCTTATGCAATTTCAAATGAGCGTGTGAAATTAAAGGCAAATCACTAAAAAGTTAACAAATTGAATCGTAAATAAAAAATTCAAATCGCCGCGTTTGTTGCAGCTTGCGTTGTTATAGCCTGCGTTGTAAAATTGTTATAAAAAATTTGAAAACTGAAAAAGAAGATGTATGGAAGGAATGGAAAGCATTCTGTTAACACCGAGGGAATAAGAAAAGCAGTTCATGCGTCCGACGGGAGCAATGTGCGGAACTAATTTGAAATCCCCCAAATGCGAAAGGTTAGTCTTACTAAATTTGTAAATAAATTAATGTTCAATGTTAAATATAAATAAAATTATTTCGTATATTGATGTTAAATACTTGCAAATAATAAAAATTTTAGTTTGCATTAGGTTATGTATTTGCATGTAAATATTAAAGATATGCTATGGATGAAATACATTGTTGTTAAACTAATTTAATATTTCAATTAAAACCGTACCCAAGACACCTGAGATGTAAAGATTGAGTTAGAAGTTTGAAGTTAATTGATTTAATTGATTTAAATAATTTAGAGTCTCGTGAAGTAAAAACTTTTTTAGTAAAAGCATATTAACAATCTATCGCAATATGTTAATTAATCAATTGTACTAAACTACTTTCATGAAACAGCAATTTTAAACGACATACCTAAAGTATGGAATAAGAACACCAACGCGTCTTTAACTGCCTCACTCATACTAAACAACAATATGGTTGACCGTTAAATCTTTAAAGTAATAGAAGTGTCTCAAAGAACGCGCCAAGAGTAGAAAAACTGGTTTTTAGTCAGTTAGTGAGTGAAATACTGAGGTGCGTCATGTTAAACGCTGCGCCGTCCTTCACCTATCGAATATCACTTTTATATTTTATTATATTTGAATTACTATTAATATATCACGTTCATAGAATACATACAATTCATACAATAATTGCTGTTTTTCATTTAACTGATCAACTGATCGGAGTAAATACGAGAAACGTGTTTCATAACCTCACAATGCAAGTGACTTTATTATTGTTATCTACAATGGAGAATTTAATATGGTTAAACATGAGATCTAAATAATCTTTAAACATTTCTTCTTTCTAGAATGAATTAGTTTTGTTGCCGGTTCATCTTCTGAGAGTGAAGACAATACAGAAACCGATGACGACTCTATAAAAACATGTAAAACTGTCCAAGTAGAAAGTTTTATTGAAAGCACAGTACCGAAATACACCAAAAAGAAAGAATTTTTATAGTCCGCACTACTTTTCCCAACTTACTATTTTGACTGTTTCTTGTGGCAGTATCCTAAAAGACTCAATTAAATAAAACAAACACAACCTACAATGCCAAGCGATCCAACTTTTCACAGACTTTTTTTTATCTTAACTCGCTACTCGGATTGAAAAAGGCGGTGCTCAAAGAGTAGGAAAAAGTAGGAAACTGAATCTTTTTGGAGTAGTTGGGAGAACACAAATGGAATCTTAAATTTATTTTTAGATTTTTTGAGAGTTACTTCGAGCTACTCCAGCGACAAATGGAAAACGGCTATTATTTAACACAAATTTAATTAATTTCTATTTTAGATTCATTTAGTCCAATGTTGTTTACTTGCGAAACATTTTTTATTAGATCCCAATCAAATTGTATTATTATGAATAAATAATTTGCTGTTGTGGAGATAATCTATGAGAGAGTATAAAGGTAAACACAAAGCTAATTTAATGCATTTCTTACCGAATAAAGCATTGTGTAGTCTATGTTGAAAAGCTTACACGCCATTATATTTACTTTGTTGTGCATTAAGTGTAATATCTCTCGTTTAATCTGAAAATTGAATTAGTTTTCTTATCTTATTCATAATAAATACAAGGTGTTAATTAAATGATTTTCACTGACAGGACAAAGAATGCCGCTAATGTAACCTCTAATATTTTGTAACTGACAACTGATTGACAGCTTAGTCAATTAGACATGATGAATAGGGCGGCATAGAAAAAATTACATATAAATAAATTAAAAATATAATTAGATGAAAATCATTAATTAATACCTCTTATAATTTTGTACCATATCCACTAAGAGAGTATCACGTGACGTAAGAATCAGTCCGTGTAAAATTCCTTTAGTTAAACCCGCCTAAAATGAAACAAATCAGTAAAGCAATTTATAGTTTTAATTAAATGTACCTACCTCCGTGCATGTATACTCGGTACAAGATGAAATAAGATATAGTTCAAGTGACGCCGAAAATATGGATATTATTAGTACTGGTAATCGCCATTCTTCAGTAAAAATTGATCCAACATAACAAACGCATATAAATATGTACGTTTGTGTGATAAGTATGCAGGTATTTATAAAGATATAAATTAGGAGCGAAAATGAATAGGATTTGTTAATAGATTTTGTTAAATTAACCAAACATCTACGCTGTTTTAATATACACTTCAGTTCACTAGTTATTGCATGTTGCATCTTCAATTTTATGGATTCGTTTGATTTAATCAAAGCGTAGTTTAAAAGTTGAAATCGTTTTCCTATGATGGTCATCCACGAGTAGTATTGTACTTTTACAGAGATATTCACAGCTAAGCTAAGTATTTGACGTGCAAATTCATCCCAATCAGGTTGTCCAGTAAACAATAGGATTAAATAAATCCAATAGTTTTGAAGTCTGTTACTTTGTTCATTTTAGTCAATTCATTACATAATTCAGTTTTTCTTAAAACCTCGTCCATTTGATTTAATTGTTCCCACGCGTGGTTAGTAAGTTTTCCATAAGCTTGACTGTAGATGATGGCACCGACAGTAACAAATTGACTACCGTAGTAGTAAAAATAAGTTAAAAATAAGATAATTGGGGTTTTTAAAATCATATCTTCATCTACAGAATTTGTGGATACGATACAAACTTTTACGTACAATAGTATGTAAATTGTACATTGTATTAGTTGTAAATATCTACTTAACGACTTAAATTTAGTATTTTTTACCGATGCCATTGCCGAAAATATTCTAAAAATTTATTATTTAAATAATTGGTTTTTCTCATTGCCTTAATATGTTCTTTCTTTGCTATACAACGCCATTGACATGCATATGAGTGACTACTTGCTATTCTAGTTAATTGTGTTTATTTTTACTATAAAAAAACAACGTTTTACTAAATTAAAATATGTTTCTAATATTTTTTATTACAATTAGGGAAATTGTTTTATTTTTTGATACGGGAGCGCAGTGGCACCGTTTGTCTCTCTGCAGCGAATTCTGAGGACCTGTTTTTGACTAGACTGTTTGCACAAGCTAAAGGTTTACAACACTTGTTTATAGGAACAGATTTTATATTTATGCTTTAATATAGACTAGATAAAAATCCAAAGATGACCTTAAAATGGCTTTTACATGTATTATATTGTAATTTCTTTAAACTTAAATTTATTTTTGTTGTTATATGTATAAGGTGCAATAAAGTTTCTTCTTTGTAAAAAATTGAATTTTAGAAATTTACAGAGTTTAGTTTACTCATAAACAGGCACGAGCGTAGAAGCAATTTCGTTATTTCCAGCCGTGGTATTGAAGACTCTTAAGCAATGGACATTCATTTCTTCTCTTTAAGTTGCGCATTTGCTCTTAATTCATTGAAAACTAGCTACTTGGTGACAACTTTAGAACCTGTTCTATTTGTTTGCATTCTGCAAGATGAGGTTTGATAAAGGTCCAGGGAATTTCATTAATATGTTGAACGGAATGTCACAAATATCCTTCGTATTGTTGTTAACGTATTATAAGCATATTAGTGGAAGAAATTTGGAACCATCTTCAAAATTCAAGTCTGATTTTTCAGATTATCTGGAAATATGTAAAGATATGTAAACATTCTACATATTGCAAATATTTGTGACTACCATGCATACAAGAATTAGAAGAACCTTATTATATAAGTTTAATAAACTCATTTCCAAAACAATGGCCGTACCAGAGCTAGCCACTTGTGCAGAAAATCACAGTCGTGACCTATTGACCCTTCTCAGCAGTGGTTACTGCCTCAACTTACTTGGTGGGTTTTTAGATAGTAATGAGTCCAGTCTCTCGTCCATTATTTGCGGGCAGGAGGTTTTTGTCTGTAAACAAGTGCTTAGGAAAAGTGTCATCAGGTTCGACTTATCAAACCAGATTTTTATACTGGAAGGTCAGTTTTCTAGTGAAATAAGAAAAGGATGTACTCACTCTGCTTTACCATTTTAATGTCAAATCTCGGTTTAAAGCAGCCTAATAGTTAAGTTAATCAAAATTTTATTGAAGTAGTGGCGTAAGAAGCTTATGTGCAACTTGGATGTCGTGTTGACGTTTTTTATAACTATTAGGCATCAAAAATAAACTTAACCAGTAGTGTAAATTCAGTTATTGTAGGAAAAAAGTTACCAGTATAACAAGAAAATTCTGAAAAATTACTTTTTCTAAACAAAAACTTCAGTTTTAAATATTTTTTTCTACTTTACGTTGAGATTAAGTCCATTCTTAACTCGTATTCTAACGCTTTGTTGTTTGAAGGTGGTTTGAAAAGTCTCTGCAAAGTCAGATAGGGGGCACTACTAGTGCGTATCGAAGTTATTTTCAGTTAGTAGAACACACACCAAGTTTCAGCCAGATCGGTTTATTTCTTCGTGTTTGGCGTCGAGAGATTTTCAAAACATGGACGAAAAAGAATTTCGTGTGTTGATTAAACATTACTTTATAAAAGGCAAATCGCCTCAGGAAACTAAAGCGAGGCTTGATAAGATTATAGTGACTCTGCACCTTCAATTGAAACAGTTTATGCTTTGTTTCGCCCAATTACCCAGAAGTAATTAATAAAATGATATGGTCATGGATGACAGAAGAGGAAGGTGCGTGAGATTTAGGTACTAGTCCTATAGGCATCTCAAATAAACGGGTACATAATATTTTGCACCAACGTTTGGGCATGAAAAATTATCCGCAAGATGGGTGCCGAGATTGCCAACGATTGATCAAAAACGAAATTGTGTGAGGTGTTGCATGGATGGTTTGCAGCTGTTGCAGCGGAATCAGCAGGACTTTAAGCCTCGTTTCGTGATTGTTGATAAAAGATGGATACATCGCTACACCCTTGAGACCAAAGAACAGTTCAGACAGTAGGTTGGCAAGGAGAATCTGCATCAAAAAATACTATTTCTTCGGTCGGGAAGGTTACGGCAACTATCTTTTGGGATTCACATAGAGTAATCATCATTGATTATTTGGAATAGGGTAAAACTATTATAGGTGCATATTATTAATCGTTATTGGATCGCTTGCAAACCGAGCTGCAAGAAAAACCTTCACAATTGGCCCACAAAAAAGCCATTCTCCATCATGATAACGCACCAGCTCACTCCTCAGCAGCTGTGGCCGCAAAACTGATGGTAGTAGGGTGCCAACTCGTTTCACACTCCCTCTATTCTCCAGATTTGAATCCTTCCGACTATTACTTGTTCCCGAATATCAACTACTAGCAGGAAGCACGCTCGACTATCATTATTTGAACAAATTAATGAAGGTACTGTCATTGTATTCATCATTCAAACTTTTGTACGGGCCCTAAAGTACTGACCTTGAAACAATAAAGAATGGTTGTTTGGAGGTGTGGAAGCTTCAACAAGTACCTAACCCCGGCGATAATAAGCGACAATCCAAAAACGGAACGACATATAGTAGTTCGGAGGCAGTTTAGATGAGATTTCTCCTACTTCTTCCGCACACAATTAAACAAACTGGTCGTCGTTTCCTAAGGCAAAAATCGGGGAACTCGAGACGTAGTTGCATTCGTAAAGAAGAAAAAGAAACATCGCTTACACTATGAATGGTTGATTCTTTGTTTATTTGTGATAAAATCGGTGCCCGCCGTTATAGAAGAAAGTGCTTTGGAGCCGCGTTCTAGGACACCGACATTACAGATAGTGCTTTTGCAGATGATGTGGTGACTTTTGCATCAAAACAAAAAACCTACAGGGAAACCTTCAAATATGAAAAGAGAGTTTAGAGGGTACAACATGAAAGTAATTGAATTGTAAATAAAACAAAAGTTATGGTAATTGCGAAACATCTAACACAGACTAACATACAAATAGATAAAAATAAAATCAAACAAGTTGAGGACTTTATATATCTAGGAGTCAATATCAATCAAAATGAAAAGCGGACGCAGAAATAAACAGAAGAATAGATAAATCAACGAAGCTGTATTATACGTTATACAACACCCTGTTACATACAAGAAAATGAAAGAATAAATTTTAGTAATTAAACATTGACTTTAATTAGAATCAGGTGGTAACAATCGACTTTCCATATCTTCCCGGTTAGATCTTTATCGTCGAAGAGCGTCGTAGATTTAGATATCATAACGGAAATTTGTCGAAATTAATTAGTTGCCAATTTATTGTTAATCAGCGGCACTGACTCCTAGCAAAAGAATGTGCCATCGGTGGTGAGTCAGAACGAACCGACAGTTTAGTACACTAATTTAATTAAAGACAATAACATCTAGTATAAAGAGGTATTTCGCGAACAAAAGTAATCATGTTTAAATATTAACTTTAAATACCTAGAGGATGATGTAGTCGACGGTGGTGTGGAGTCTAGTTTCACCTGCAGCTAACATCCACGCGAACCAATTTATGCGAATTGTCTGTTTGCTTCGCTACCCAACATTACTCTCATACAGTAGAAAATAATTCCGAATTTTGTCAGAACGTAGTCACCAATTTCGTCATAAAGCAATCCCAGAATTTGTCGTGAAATAATCCCAAAATTTCGTCGTAAAGTTATTCCAGAATTTCGTCGTAAAGTAGTCCCAAAATTTTGTCTAAATGAAACAAGAAAAGAAATATGAGTATGCAATGTTGCACGTGCGTCTAGACCAACTTACGGTGGTTGAAAAAGAAATCCCAAAATATCCGTTGAATTCATTAACGGTCGATGTAACAAAGTCATTAACTCTAAAATAGATCTCCCATTTAATATCGATGCACGCGAAATGTCAGATAAATACCTGTGATCTCGAGACGCGGAGCGAAATAGTTTCACAACAACCACCACGAACATCAGCAAGCAAGTGCATCGAAACAAACGTGGCGTACCGAAACGGAGACAAATCCTATTATTCGGAAGGGACAACAACAAACTAGAGCATCGTTGGACGAAGTATATTAGTCTAAAAGAAAATTAAGTTAAAAAATAAAAATGATCTATCCTAAAAAAATTAGTTTTCATTTTTGCACGGACTTTTTAAATCACCTCGTATTTCGTTGTTTGCCAGCGGCCTCACCGGTAGCCAAAATAGCGAATTGTGGTAGGGGTTTTGTTGTTATGTGGGAAGTGAGTTGGTGTGTCGAGGTATTATATTATAAAGTCGTTCTTATTTTGTACATATTCGAAATGACTTTTCTGTTGCTATTATTTTGATGGTAGTTCCAGGTCTGATCTCTAGCGTTGAAATCCCCAATAATTAGGACTTTATTGTTAAGGTCTGTCAGTTTCTGGAGGCAATCTTCAGTAAAGTAGTTGTCCGGCTTGTTCTAAATTGAAATGTTGTGTACTTATGTTGTTTTCTAATTTTATGCACACGTTTTCTATAGTAGTGTTTGTAGTAAGTTGTTGGCCCTTGGCCGTAAGCGTGTCAAGAGACACTGCCGAATGTACGTAAAAGCATTATCACAGAAAAGTAAACTTATACACTCCGGGAATTTTTTTGGGCTTTCGTGAAACTCGCGCACTCGCCACTCGCACATTACTAGTATGGCCGATTGTGGCGGAAAAATCAAATATTTTAATAAAAATTGTACGCACTTGTAAGTATAATTATAATGTTCAGTTGATTTTAATACTTGTTTGTGTTTAAAACAGTACATCGATGTATTACAAACTTTTAACGAAAAACACGTTGTCGTATTCAAATTATTATTATTATTATTATTATTATTATTATTATTATTATTATTATTATTATTATTTTTTTTAAGATTTTGCGCATCGACTTCTTCGGTCATTAGCGCTTTCCTTTTTATATACGCTCTCTCACTGAGTGCTTAAAATTTGTCCAAAACCTGTAAACTTTTCAGATATTTTAGCGTCTTCAATGCCTTCCTTGGTGGTAAGTACATCTCTAATATCATTTCCTAATCCATATTTGTTTCTTATGTTTCTTGTTGCAGGGCAATCACACAGAAGATGGTTTACCGTCTGGGTGTGTTTGTTGCAGAATTGTCAAGATGGTGGGTCTGACGAGGTAAGTATATGAGCATGGGTAAGTGTGGTGTGGCCTATTCTCATTCTTGTAACTTTAACCCGATCACATCTGCTCACCTTAACGGGACATTTCTATTTACTCACGCCTCTTTTTATTTTCCTTAGGTGGTTGTTCGTCTCAGTGAATTCACCCTGCCATTTCTATATTACGATCTTTTTAAGGGCCTTCTTTACACTATCCGGAGTATGAATACTAGCGTCAGTAGTGTTTAAGTGTGATGCCTTGTGCGCCGTTTTATCTGCCATTTCATTTCCAGCGATGCCATTGTGGCCCGGTACCCATACTAAGCTTACCATCATACCACAGCTTTTTAGGTGTGCTAACGTGTCCGTCATTATCTGCGACATTGGGTCATAGGGGCATATCTTGCGCATAGACTTGATTGTAGTCATTGAGTCGGTCACTATGAGATAATGCTTTGGCATGGAAAAATCTACGTATCTTAGCGCCTGCCAAATAACATATTGTTCGGTTAGGATTGTTGTAGCATCCGGCGGTATTATTATTATGATTATTATTTTTTTTTTATTTTTTTTTAAGGAAGCGTCAACTGCCAAGGTTATTGGCTTCCATTTTGATAAATCAAGATATGTTTCATCTGGTAAGTATTCTATATATTTTTGAACATATTAATACTTTTTAGAAACGTCAGGGTATTGCGGATTGCATCGAGATCGGTTAAATTATCTTCAAATACTGGCTTCACTTCATACAGTCGTCTCTGGACACTAAACTGTGGACATTCACAAATTATATGTAATGATCGTAAAGTTTACGTTAGACATTTGGCACAGAGGCCAGTTTTCTCCCTTTAACATATGCTGATGTGTAATCGCAACATGCCCTATACGCAACCTGTGAGTTGCTACCACTTCTTGCCTGGATAACTGGTAACTAGGACAAGGAGTTCTTACAAATGGTTTCACCCTTGAGAGTTGGGTATTGTTCCTAGCCCATCGATCCTGCCAATTGTCTAATATTTTGTTTTTAATTGCGTGTTTGAAGTCTTTTTGCTTCACCAGCATTACGTCTTGCAATATACCTGAGGTTACGTATCGGGCAGCTTTGTCGGCCTCGTCATTTCCCATCACACCAATGTGACTGGGAATCCAGATGAAAGTTATTTTACAGGTCTCCTGGAGGTGCTTGACTAGTGCCTGTATATTTTGCGTTACTGGATCCCTAGAATATATATCCTTCACTCCCAACAAAACACTCAGAGAATCGGTAACTTTAACGCATTTATCCACATCTACACATGTAGAGCAGTAGAGAAGAGCCTGCCAGATGGCGTACTGTTCCGCCCAGTATATAGATGTGCGCTTGTCCAGCGTCCACGAATGGGCAATATTATTTACGTAAATAGCACAACCCACACCCTCTTCAGTTTTTGAGCCGTCTGTGTAGATAAAGATTGCTCCCCGATATTCGTAACATAGTTCGTTAAACACCTGGTGATATGACGTCTCTGGTAGATGTAAAATAGTTATGGTACGTATATCGGATACAGTCCACGGAGGTATCTCATTCGGTCCCTCGTTAATTAATGTAGGAATATGCATATCCATCGAGTTCATACATTCCTGGAAACTTACCCCACAAGGTCTAGTTATGGTCGGACATACTGTATATTCATTAAAAGATCGAAAGAGAAATTTGTAATTTGGATGATGTGGATGTGCTCTTATCATGGTCATGTAACCAGCTGTTAGGATGTCTCTTTTCTGATATAACGACGTTGATCCCGTCTCGTAGTACAAGCTTTCTACCGGACTGGTAGGAAAGGCCCCTAAACAGTAGGAAAGTCCTAAATGGTGAATCGTATCTAATTTTCGCAAAAGACTTCGACGTGCTGACGCGTACACGATGCATCCATAGTCTAATCGTGATAACACGATAGCCCTATAGATTCGAATCAGTGTTATAGGTTGTGCTCCCCATTTAGTATGAGCTAAAATTTTGATGACGTTCATTGCTCTGCTACATTTTTCCGTTATCGAAGATATGTGCAAGCCCCACGTTAGTTTGATATCAAAAACCATTCCTAAAAATTTAACATGAGGTTGGCACCTAATGATACGGTCTTTATGAATAGCACCGAATCGTAGTGTAGTTTTCTAAGCCTACAAAAGTGGATGGTGTTAGTTTCTCTTCAGAAAATACGAAGCCAAGATTTTCTCCATTTTTAATTATTTTATTTATAGACTCCTGCAGCTTGCGTGTTATAACCCCTACAGTTTTACCCGATAACATAATGGCCAGGTCATCGACATATAAACACTTATGGACACACGGATCTACATCTGAAGCCAAGTCATTTACAGCAACAGCAAACAGAGTACAACTCAGGGTAGATCCTTGGGGTACGCCGTTTTATAAAACCCGAAAAGATGATACGTGATTCCCCACTCTTACTCTGAAACGACGATATGTAAAAAACGATTTTACAAATTTGAGCATGTTGCCCCTAATTCCGTAGCGGTGTAGTTTTTGTAATATTCCATGTCTCTATGTCATGTCATATGCTCCCTTTATGTCGAAGAACACCGCGACCAGAAGTTCCCGATTTTTAAAAGAATTCTGAATATGGTTTTCTAATAATACGAGGTGGTCTAGGGTCGATCTGCTTTTACGAAAACCCGCCTGATAGAAAGCTAACAAATTATTCTTTTCCAGGAACCATTGCAGCCTACTGTTAACAATTTTTTCCAGCAGCTTCCCCATGCAGCATGTAAGACTTATAGGCCGATAGCTTGCTGGGAGAGTGCGATCTTTAGATTCTTTCAGGATAGGCATTACAACGGCTTCTTTCCATTCCATCGGGTAAGTGCCCTCATTCCAAAAGTTGTTATAAAGTTCTAATAACTTTTCATTCATTTTAGGTGTCAGGTGTTTTAACATTTCGTTTGAGATGGTGTCTGCGCCGGAAGATGATAACTTCAAGGCATTTAAAGCAGCATCAAGTTCCTGAGTGGTGAAAGGTAAGTTGTAGTCTTTGACTTCGTTCGAATAGGTATCTAGTTCAGTTTCTCTTTCCTGTTTAGTGTCGATAAAGGTTTGGTTGTAGTTCGTAGATGACCTGACGCTTTGGAAATGAGTAGCTAAGGCTTCAGCTATTTCTCCTTACGTTTTCCAACCGTCGATGATCGTTCACCTCAATACAGGTAATAGTATTTATTTCAGGCCTACCAACCACAGCCTTGAGTTTTCTCCATACATCCCTCACGTTTGCGTCTGGTGTAATTGACGACGTGTATGCGTTCCAGCTATCGCGCTTGCATTTTAGGACGACTATTCTTCTAACGCCATTTTTGAGGAGGATAGCAATCCCTCCACTAGCCCGTTCATTGATTTCACCATCTCGCCTAACTACCACATACTCTCTGAGAGAGTATCGTTGTCCAGGACTCTAATGAGTCTCTTGTAGGCAAAACATGACTTAAGAGCGTCAACCAATGAAGGAATTAATTCTCTCATCAGGGATTGCGTATCAACCTTCACTGGTGTAGACGCCGCTTTGGCATACGACATATTAGGCGACGGGATGACAGTGATAACCTTCTTCTTTGCATCAGCATATGGTTTTCTCTCGCTTTTATTTCCTGAATGGCCATTTCTCGCTTATATATCGGGCAACCTCGGGAAAGTGTAAAATGTTCTTCATCACAGTTAATACATCTAACTGGTTTGTCACACGGTTGTCCTTCATGAGGAACCTTACCACATCCGCACAGTTGTTGACCCTCACATCTTATTGACGTATGACCAAATTTCAGACATCTATAGTAACGCATAGGGGACGGTACATATAATCTTACTGGTAACAGATAAAATGCAGCTTTAATTTTAGTTGTAACTTAGGTTGAATTAAACGTTAAAACATGATTGGCAGTATCACAAATTAGATCATTGACTTTGGTCTTGAAACGTCGCACTTCAATAACTCCTTGACTTTTGAGTTTTTTTGAAATTTCGTTCACCGTACAATTAAGCAGATCTTTGCAGTATATGACGCCTCTAGATGTATTGAGAGTTTTATGTGCACTTATTTCTACATCATAATTTCCAACTCTAGTAGTATTTAACAGCTTATTGGGCTGGGCTGCTGAAACCGTTTCCACAATTAATCCGTCTCTAACTTTTCTTATATTTTTAAGCTTTCCAACTAATCCAAACAAAACTTTTTGTATGAAGAAAGGACTCTCTTTAAAGAAATCCCCCTCCTTTCTCTTCACGATCAAGAACCGGGGAGATACCGCCTTTTCTTGATTCGCGATGTTTATTTGTGAGTTTTTACGTGGACCCACATCCACGTCCATTATCTCACCGAGTTCACCAAAATTGGGCTGACGTCCCGCATTAGAGGTAGCCCTGCCCTCTAATGCATCCGAGGCATTACCGTTTTGGTTCATACCATTTTTGCATTTTATAGCTCCTGCTAGCTCACAGGGTGGAAAAAGTCCAACTTGGCAGAGCCCTGCCGTATCGGAAAACCAAAAGACCGATAATACCAAGTTAAGGGGATTTTATACGACAGTGGTCCCCTGGTCCACTGAAAAGCTCGGGGCCCCGGGTTTGCTAAGCCCGTACCTGCATGCAGGTCCCCTAAGGGGATTATTATTATTATTATTATTATTATTATTATTATTATTATTATTATTATTATTATTATTATTATTATTATTACTATTATTATTACAAAATTAAAAAAAATTTCACAAGGTTTGAGAAGAGTGTTTGTACATTTTTGTAAAATATTCCCAATTTCAGCTGTAGGTAATAATGTAGGACACCAAATTCTAATTGAATTAGAAAAGGTGTCGTTTGAACACCCTTGTGTCCGATTCCCATTAAAATTTGTATTATGTCTGTACACCAGGATGATAAATATATATAAATAAATAAATGTTGAAACAAAAAATAAACGACAAACAAAAAAACAGCATAAAAAAATTATTGAAATTACACATTACACAAATTACACACCCTAGTATTCACATGTAATAATATTAATTAAGTGTGTAATGTGATTGTGTTTTGTGAAATTGTGTTGTACATTTTTTCCTAATTATCCGGGAGGGTCTTGATGACCAGGTCCGAAACCAAAGTGGTGATTCTCAGAAACAACATGTTTTTCTTGTTGACCATGGAGTACTGTAAGGTACTGATTACCTTCCATATTTTATATTTGCTCCAAAAACCCCTAAAAAACACACACGAGAAAAAACTCTAAAGAAAATTGACGTACGTTTTGAGGTTTAATTCCGTAAACCAAAGTGGTGATTCTCAGGAACGACATGTTTTTCTTGTTAACCATGGAGTACTGTAAGGTACTAATCACCTTCCATATTATATATTTGCACCAAAAACCAAAAACGGTCGAGTGATGTTTCTGTATAGTTTACTTTTCTGTGGCATTATGTTACAATATAAATTAATTATATTTTTCACTAGATTTTAAAATAACTACGTTCTAAAGTAAGGTGTGTGTGTTATTAGTAATTAAAACCACATTACTACATCGCTCAGTCAGTAGGATGAATTGTTAAAAAATAACGCACAAATATAAAAAGTAAGGTTATTGATAAAAAATCAACGTGCACGCTTAAAATGGAAAATCTTGGAAGAATACCACACCCCATGAAGTTTGAGGGAAACCTAAAAGTTCACAAAATTCATACAAAATTTTAACACATTCTTGGTGGCCACAGAAAAAGATGAAAAACGGACAAAATAAAAATTGCATTGTTGTTAAACATAATAGGCAGCGAAGGTATGGAAATATTTAACACATTTAAGTTCACAAATTAAGGCCAAAGATAAAACAAAGTACGACAAAGTAGTGGAAGAATTTCAGAAGTATTGTGCACCGAGAAAAAATCGAATATATGAAAGATTTGTATTCAATAAGAGAAATCAAGAAACAGATGAACCATTTGATCACTTCCTTGGAGAATTGAAAAAATTGATACAGTCCTGCGAATATGGCACCCAAGAAGACTCAATATTAATTGACAGAATTATATTAGGGGGTCAAGGATGGCAGATTACAAGAAAAACTCTTGAATATAACCGACTTGTCATTGGACAATGCCATAGAAATGCAGAAACACTGAAGTAACAAGAAAACATTTCGAAAGTGTACGAAATATTGAGGACTTATCCGTACATGGAATTAAAAAAAAATATTCGAAAAGAATGCCCAGAAACAAGAAAATTTAATTCTGAATGGGAAAGAAAAGGCGGAGAAAAGAAAAAACAGTACCGAAAGTGTGAAAAAAGACACGCTTATGGGGAATGTCCAGCGTATGGGAAAACATGCAACAGGTGCACCAAACATAATCATTTCACGTCTGTGTGCAAAGCTAAAGTTAAATAAGTAAAGGAGTTAAGAAAAGACAATCCAGAGCATGATGAAGAGGACTTATACGTGTACAGTATAGTGAAAGTCGAAGAGGTTGTAAGAAGTAACTGTAACAATATGTGGGTAGAAACATTTGGAATAAACAATAAAGAAGTTGAATTCAAAATTGACACTGGCTCAGAAGTAAACATTTTACCAAAAAATTCTTTGAAGATGTGTGTGATGAAAAGGTTATCCAGAAAACAAAGGTAATGCTAGAAGCATATGGTGGCACAAAGCTAAAAATAGAGGGCAAAGTAAAGCTGAACTTTACAGGTATGAATAGAATACTAGAATTAGAATTCATGATTGTGAATTTAAATGTAAAACCAATAATTGGGTTGCCAACTTGCTATGAGCTAGGCCTCATAAAGGGAGCTCATACTGTAAGCATAAAGACAAAAGAAAAGTTTATAACAGAAAATATAGATGTATTTGAAGGGTTAGGAGTTTTTAAAGATATTTGTAAAATCACATTAAAAAAGGTAGTGTACCAGTTGCCAATTCATGTAGAAGAGATAATTGCTAAGGTGGACAGGGCTAGTGAATGGGTGAATCCCCTGGTCATTATTGAAAAACCAAATCAAACATTGAGGTTTTGCCTTGACCCTCAAGAACTAAATAGGTGCATTGAAAGAGAGTATTTTGAAATACCAACCTTAGAGGACATAAGTAGTAAGCTCGCTGGTAAAAAATATTTTACAGTCCTTGATTTTAAAGATGGTTTCTATCAAGTAAAGTTATCTGAGGAATCCAGCAAGCTCACAATTTTTTTTTTTTTTTGAATGAGGTTTACAAAACAACCGCTAGGGCAATATGGCTGCAAAACTGATCGTTTTTTATCTTAATATAAACAAATATATTCCCAAAAAAAATTTACAAAATATTCATTATTACTGGGTGTTCTTCTTTCTATGTCACTTAGTATAAATACTGGTAATAATATTTTAAGGCGCAATAGTTGTAATTTAAGAAAGTCTGTGACAAATCGTGAATTAGACACAGATGAATTAGGTTTAGAAATGAAAAATAATAGCGAGAATCAGAATGTTATTCTTTTAATGAAGATGAGTTAAATAATCGTAACATAAAAGAACTTCTCCTGAAATTGTAAATCAATCTCAAAAAAAGTTAGAATAACACGTGTTAGAAAGCCTCCCTCAAATTTAAAGGATTACGTTGTTTACTAAAAATGAAGATTTTTTGGTCTACAATTAATAATTAATTTTAAGTTAAAAGTAGGAGGTAAGTAAGTTGTTGGCCCTTGGCCGTAAGCGTGTCAAGAGACATTGCCGAATGTACGTAAAAGAATTATGTTACAATATAAATTAATTATATTTTCCACTAGATTTTAATAAATAACTACGTTCTCAAGTAAGGTATGTGTGTTTTTAATAATTAATACCACATTACTACAGTGTTATAAACGTGGACTTCTGTGAAAGAGATGTCATTCTTTAGTATGAGTGACTATGGCCGTGTCATCGGGGTATTGCATTATATGCGTTTTGTAATTTTGTGGGATATCGTGGTTGTATAAATTGAACAGTTTGGGTCCCAGGTCGGATCCTTGTGGTACATCGGCATCTATTGATTTTCGATACTTTGTTATTTAATTTTATTCTAAAACTTCTGTCGGTTAGGTAGGAATGTATTAATTTGATGATTTGTGAAGGGAATTCGTACATAATTAGTTTGTAGATTAATCATGTGGTCCATACTTTATCGAATGACATTTGTAAGTCGAGTAGGATCATTGCTGTGTTATTGTTTGTGTTAAAGTTTTTACTGTACTGTACGGTATTGTGTCTCGGTTTAAACACGAATTGATGATTGTTTTGGATATTAAGTCGTTTTTCTTGTTTATTGATTCGGTTTAGGAATATTTTTTCGACTATTTTACTTATAAAAGACAATAAACTTACAGGTTGGTAGTTGTTTGGGTCTTCGTGGTTTTTGGTCAGTTTTTGTATTGGAACGATAATAGCCTACTTCCAGTTTCTTGGGAAGTGCTGCATTTTTAATACTGCATTTATTATGTAACTAAGTTACTTAGTTCATGTGCTTCCATTAAAGTTTTAGCCAAAACTTCCGCTTATTCTTTATCCGTAACGTAGTCGGTGTTATTATTGTACAATGTAGGTACAATTTTGTATTTATTTATTGATTCGTATGGTACACTCATGAAATTTAAAACTTGGACACCATAATTTCTGTAAACAAAAGTTTGAACATTGTGAAGCGGGCTTAAGGGTATCATTTACAATTCTAACAGCAGGTAGTCTCAGCAGGGGTTATCTTATAGAAGGACTGTAGAATGAATCATTACACTAAGCACGTTTTAGAAAATAGGTAATTTACGTTGCTTACTTAATTTTTTCTTTAAAGAATATATTTGAAGGTATCGCTAATTAAACACCATAGCTCGATTAATTATCGAATCAAAATTTTGTTTAGGAAATGTTTACAAAATAAAATTAGAAATAATTTTGATTTAAAAACGTCTACAAGCAATAACTTTTAAATTAAATCAAAAACTAAACATGGTTATTTGGGTTGACTGATTATTACTTATTTTTAAATAAATCTAACCTACTAATTATTGTAAGTTATTAAAAAAAATCATTAAACTCTCTATTCATAATATTTAGTCCTTACAAAATGTATATTTTATGACGTTTCATTTTTTCTGTAGTTAATATAAAAAGTGAAAATAAAAACTAAGGCAATTCTTATTGTCAACGTATATATTTAGTTTTTGACAAGAATTTATTACATAATTATAATTAAGATACCAAGTTATAGTTTAAAATTAAATGAAAACTTTTTTTTAAATAAAGGTATTACTATATAAATAAATATAAGAAATCAATAATGGGTGTGACCTCCATTATTATTGATACATTCTTGGAGGCGTCTGCTCATTGACGCTATCAAGGTATCAATATAATTAATATTAATCGTTTCCCATGCGGTATCAATGGCTGCAATTAGTGCATTACGGTTTACTGGTATAAAATTTGGCCCTTGTTGTCTTCGGATAACAGCAAGTATTCGAGCCCAAACATTTTCGATAATGTTAAAATCTGGGCTTTTTGCTGGCCAGGGTAACAGCTCCAAGTTATTTGCTTGTATCCAGTTGCGCACAACCTGCGAAGTATAGGGTCATCATATCCCGATAGTTAATTATCGAATGTTCCAAGAAAATATGTGTAAATAGTAAATGGAATCTACTAACGTAACGTTAAGTCGTTAATTATAGTTACATAACTCTCCTTTCATAAGATATAGTTCATATTAATATGCTTATTGTAAAGCTTCGTACACACCTGAACAACAAACCGAGGAACAAACAGAACAACGAACCGAACGGCAATCGGAACATTAATTTGGACGGTGCGCGAATGCGTTTGCAGGTTTGGACGAATCTAAACAAAACGGCGAACAAACTTATGCGGGAGAATTAAATTATTTATTTTTGTCCTCCCTTTTGTGGGTTTGTTGTGTTTTAGGTAATATTATGGAGTTGACAGAAGAAAAATGTTTTAAATTAATCAGTGTTTAAGAATGCAAGAAAAAAATGATGTCCCTATTAGCATCATTTGGGCGGGAAATTTCCAAAATAAAAAAAGCGAAGTAAATTATAATTTTTACTCTTCTTTGTGCGTAAAAATTTGGTTGGCACTATCTTCTTGTTTTCCGCAATTTTCTCTTCTCAATAATAAATATATATGAACTGAAAACTACTGAAAATAATTATGGAACAGCACAAACGTTCCGTTTGTTGTTCGGATTGTGGAAATCATAAAAGATCGTTTGTCGTTCTGTTTGACTTTCGGTTCGTTGTTATGTTTGTTGCTCGGTTTGTTGTTCAGGTGTGTACGAAGCTTTACAACTTAAGCAACAATTTTTGGCGAATAAAGATTAGTTTGTGATGTAATATTAGAAACACAAATTTATATCATATCAAATTTATGACAACTTAAAACCAAGAACGTGTATGTTATTGCTAAGAAATTATTAAGGAAAAGCGCAATTGCAGTGTAAATATTTATAATTAGATATTTTCGAAAGTTTATAAGTCCTCTATTGTAATCTTAATACTTAAAAGAAAATCCTGTCCATTAGCATTATAAGGAAATGGCTTTTACTTTATGAATAAGTTTCAATAACAATAGAATATCCTTGCTTGTTTAATTTACTTCCTTTGAGTCATATTGCTCTAAGGGTTGTTACATTGGTCATTAGAAGTATGTAATAAATAAACAATTACCTACTGTTTGAGAAGGGGTAGTGTGAACCAATAAATAAAGTAAGAAATGTAAATTCCATTTTAGTTTAAAATTTCAAGTGTTGTGAAAATGCCACCTCATCTCGGTGCTGATTTGAAAGCGCGGATTGTTTCGGAATTAGCGGCGGGCCGTAGCGTGCGTGAAATTTCACGTATGTTAGATATACCAAAAGCACCGTAGGGCATTACCGAGTAAAATGGAATCTTGAACACACTTTGGAAAGAGCCATCGGAAGTGGTAGACCTAAAGTATCTACACGTGCTCAAGATCTCGAGTTGTTTCATTACGTAACAGAACAACCATTTGCTACATACTCCAGGGCTATAGCAGATACACATTTTCCCGGATGCCGTATAACTGCACAAAAAGATTAAAGGAGATGGGAATAAAGAAGTATAAAGAAGGCGGTAAGTGAACGAACCTTTGGAATTTTGGAATCGAGTGATTTTTAGCGACGAAAAAACGTTCAATAGCCGCAACGATGGACCACTAAAAGTTTTTAGAATGGAAGGAACTCGTTACGAAAATAATCACATATGTCCTAAAAAACGAAGTGGTTATTTCTCTGTGAATGTGTGGGGTTGGGTTAGCGCGCGGGGTCTAGGAGTTTGTTGGGCTATCGATGGACGTCTTGATTCTGCTGCGTATTTCGATATTTTGGAAACTATTATGAAACCTTCAGTCGAAGTGTTTTATCCAGACGAAGATTATATTTTCCAACAAGTAAGTATTCTTATTTCACTATACTTTCTCCAAAAAATAGTTCGGGATCTGTTGAATTAACATTTTCATAATGTATTTTTGTTGTTAAAGGACAACGCCCCTATTCATACTTCGCGGGTTGTGCGCAATTGGATACGAGAAAATAACTTGGAGCTGTTACCCTGGCCAGCAAAAGCCCAGATTTTAACATTATCGAAAATGTTTGGGCTCGAATACTTGCTGTTATCCGAAGACAACAAGGGCCAAATTTTATACCAGTAAACCGTAATGCACTAATTGCAGCCATTGATACCGCATGGGAAACGATTAATATTAATTATATTGATACCTTGATAGCGTCAATGAGCAGACGCCTCCAAGAATGTATCAATAATAATGGAGGTCACACCCATTATTGATTTCTTATATTTATTTATATAGTAATACCTTTATTTAAAAAAAAAGTTTTCATTTAATTTTAAACTATAACTTGGTATCTTAATTATAATTATGTAATAAATTCTTGTCAAAAACTAAATATATACGTTGACAATAAGAATTGCCTTAGTTTTTATTTTCACTTTTTATATTAACTACAGAAAAAAATGAAACGTCATAAAATATACATTTTGTAAGGACTAAATATTATGAATAGAGAGTTTAATGATTTTTTTAATAACTTACAATAATTAGTAGGTTAGATTTATTTAAAAATAAGTAATAATCAGTCAACCCAAATAACCATGTTTAGTTTTTGATTTAATTTAAAAGTTATTGCTTGTAGACGTTTTTAAATCAAAATTATTTCTAATTTTATTTTGTAAACATTTCCTAAACAAAATTTTGATTCGATAATTAATCGAGCTATGGTGTTTAATTAGCGATACCTTCAAATATATTCTTTAAAGAAAAAATTAAGTAAGCAACGTAAATTACCTATTTTCTAAAACGTGCTTAGTGTAATGATTCATTCTACAGTCCTTCTATAAGATAACCCCTGCTGAGACTACCTGCTGTTAGGATTGTAAATGATACCCCTTAAGCCCTCTTCACAATGTGCAAACTTTTGTTTACAGAAATTGTGGTGTCCAAGTTTTAAATTTCATAAGTGTACATATACAAATATTGTATTGTGATGTAAGTGTTACGTATGATGCCCCAGAAGATCAGTATAAACCTGTATAGTGTGGTGACGAATAGTGGATTGGCTCGTCTTGGCAAAGCATTTGCTTCAAGGTTTAGGAAAACCACTAAAACCTAAACATCCCAGCCCTTACCCACCTTAGTATTCACATGTAATAATATTAATTAAGTGTGTGTAAACATTATAGGAGATTAAAAAAAAACAATTTTGTATGATTTTTTAAGATTGTTATTCTCCACAGTGACTTAACCTGTGGCTTTAGTTTTTCATATTGACCCTGTCCAAATTTTATTGTTATGCTCTTTGATTTCTGTTTTAATTTCTTTATTTAGTCTATTCATTTCTCTTTCGTCGTTCGCTTCTCCGGTGCGTTGCAATTGTTTTCGATATTGTCTCTTGTTTTCAATCAAGTAGTCGCTCGTGGTTGGGGTCCACTTTTTTTACTTTTATGTCTGTTTAGCTTGACCAAAAATACTGCGCGGCTTCGTTTAGTTACTTTGCTTTCTAGTGTCTTAATGTCGTCAGTTTTGTTATTTATATGTATTTGTTGATCTAGGTCGCGTCTGACTGCTTTCCAGTGGGTGTCTTTATACGAGGTTATTGTTTTCGAATTTGATGTTCATTAGTTGAATTTACACGGGGTTGTGATCTTCTAACGTGATTGGGCGTGTTATGTTTGTAACGTTTTTTGTCACTACCTACTATATCTATGGTTGTCGGAGTCATGTTATTTTTTGGAAAATGAGCTGGTTTTGTGGTATAATGTATCGTGATGTTGTTTTCATCTGCGTAAGTTCTTAACTTGTTTCCGATTGTGTTAGCAATATTGCACTTCCAGTCAGGGTGTTTTGAGTTTAGATCTCCTGTTAATACGACTTTGTTAAAAGGGTTCAAGTATTTGTATATTGTGTGCCTGTATATGTAATGTTTGTGTTTACGTTGATACGTTAAGGGGTTAGGAAAGTGTTTAGATGTTGGTAACGGTAAGGTAATTTATGTTTTAGGGTGATAGGTATATTGTTGGCTTTTATGTTTGTTATATTTTTTATAACGTCATTGTTATGGTGCTTGAGTTTATCATAAAACTTGATGCAAGTCGGTGCATGTAATCTGTTATTGGTGGTATTCCTGTCATTTCGTGCAGTTGCCTTATTCTTGTGTATCTGTCAGAGTTTGTAATTTGTCTGAGAACTTTGTTTTCAAATATACTTAACAGTCGTTTGAATGTTTTAGATTTGTGGTCTATTATTGGTGCGGCGTACGTCAATATGGGCCTGAGTATTCCCGTTTTTATTTAGAAGTGGGTCATGTGGTTTTTATATGTCAGTCGTTTGTCCAATATTACACCTAGGTATTTCACTTCAGTCTTTGTTTGTACTTTGTGATTGTCTATTGTTATAGGAGTGAAAATTTTAGTTTTCGAAAATTTTCTACTAAATATACATGTCTCCGTTTTCGTTTCATTTAGTTTAATTTTGTATTTGCTATAATATTGGATCAGATTGTTTATTTGTGGTTTTAGTAACATGTTGGTTGCTTGTGCGTCATGTCCGTGTACGTAGATCGCTGTGTCGTCTGCATACATGGCTATGTTGCAATTTACGTGTTTAGGTCCTAGTAACCGATTCCTGCGGAATGCCTGCTGTGGTTTCTCTTGTTATAGAACTTCTTTCTTTTACTGTAAAGATTCTTCCGGTCATGTAGCTGTGTATAACTCTAATTATGTGATTAGGGTAGTGATTTGTAATCATTTTGTAGGTTAGCCTTTCTATCCATACCTTGTCAAATGCGTTTTGTAAGTCTAATAGTGTCATTACAGTGTTGTGTTTTTTCTTAGTATTGTAACATATGGCTGCCGTTATTCGTGCTAGTTGGTGAATTGTGTTGTGAGGTTTTTTGAAGCCGAATTGGTATGGATCATCTTGTTTTAAGTTGCGTTCTACAGTTTCTAGTCTTTTCAGAATTATTTTCTCGCATAGTTTTGCGATCAAGGAAATTAGGCTGATGGGTCTGTACGAAGTTGTAAGTTTAGGGTTTTTACCGGGTTTTGGTATTGGGATTATGTCTGCTTTCTTTTATATTTCTGGAAAGTGGTGCAATTTTAACACACTGTGTATTATATACATTAATTGGATTATGCTTTTGTAGGCAGGTTCTTTATTAATTTGTTGTCTATTCCATCTGGGCCTGGAGCTTCTTGTTCTGGAGTCTTTGTATAAGTTGTCATAGTTCTTGTGGGTTTGTCAATAGATTTTCTAAATCTTTAGGTGGTGTTGGGGTTTGTAACATGTAGTTTTGTACGATTTCTTGCATGTGTGCTTGTTCTTCCGTGTTGGGATTGTAGTCCGAATGTACATTCTCAAACGTTTCTGCTACGGCGTCTGATTTTTGTTTGTCTGAAATGAAAAATGTGGTATTTTTTGATAATGTGGGTATTTGTGGGTACTCCTTTTTTAACATATTCGCAATTTTCCAAGGATTTTTGTCTGTGTTCGCTTGTAGTAATTTGTCTCTCCATTTTGCGTTTGAGTGATTTTTGATTTTTGTTCTTATTTGAGTGTTAAGAGTTTGTATGTGAGTTTTGCCTGTAAATCATTACGTTTTTGCCATTTTTTTCTTAGTCTATTTCTTTCCGTGATTTTGTGGGGTCAATGTTTAGTTTTTTTGTATGTTTATCTTTTGCTTCTTTAAGGGTTTGTGTTAGTATGTTTAACTCGTGCTCTAACTGCTTTGTCGTTTGTATTTTGTTGTTAATTATTATTTTATCATTTATGTTCCTTCGTAATTGTTTTCAGTTTGTATTTTTGTAAGAATAGATTAATTTCGTTGTCGGTTCTCTATTCACGTTTTTAAGTTTTACGGTTATTGGATTGTGATCGGAGCTTAGTTGATGGGAGACCTCGGGGTTTGTGGAGTTAGTAATATTTTTGTTGATTAGTATCTCTATTGTGGTAGGGGTTGTATTGTTATATGAGTAGTGTGTTGGAGTGTCGGGGTATTGTATTATGAGGTCGTTTTCATTTTGTACATATTCGTAGAGAACTTTTCCGTTGCTGTTATTTCGATGGCAGTTACAGGTCTGATGTCTAGCATTGAAATCTCTAATAATTAGCACTTTATTGTTAAGGTCGGTCAGTTTCCGGATGCAATCTTCTGTGAAATGGTTGTCTGTCTTGTTGTAAATTGAGATGATGTGTATTTTGTTTTGTAATTTGATGCATATGTTTTCTATGGTGGTGTTATGAACGTGGACTTCGGTGAAAGAGATGTCATTTTTTATTGCAACGGCAATACCTCCTCCATGCGCTGTCCTGTCTTTTCTTAGTAATGTGTAACTTCTTTTCTTAAATTTGTCATTATTTGTTAGGTGTGTATTTATTTCGTGTGTCAATTGCTGAAAATCATTAATACCTGACGTTGATGGTTGTACTGAGTTGAAGCGGGCATTTGGGGAATTTTCTGATGATGTCCGGTGTTGTTTTCTTTCTTCCCAAGGGTTGGTATCGGGTAATGGCGCTGGTACATAGCGTTTTGGACTTTTTTCCTTTTTTGTCTTCGATGGCTTTTAGATGTCTTTCGTGCACTTTACAAGCGGTGCTGTTTGCAGTGTGCGATTTAAAACAGTTTGCACACTTCGGTGAGGTGGATTTGTCTTTTGTACAGTCCCGGGACCAGTGTTCCTCTCCACATTTGACCCATGTAGGGGTTGAATAGCAATTGCTGGTTGCGTGACCTCAGGCCTGACAGCGATAGCATTGAGTAACTTTCTTATAATTCAGGTGTTGTTCCCAACAGATGCGTATGTGATTTAGAACTCGCACTTCTTTTTCTAGCCTTTTTAAGGTAATTTCGTTGTTCGTGATAACGAGGTAGGCAGGTCTTCGTGTGCCTTTCATGGAGTACACTTCTTTAATGGGTATTTGGTATCTGTTCTCCATTTCGTTTTTGACGTCTTTTGTTTCAAAAGCGTGTTCTACTGCCCTGACCACGAAAGCATGAGTTTTTTCGCTTTTCAGGGTGTATGTGTAGTATTCGATTTCATCTGTTTGTAAGGCGTCGTTAAGTTTTTCCAGTCCGCTATATTATTTAGATATATATTTGTTTTGTAGGGGTATACCTGATTTGGTAATTAGAATTAGTATACTCATCCAGGTATTTTGTTAAGCGCACATGGTCTTCTACTTCTCTGTGAATAATTATCGGTGGCAGCTTTACTTTTTATTTTGATTTTCGTTGCAGTGATGTGTTGTTGAATTTCGTCTTCTTCTTGTGTTTCCTCGAAAGTTTCTGTGTTGTCGTCCATCGTGTTTTGTTCTTGTAAGGCTTTATAGTAATTATTAGTAGATGTTTGCGGTATGTATTGCGAAATTGTGGTCGGTCGCTTTGCTAAAGGATGGGTTTGGTGTGGGTTCGAAGAATCGGTCTCATTTATTTTTAAAAATTGTCCTAATTGCGGTACTATCCATTTTGTCGGTTTGCTCTTTTTGTTCGTTTATTGCATCCTGAACAATTTTTAGTGCACTTTGTGATGGAACTGTTATGTCTAATTTTTGGTTTAGTTCGTTGAGACGCGAGTTGTAATAATCGCTTACACTTATTTTGCTAACATTTGACACATTTTTATTTTTGTATTGTACGTTTTCGTTCATTCGTTCGCACCGTATCTAATAAAAGTCACCGTATTATGTACACATTAAAACTATTTCTTACACTAAACACTATTTCTAATTGTAGTATCGGCAATTATTGCTAAGATGTCGTTAATTTTTAGAATTTTATTTGAAAGTCAGTTATTTTTCAGGTATAAAACCCATCTAAACTTAAAGTTAGGCTCCCCGGGGGAGGATTATGTTTTTATTGTTAAGGACACTATTTATAGGTACGTTCACTTCAACTCTCGGACGTGAACTCAGACGAGAACTGGTGCTTTCAACGTGGTATGGCCGTTGTCTTCAATTATTGTTACTGTACTACGGTTTCCGCGGTTACTCTAGATAATTAAAATTTTAATAGAATTTTATGTTTTTTGCACAATAGTCGGAAGTAAGTAAATAAAAAATGTGACAACAGCACGCGGTGTTCCCAAGCGGTCACCCATCCAAGTACTCTGACCGCACCCGACGTTGCTTAACTTCAGTGATCAGACGAGAACTGGTGCTTTCAACGTGGTATGGCCGTTGTCTTCAATTATTGTTACTGTACTACGGTTTCCGCGGTTACTCTAGATAATTAAAATTTTAATAGAATTTTATGTTTTTTGCACAATAGTCGGAAGTAAGTAAATAAAAAAATGTGACAACAGCACGCGGTGTTCCCAAGCGGTCACCCATCAAGTACTCTGACCGCACCCGACGTTGCTTAACTTCAGTGATCAGACGAGAACTGGTGCTTTCAACGTGGTATGGCCGTTGTCTTCAATTATTGTTACTGTACTACGGTTTCCGCGGTTACTCTAGATAATTAAAATTTTAATAGAATTTTATGTTTTTTGCACAATAGTCGGAAGTAAGTAAATAAAAAATGTGACAACAGCACGCGGTGTTCCCAAGCGGTCACCCATCCAAGTACTCTGACCGCACCCGACGTTGCTTAACTTCAGTGATCAGACGAGAACTGGTGCTTTCAACGTGGTATGGCCGTTGTCTTCAATTATTGTTACTGTACTACGGTTTCCGCGGTTACTCTAGATAATTAAAATTTTAATAGAATTTTATGTTTTTGCACAATAGTCGGAAGTAAGTAAATAAAAAATGTGACAACAGCACGCGGTGTTCCCAAGCGGTCACCCATCCAAGTACTCTGACCGCACCCGACGTTGCTTAACTTCAGTGATCAGACGAGAACTGGTGCTTTCAACGTGGTATGGCCGTTGTCTTCAATTATTGTTACTGTACTACGGTTTCCGCGTTTACTCTAGATAATTAAAATTTTAATAGAATTTTATGTTTTTTGCACAATAGTCGGAAGTAAGTAAATAAAAAATGTGACAACAGCACGCGGTGTTCCCAAGCGGTCACCCATCCAAGTACTCTGACCGCACCCGACGTTGCTTAACTTCAGTGATCAGACGAGAACTGGTGCTTTCAACGTGGTATGGCCGTTGTCTTCAATTATTGTTACTGTACTACGGTTTCCGCGTTTACTCTAGATAATTAAAATTTTAATAGAATTTTATGTTTTTTGCACAATAGTCGGAAGTAAGTAAATAAAAAATGTGACAACAGCACGCGGTGTTCCCAAGCGGTCACCCATCAAGTACTGACCGCGCCCAACGTTGCATAACTTCAGTGATCAGACGAGAACTGGTGCTTTCAACGTGGTATGGCCGTTGTCTTCAATTATTGTTACTGTACTACGGTTTCCGCGTTTACTCTAGATAATTAAAATTTTAATAGAATTTTATGTTTTTTGCACAATAGTCGGAAGTAAGTAAATAAAAAATGTGACAACAGCACGCGGTGTTCCCAAGCGGTCACCCATCCAAGTACTCTGACCGCACCCGACGTTGCTTAACTTCAGTGATCAGACGAGAACTGGTGCTTTCAACGTGGTATGGCCGTTGTCTTCAATTATTGTTACTGTACTACGGTTTCCGCGTTTACTCTAGATAATTAAAATTTTAATAGAATTTTATGTTTTTTGCACAATAGTCGGAAGTAAGTAAATAAAAAATGTGACAACAGCACGCGGTGTTCCCAAGCGGTCACCCATCCAAGTACTCTGACCGCACCCGACGTTGCTTAACTTCAGTGATCAGACGAGAACTGGTGCTTTCAACGTGGTATGGCCGTTGTCTTCAATTATTGTTACTGTACTACGTTTTCCGCGTTTACTCTAGATTATTAAAATTTTAATAGAATTTTATGTTTTTTTTGCACAATAGTCGGAAGTAAGTAAATAAAAAATGTGACAACAGCACGCGGTGTTCCCAAGCGGTCACCCATCCGTACTCTGACCGCACCCGACATTGCTTAACTTCAGTGATCAGACGAGAACTGGTGCTTTCAACGTGGTATGGCCGTTGTCTTCAATTATTGTTACTGTACTACGTTTTCCGCGTTTACTCTAGATTATTAAAATTTTAATAGAATTTTATGTTTTTTTTGCACAATAGTCGGAAGTAAGTAAATAAAAAAATGTGACAACAGCACGCGGTGTTCCCAAGCGGTCACCCATCCAAGTACTCTGACCGCACCCGACATTGCTTAACTTCAGTGATCAGACGAGAACTGGTGCTTTCAACGTGGTATGGCCGTTGTCTTCAATTATTGTTACTGTACTACGTTTTCCGCGTTTACTCTAGATAATTAAAATTTTAATAGAATTTTATGTTTTTTTTGCACAATAGTCGGAAGTAAGTAAATAAAAAAATGTGACAACAGCACGCGGTGTTCCCAAGCGGTCACCCATCCAAGTACTCTGACCGCACCCGACGTTGCTTAACTTCAGTGATCAGACGAGAACTGGTGCTTTCAACGTGGTATGGCCGTTGTCTTCAATTATTGTTACTGTACTACGGTTTCCGCGTTTACTCTAGATAATTAAAATTTTAATAGAATTTTATGTTTTTTTGCACAATAGTCGGAAGTAAGTAAATAAAAAAATGTGACAACAGCACGCGGTGTTCCCAAGCGGTCACCCATCCAAGTACTCTGACCGCACCCGACGTTGCTTAACTTCAGTGATCAGACGAGAACTGGTGCTTTCAACGTGGTATGGCCGTTGTCTTCAATTATTGTTACTGTACTACGGTTTCCGCGTTTACTCTAGATAATTAAAATTTTAATAGAATTTTATGTTTTTTTGCACAATAGTCGGAAGTAAGTAAATAAAAAAATGTGACAACAGCACGCGGTGTTCCCAAGCGGTCACCCATCCAAGTACTCTGACCGCACCCGACGTTGCTTAACTTCAGTGATCAGACGAGAACTGGTGCTTTCAACGTGGTATGGCCGTTGTCTTCAATTATTGTTACTGTACTACGGTTTCCGCGTTTACTCTAGATAATTAAAATTTTAATAGAATTTTATGTTTTTTTGCACAATAGTCGGAAGTAAGTAAATAAAAAATGTGACAACAGCACGCGGTGTTCCCAAGCGGTCACCCATCCAAGTACTCTGACCGCACCCGACGTTGCTTAACTTCAGTGATCAGACGAGAACTGGTGCTTTCAACGTGGTATGGCCGTTGTCTTCAATTATTGTTACTGTACTACGGTTTCCGCGTTTACTCTAGATAATTAAAATTTTAATAGAATTTTATGTTTTTTGCACAATAGTCGGAAGTAAGTAAATAAAAAATGTGACAACAGCACGCGGTGTTCCCAAGCGGTCACCCATCCAAGTACTCTGACCGCACCCGACGTTGCTTAACTTCAGTGATCAGACGAGAACTGGTGCTTTCAACGTGGTATGGCCGTTGTCTTCAATTATTGTTACTGTACTACGGTTTCCGCGTTTACTCTAGATAATTAAAATTTTAATAGAATTTTATGTTTTTTGCACAATAGTCGGAAGTAAGTAAATAAAAAATGTGACAACAGCACGCGGTGTTCCCAAGCGGTCACCCATCCAAGTACTCTGACCGCACCCGACGTTGCTTAACTTCAGTGATCAGACGAGAACTGGTGCTTTCAACGTGGTATGGCCGTTGTCTTCAATTATTGTTACTGTACTACGTTTTCCGCGTTTACTCTAGATAATTAAAATTTTAATAGAATTTTATGTTTTTTGCACAATAGTCGGAAGTAAGTAAATAAAAAATGTGACAACAGCACGCGGTGTTCCCAAGCGGTCACCCATCCAAGTACTCTGACCGCACCCGACGTTGCTTAACTTCAGTGATCAGACGAGAACTGGTGCTTTCAACGTGGTATGGCCGTTGTCTTCAATTATTGTTACTGTACTACGGTTTCCGCGTTTACTCTAGATAATTAAAATTTTAATAGAATTTTATGTTTTTTTGCACAATAGTCGGAAGTAAGTAAATAAAAAATGTGACAACAGCACGCGGTGTTCCCAAGCGGTCACCCATCCAAGTACCTGACCGCACCCGACGTTGCTTAACTTCAGTGATCAGACGAGAACTGGTGCTTTCAACGTGGTATGGCCGTTGTCTTCAATTATTGTTACTGTACTACGGTTTCCGCGTTTACTCTAGATAATTAAAATTTTAATAGAATTTTTTGTTTTTTTGCACAATAGTCGGAAGTAAGTAAAAAAAAAATGTGACAACAGCACGCGGTGTTCCCAAGCGGTCACCCATCCAAGTACTGACCGCGCCCGACGTTGCTTAACTTCAGTGATCAGACGAGAACTGGTGCTTTCAACGTGGTATGGCCGTTGTCTTCAATTATTGTTACTGTACTACGGTTTCCGCGTTTACTCTAGATAATTAAAATTTTAATAGAATTTTATGTTTTTTTGCACAATAGTCGGAAGTAAGTAAATAAAAAATGTGACAACAGCACGCGGTGTTCCCAAGCGGTCACCCATCCAAGTACTGACCGCGCCCGACGTTGCTTAACTTCAGTGATCAGACGAGAACTGGTGCTTTCAACGTGGTATGGCCGTTGTCTTCAATTATTGTTACTGTACTACGGTTTCCGCGTTTACTCTAGATAATTAAAATTTTAATAGAATTTTTTGTTTTTTTGCACAATAGTCGGAAGTAAGTAAATAAAAAATGTGACAACAGCACGCGGTGTTCCCAAGCGGTCACCCATCCAAGTACTGACCGCGCCCGACGTTGCTTAACTTCAGTGATCAGACGAGAACTGGTGCTTTCAACGTGGTATGGCCGTTGTCTTCAATTATTGTTACTGTACTACGGTTTCCGCGTTTACTCTAGATAATTAAAATTTTAATAGAATTTTATGTTTTTTTGCACAATAGTCGGAAGTAAGTAAATAAAAAATGTGACAACAGCACGCGGTGTTCCCAAGCGGTCACCCATCCAAGTACTCTGACCGCACCCGACGTTGCTTAACTTCAGTGATCAGACGAGAACTGGTGCTTTCAACGTGGTATGGCCGTTGTCTTCAATTATTGTTACTGTACTACGGTTTCCGCGTTTACTCTAGATAATTAAAATTTTAATAGAATTTTATGTTTTTTTGCACAATAGTCGGAAGTAAGTAAATAAAAAAATGTGACAACAGCACGCGGTGTTCCCAAGCGGTCACCCATCCAAGTACTGACCGCGCCCGACGTTGCTTAACTTCAGTGATCAGACGAGAACTGGTGCTTTCAACGTGGTATGGCCGTTGTCTTCAATTATTGTTACTGTACTACGGTTTCCGCGTTTACTCTAGATAATTAAAATTTTAATAGAATTTTATGTTTTTTGCACAATAGTCGGAAGTAAGTAAATAAAAAAATGTGACAACAGCACGCGGTGTTCCCAAGCGGTCACCCATCCAAGTACTGACCGCACCCGACGTTGCTTAACTTCAGTGATCAGACGAGAACTGGTGCTTTCAACGTGGTATGGCCGTTGTCTTCAATTATTGTTACTGTACTACGGTTTCCGCGTTTACTCTAGATAATTAAAATTTTAATAGAATTTTATGTTTTTTTGCACAATAGTCGGAAGTAAGTAAATAAAAAAATGTGACAACAGCACGCGGTGTTCCCAAGCGGTCACCCATCCAAGTACTGACCGCACCCGACGTTGCTTAACTTCAGTGATCAGACGAGAACTGGTGCTTTCAACGTGGTATGGCCGTTGTCTTCAATTATTGTTACTGTACTACGGTTTCCGCGTTTACTCTAGATAATTAAAATTTTAATAGAATTTTATGTTTTTTTGCACAATAGTCGGAAGTAAGTAAATAAAAAAATGTGACAACAGCACGCGGTGTTCCCAAGCGGTCACCCATCCAAGTACTGACCGCGCCCGACGTTGCTTAACTTCAGTGATCAGACGAGAACTGGTGCTTTCAACGTGGTATGGCCGTTGTCTTCAATTATTGTTACTGTACTACGGTTTCCGCGTTTACTCTAGATAATTAAAATTTTAATAGAATTTTATGTTTTTTTGCACAATTGTCGGAAGTAAGTAAATAAAAAATGTGACAACAGCACGCGGTGTTCCCAAGCGGTCACCCATCCAGTCCTGACCGCGCCCGACGTTGCTTAACTTCAGTGATCAGACGAGAACTGGTGCTTTCAACGTGGTATGGCCGTTGTCTTCAATTATTGTTACTGTACTACGGTTTCCGCGTTTACTCTAGATAATTAAAATTTTAATAGAATTTTATGTTTTTTGCACAATAGTCGGAAGTAAGTAAATAAAAAATGTGACAACAGCACGCGGTGTTCCCAAGCGGTCACCCATCCCTGACCGCACCCGACGTTGCTTAACTTCAGTGATCAGACGAGAACTGGTGCTTTCAACGTGGTATGGCCGTTGTCTTCAATTATTGTTACTGTACTACGGTTTCCGCGTTTACTCTAGATAATTAAAATTTTAATAGAATTTTATGTTTTTTGCACAATAGTCGGAAGTAAGTAAATAAAAAATGTGACAACAGCACGCGGTGTTCCCAAGCGGTCACCCATCCAAGTACTGACCGCACCCGACGTTGCTTAACTTCAGTGATCAGACGAGAACTGGTGCTTTCAACGTGGTATGGCCGTTGTCTTCAATTATTGTTACTGTACTACGGTTTCCGCGTTTACTCTAGATAATTAAAATTTTAATAGAATTTTATGTTTTTTGCACAATAGTCGGAAGTAAGTAAATAAAAAATGTGACAACAGCACGCGGTGTTCCCAAGCGGTCACCCATCCAGCTGACCGCACCCGACGTTGCTTAACTTCAGTGATCAGACGAGAACTGGTGCTTTCAACGTGGTATGGCCGTTGTCTTCAATTATTGTTACTGTACTACGGTTTCCGCGTTTACTCTAGATAATTAAAATTTTAATAGAATTTTATGTTTTTTGCACAATAGTCGGAAGTAAGTAAATAAAAAATGTGACAACAGCACGCGGTGTTCCCAAGCGGTCACCCATCCACTGACCGCACCCGACGTTGCTTAACTTCAGTGATCAGACGAGAACTGGTGCTTTCAACGTGGTATGGCCGTTGTCTTCAATTATTGTTACTGTACTACGGTTTCCGCGTTTACTCTAGATAATTAAAATTTTAATAGAATTTTATGTTTTTTGCACAATAGTCGGAAGTAAGTAAATAAAAAATGTGACAACAGCACGCGGTGTTCCCAAGCGGTCACCCATCCAAGTACTGACCGCACCCGACGTTGCTTAACTTCAGTGATCAGACGAGAACTGGTGCTTTCAACGTGGTATGGCCGTTGTCTTCAATTATTGTTACTGTACTACGGTTTCCGCGTTTACTCTAGATAATTAAAATTTTAATAGAATTTTATGTTTTTTGCACAATAGTCGGAAGTAAGTAAATAAAAAATGTGACAACAGCACGCGGTGTTCCCAAGCGGTCACCCATCCAAGTCCTGACCGCACCCGACGTTGCTTAACTTCAGTGATCAGACGAGAACTGGTGCTTTCAACGTGGTATGGCCGTTGTCTTCAATTATTGTTACTGTACTACGGTTTCCGCGTTTACTCTAGATAATTAAAATTTTAATAGAATTTTATGTTTTTTGCACAATAGTCGGAAGTAAGTAAATAAAAAATGTGACAACAGCACGCGGTGTTCCCAAGCGGTCACCCATCCTGACCGCATCCGACGTTGCTTAACTTCAGTGATCAGACGAGAACTGGTGCTTTCAACGTGGTATGGCCGTTGTCTTCAATTATTGTTACTGTACTACGGTTTCCGCGTTTACTCTAGATAATTAAAATTTTAATAGAATTTTATGTTTTTTGCACAATAGTCGGAAGTAAGTAAATAAAAAATGTGACAACAGCACGCGGTGTTCCCAAGCGGTCACCCATCCTGACCGCGCCCGACGTTGCTTAACTTCAGTGATCAGACGAGAACTGGTGCTTTCAACGTGGTATGGCCGTTGTCTTCAATTATTGTTACTGTACTACGGTTTCCGCGTTTACTCTAGATAATTAAAATTTTAATAGAATTTTATGTTTTTTGCACAATAGTCGGAAGTAAGTAAATAAAAAATGTGACAACAGCACGCGGTGTTCCCAAGCGGTCACCCATCCTGACCGCATCCGACGTTGCTTAACTTCAGTGATCAGACGAGAACTGGTGCTTTCAACGTGGTATGGCCGTTGTCTTCAATTATTGTTACTGTACTACGGTTTCCGCGTTTACTCTAGATAATTAAAATTTTAATAGAATTTTATGTTTTTTTGCACAATAGTCGGAAGTAAGTAAATAAAAAATGTGACAACAGCACGCGGTGTTCCCAAGCGGTCACCCATCCAAGTACTGACCGCACCCGACGTTGCTTAACTTCAGTGATCAGACGAGAACTGGTGCTTTCAACGTGGTATGGCCGTTGTCTTCAATTATTGTTACTGTACTACGGTTTCCGCGTTTACTCTAGATAATTAAAATTTTAATAGAATTTTATGTTTTTTTGCACAATAGACGGAAGTAAGTAAATAAAAAAATGTGACAACAGCACGCGGTGTTCCCAAGCGGTCACCCATCCTGACCGCATCCGACGTTGCTTAACTTCAGTGATCAGACGAGAACTGGTGCTTTCAACGTGGTATGGCCGTTGTCTTCAATTATTGTTACTGTACTACGGTTTCCGCGTTTACTCTAGATAATTAAAATTTTAATAGAATTTTATGTTTTTTTGCACAATAGACGGAAGTAAGTAAATAAAAAAATGTGACAACAGCACGCGGTGTTCCCAAGCGGTCACCCATCCTGACCGCATCCGACGTTGCTTAACTTCAGTGATCAGACGAGAACTGGTGCTTTCAACGTGGTATGGCCGTTGTCTTCAATTATTGTTACTGTACTACGGTTTCCGCGTTTACTCTAGATAATTAAAATTTTAATAGAATTTTATGTTTTTTTGCACAATAGACGGAAGTAAGTAAATAAAAAAATGTGACAACAGCACGCGGTGTTCCCAAGCGGTCACCCATCCTGACCGCATCCGACGTTGCTTAACTTCAGTGATCAGACGAGAACTGGTGCTTTCAACGTGGTATGGCCGTTGTCTTCAATTATTGTTACTGTACTACGGTTTCCGCGTTTACTCTAGATAATTAAAATTTTAATAGAATTTTATGTTTTTTGCACAATAGTCGGAAGTAAGTAAATAAAAAATGTGACAACAGCACGCGGTGTTCCCAAGCGGTCACCCATCCTGACCGCATCCGACGTTGCTTAACTTCAGTGATCAGACGAGAACTGGTGCTTTCAACGTGGTATGGCCGTTGTCTTCAATTATTGTTACTGTACTACGGTTTCCGCGTTTACTCTAGATAATTAAAATTTTAATAGAATTTTATGTTTTTTGCACAATAGTCGGAAGTAAGTAAATAAAAAATGTGACAACAGCACGCGGTGTTCCCAAGCGGTCACCCATCGCTGACCGCACCCGACGTTGCTTAACTTCAGTGATCAGACGAGAACTGGTGCTTTCAACGTGGTATGGCCGTTGTCTTCAATTATTGTTACTGTACTACGGTTTCCGCGTTTACTCTAGATAATTAAAATTTTAATAGAATTTTATGTTTTTTTGCACAATAGACGGAAGTAAGTAAATAAAAAATGTGACAACAGCACGCGGTGTTCCCAAGCGGTCACCCATCCTGACCGCATCCGACGTTGCTTAACTTCAGTGATCAGACGAGAACTGGTGCTTTCAACGTGGTATGGCCGTTGTCTTCAATTATTGTTACTGTACTACGGTTTCCGCGTTTACTCTAGATAATTAAAATTTTAATAGAATTTTATGTTTTTTGCACAATAGACGGAAGTAAGTAAATAAAAAAATGTGACAACAGCACGCGGTGTTCCCAAGCGGTCACCCATCCTGACCGCATCCGACGTTGCTTAACTTCAGTGATCAGACGAGAACTGGTGCTTTCAACGTGGTATGGCCGTTGTCTTCAATTATTGTTACTGTACTACGGTTTCCGCGTTTACTCTAGATAATTAAAATTTTAATAGAATTTTATGTTTTTTTGCACAATAGTCGGAAGTAAGTAAATAAAAAAATGTGACAACAGCACGCGGTGTTCCCAAGCGGTCACCCATCACTGACCGCACCCGACGTTGCTTAACTTCAGTGATCAGACGAGAACTGGTGCTTTCAACGTGGTATGGCCGTTGTCTTCAATTATTGTTACTGTACTACGGTTTCCGCGTTTACTCTAGATAATTAAAATTTTAATAGAATTTTATGTTTTTTGCACAATAGTCGGAAGTAAGTAAATAAAAAATGTGACAACAGCACGCGGTGTTCCCAAGCGGTCACCCATCCCTGACCGCACCCGACGTTGCTTAACTTCAGTGATCAGACGAGAACTGGTGCTTTCAACGTGGTATGGCCGTTGTCTTCAATTATTGTTACTGTACTACGGTTTCCGCGTTTACTCTAGATAATTAAAATTTTAATAGAATTTTATGTTTTTTGCACAATAGTCGGAAGTAAGTAAATAAAAAATGTGACAACAGCACGCGGTGTTCCCAAGCGGTCACCCATCTCTGACCGCACCCGACGTTGCTTAACTTCAGTGATCAGACGAGAACTGGTGCTTTCAACGTGGTATGGCCGTTGTCTTCAATTATTGTTACTGTACTACGGTTTCCGCGTTTACTCTAGATAATTAAAATTTTAATAGAATTTTATGTTTTTTGCACAATAGTCGGAAGTAAGTAAATAAAAAATGTGACAACAGCACGCGGTGTTCCCAAGCGGTCACCCATCCTGACCGCACCCGACGTTGCTTAACTTCAGTGATCAGACGAGAACTGGTGCTTTCAACGTGGTATGGCCGTTGTCTTCAATTATTGTTACTGTACTACGGTTTCCGCGTTTACTCTAGATAATTAAAATTTTAATAGAATTTTATGTTTTTTGCACAATAGTCGGAAGTAAGTAAATAAAAAATGTGACAACAGCACGCGGTGTTCCCAAGCGGTCACCCATCCATCTGACCGCACCCGACGTTGCTTAACTTCAGTGATCAGACGAGAACTGGTGCTTTCAACGTGGTATGGCCGTTGTCTTCAATTATTGTTACTGTACTACGGTTTCCGCGTTTACTCTAGATAATTAAAATTTTAATAGAATTTTATGTTTTTGCACAATAGTCGGAAGTAAGTAAATAAAAAATGTGACAACAGCACGCGGTGTTCCCAAGCGGTCACCCATCCTGACCGCATCCGACGTTGCTTAACTTCAGTGATCAGACGAGAACTGGTGCTTTCAACGTGGTATGGCCGTTGTCTTCAATTATTGTTACTGTACTACGGTTTCCGCGTTTACTCTAGATAATTAAAATTTTAATAGAATTTTATGTTTTTTGCACAATAGTCGGAAGTAAGTAAATAAAAAATGTGACAACAGCACGCGGTGTTCCCAAGCGGTCACCCATCCTGACCGCATCCGACGTTGCTTAACTTCAGTGATCAGACGAGAACTGGTGCTTTCAACGTGGTATGGCCGTTGTCTTCAATTATTGTTACTGTACTACGGTTTCCGCGTTTACTCTAGATAATTAAAATTTTAATAGAATTTTATGTTTTTTTGCACAATAGACGGAAGTAAGTAAATAAAAAAATGTGACAACAGCACGCGGTGTTCCCAAGCGGTCACCCATCCTGACCGCATCCGACGTTGCTTAACTTCAGTGATCAGACGAGAACTGGTGCTTTCAACGTGGTATGGCCGTTGTCTTCAATTATTGTTACTGTACTACGGTTTCCGCGTTTACTCTAGATAATTAAAATTTTAATAGAATTTTATGTTTTTTGCACAATAGTCGGAAGTAAGTAAATAAAAAAATGTGACAACAGCACGCGGTGTTCCCAAGCGGTCACCCATCCTGACCGCATCCGACGTTGCTTAACTTCAGTGATCAGACGAGAACTGGTGCTTTCAACGTGGTATGGCCGTTGTCTTCAATTATTGTTACTGTACTACGGTTTCCGCGTTTACTCTAGATAATTAAAATTTTAATAGAATTTTATGTTTTTTGCACAATAGTCGGAAGTAAGTAAATAAAAAATGTGACAACAGCACGCGGTGTTCCCAAGCGGTCACCCATCCAAGTACTGACCGCACCCGACGTTGCTTAACTTCAGTGATCAGACGAGAACTGGTGCTTTCAACGTGGTATGGCCGTTGTCTTCAATTATTGTTACTGTACTACGGTTTCCGCGTTTACTCTAGATAATTAAAATTTTAATAGAATTTTATGTTTTTTGCACAATAGTCGGAAGTAAGTAAATAAAAAATGTGACAACAGCACGCGGTGTTCCCAAGCGGTCACCCATCCTGACCGCACCCGACGTTGCTTAACTTCAGTGATCAGACGAGAACTGGTGCTTTCAACGTGGTATGGCCGTTGTCTTCAATTATTGTTACTGTACTACGGTTTCCGCGTTTACTCTAGATAATTAAAATTTTAATAGAATTTTATGTTTTTTGCACAATAGTCGGAAGTAAGTAAATAAAAAATGTGACAACAGCACGCGGTGTTCCCAAGCGGTCACCCATCCTGACCGCATCCGACGTTGCTTAACTTCAGTGATCAGACGAGAACTGGTGCTTTCAACGTGGTATGGCCGTTGTCTTCAATTATTGTTACTGTACTACGGTTTCCGCGTTTACTCTAGATAATTAAAATTTTAATAGAATTTTATGTTTTTTTGCACAATAGTCGGAAGTAAGTAAATAAAAAATGTGACAACAGCACGCGGTGTTCCCAAGCGGTCACCCATCCTGACCGCATCCGACGTTGCTTAACTTCAGTGATCAGACGAGAACTGGTGCTTTCAACGTGGTATGGCCGTTGTCTTCAATTATTGTTACTGTACTACGGTTTCCGCGTTTACTCTAGATAATTAAAATTTTAATAGAATTTTATGTTTTTTGCACAATAGTCGGAAGTAAGTAAATAAAAAATGTGACAACAGCACGCGGTGTTCCCAAGCGGTCACCCATCCTGACCGCATCCGACGTTGCTTAACTTCAGTGATCAGACGAGAACTGGTGCTTTCAACGTGGTATGGCCGTTGTCTTCAATTATTGTTACTGTACTACGGTTTCCGCGTTTACTCTAGATAATTAAAATTTTAATAGAATTTTATGTTTTTTGCACAATAGTCGGAAGTAAGTAAATAAAAAATGTGACAACAGCACGCGGTGTTCCCAAGCGGTCACCCATCCAGGTCCTGACCGCACCCGACGTTGCTTAACTTCAGTGATCAGACGAGAACTGGTGCTTTCAACGTGGTATGGCCGTTGTCTTCAATTATTGTTACTGTACTACGGTTTCCGCGTTTACTCTAGATAATTAAAATTTTAATAGAATTTTATGTTTTTTGCACAATAGTCGGAAGTAAGTAAATAAAAAAATGTGACAACAGCACGCGGTGTTCCCAAGCGGTCACCCATCCAAGTACTGACCGCACCCGACGTTGCTTAACTTCAGTGATCAGACGAGAACTGGTGCTTTCAACGTGGTATGGCCGTTGTCTTCAATTATTGTTACTGTACTACGGTTTCCGCGTTTACTCTAGATAATTAAAATTTTAATAGAATTTTATGTTTTTTTGCACAATAGTCGGAAGTAAGTAAATAAAAAAATGTGACAACAGCACGCGGTGTTCCCAAGCGGTCACCCATCCAAGTACTGACCGCGCCCGACGTTGCTTAACTTCAGTGATCAGACGAGAACTGGTGCTTTCAACGTGGTATGGCCGTTGTCTTCAATTATTGTTACTGTACTACGGTTTCCGCGTTTACTCTAGATAATTAAAATTTTAATAGAATTTTATGTTTTTTGCACAATAGTCGGAAGTAAGTAAATAAAAAATGTGACAACAGCACGCGGTGTTCCCAAGCGGTCACCCATCCAGTCTGACCGCACCCGACGTTGCTTAACTTCAGTGATCAGACGAGAACTGGTGCTTTCAACGTGGTATGGCCGTTGTCTTCAATTATTGTTACTGTACTACGGTTTCCGCGTTTACTCTAGATAATTAAAATTTTAATAGAATTTTATGTTTTTTGCACAATAGTCGGAAGTAAGTAAATAAAAAATGTGACAACAGCACGCGGTGTTCCCAAGCGGTCACCCATCCTGACCGCATCCGACGTTGCTTAACTTCAGTGATCAGACGAGAACTGGTGCTTTCAACGTGGTATGGCCGTTGTCTTCAATTATTGTTACTGTACTACGGTTTCCGCGTTTACTCTAGATAATTAAAATTTTAATAGAATTTTATGTTTTTTGCACAATAGACGGAAGTAAGTAAATAAAAAAATGTGACAACAGCACGCGGTGTTCCCAAGCGGTCACCCATCCTGACCGCATCCGACGTTGCTTAACTTCAGTGATCAGACGAGAACTGGTGCTTTCAACGTGGTATGGCCGTTGTCTTCAATTATTGTTACTGTACTACGGTTTCCGCGTTTACTCTAGATAATTAAAATTTTAATAGAATTTTATGTTTTTTTGCACAATAGACGGAAGTAAGTAAATAAAAAAATGTGACAACAGCACGCGGTGTTCCCAAGCGGTCACCCATCCTGACCGCATCCGACGTTGCTTAACTTCAGTGATCAGACGAGAACTGGTGCTTTCAACGTGGTATGGCCGTTGTCTTCAATTATTGTTACTGTACTACGGTTTCCGCGTTTACTCTAGATAATTAAAATTTTAATAGAATTTTATGTTTTTTTGCACAATAGACGGAAGTAAGTAAATAAAAAAATGTGACAACAGCACGCGGTGTTCCCAAGCGGTCACCCATCCTGACCGCACCCGACGTTGCTTAACTTCAGTGATCAGACGAGAACTGGTGCTTTCAACGTGGTATGGCCGTTGTCTTCAATTATTGTTACTGTACTACGGTTTCCGCGTTTACTCTAGATAATTAAAATTTTAATAGAATTTTATGTTTTTTGCACAATAGTCGGAAGTAAGTAAATAAAAAATGTGACAACAGCACGCGGTGTTCCCAAGCGGTCACCCATCCTGACCGCATCCGACGTTGCTTAACTTCAGTGATCAGACGAGAACTGGTGCTTTCAACGTGGTATGGCCGTTGTCTTCAATTATTGTTACTGTACTACGGTTTCCGCGTTTACTCTAGATAATTAAAATTTTAATAGAATTTTATGTTTTTTGCACAATAGTCGGAAGTAAGTAAATAAAAAATGTGACAACAGCACGCGGTGTTCCCAAGCGGTCACCCATCCTGACCGCGCCCGACGTTGCTTAACTTCAGTGATCAGACGAGAACTGGTGCTTTCAACGTGGTATGGCCGTTGTCTTCAATTATTGTTACTGTACTACGGTTTCCGCGTTTACTCTAGATAATTAAAATTTTAATAGAATTTTATGTTTTTTGCACAATAGTCGGAAGTAAGTAAATAAAAAATGTGACAACAGCACGCGGTGTTCCCAAGCGGTCACCCATCCTGACCGCATCCGACGTTGCTTAACTTCAGTGATCAGACGAGAACTGGTGCTTTCAACGTGGTATGGCCGTTGTCTTCAATTATTGTTACTGTACTACGGTTTCCGCGTTTACTCTAGATAATTAAAATTTTAATAGAATTTTATGTTTTTTGCACAATAGTCGGAAGTAAGTAAATAAAAAATGTGACAACAGCACGCGGTGTTCCCAAGCGGTCACCCATCCTGACCGCATCCGACGTTGCTTAACTTCAGTGATCAGACGAGAACTGGTGCTTTCAACGTGGTATGGCCGTTGTCTTCAATTATTGTTACTGTACTACGGTTTCCGCGTTTACTCTAGATAATTAAAATTTTAATAGAATTTTATGTTTTTTGCACAATAGTCGGAAGTAAGTAAATAAAAAATGTGACAACAGCACGCGGTGTTCCCAAGCGGTCACCCATCCTGACCGCATCCGACGTTGCTTAACTTCAGTGATCAGACGAGAACTGGTGCTTTCAACGTGGTATGGCCGTTGTCTTCAATTATTGTTACTGTACTACGGTTTCCGCGTTTACTCTAGATAATTAAAATTTTAATAGAATTTTATGTTTTTTGCACAATAGTCGGAAGTAAGTAAATAAAAAATGTGACAACAGCACGCGGTGTTCCCAAGCGGTCACCCATCCTGACCGCATCCGACGTTGCTTAACTTCAGTGATCAGACGAGAACTGGTGCTTTCAACGTGGTATGGCCGTTGTCTTCAATTATTGTTACTGTACTACGGTTTCCGCGTTTACTCTAGATAATTAAAATTTTAATAGAATTTTATGTTTTTTGCACAATAGTCGGAAGTAAGTAAATAAAAAATGTGACAACAGCACGCGGTGTTCCCAAGCGGTCACCCATCCTGACCGCATCCGACGTTGCTTAACTTCAGTGATCAGACGAGAACTGGTGCTTTCAACGTGGTATGGCCGTTGTCTTCAATTATTGTTACTGTACTACGGTTTCCGCGTTTACTCTAGATAATTAAAATTTTAATAGAATTTTATGTTTTTTGCACAATAGTCGGAAGTAAGTAAATAAAAAATGTGACAACAGCACGCGGTGTTCCCAAGCGGTCACCCCCAAGTCCTGACCGCGCCCGACGTTGCTTAACTTCAGTGATCAGACGAGAACTGGTGCTTTCAACGTGGTATGGCCGTTGTCTTCAATTATTGTTACTGTACTACGGTTTCCGCGTTTACTCTAGATAATTAAAATTTTAATAGAATTTTATGTTTTTTGCACAATAGTCGGAAGTAAGTAAATAAAAAATGTGACAACAGCACGCGGTGTTCCCAAGCGGTCACCCATCCTGACCGCGCCCGACGTTGCTTAACTTCAGTGATCAGACGAGAACTGGTGCTTTCAACGTGGTATGGCCGTTGTCTTCAATTATTGTTACTGTACTACGGTTTCCGCGTTTACTCTAGATAATTAAAATTTTAATAGAATTTTATGTTTTTTGCACAATAGTCGGAAGTAAGTAAATAAAAAATGTGACAACAGCACGCGGTGTTCCCAAGCGGTCACCCATCCTGACTCGCGCCCGACGTTGCTTAACTTCAGTGATCAGACGAGAACTGGTGCTTTCAACGTGGTATGGCCGTTGTCTTCAATTATTGTTACTGTACTACGGTTTCCGCGTTTACTCTAGATAATTAAAATTTTAATAGAATTTTATGTTTTTTGCACAATAGTCGGAAGTAAGTAAATAAAAAATGTGACAACAGCACGCGGTGTTCCCAAGCGGTCACCCATCCAATCCTGACCGCACCCGACGTTGCTTAACTTCAGTGATCAGACGAGAACTGGTGCTTTCAACGTGGTATGGCCGTTGTCTTCAATTATTGTTACTGTACTACGGTTTCCGCGTTTACTCTAGATAATTAAAATTTTAATAGAATTTTATGTTTTTTGCACAATAGTCGGAAGTAAGTAAATAAAAAATGTGACAACAGCACGCGGTGTTCCCAAGCGGTCACCCATCCTGACCGCATCCGACGTTGCTTAACTTCAGTGATCAGACGAGAACTGGTGCTTTCAACGTGGTATGGCCGTTGTCTTCAATTATTGTTACTGTACTACGGTTTCCGCGTTTACTCTAGATAATTAAAATTTTAATAGAATTTTATGTTTTTTGCACAATAGTCGGAAGTAAGTAAATAAAAAATGTGACAACAGCACGCGGTGTTCCCAAGCGGTCACCCCATCCTGACCGCGCCCGACGTTGCTTAACTTCAGTGATCAGACGAGAACTGGTGCTTTCAACGTGGTATGGCCGTTGTCTTCAATTATTGTTACTGTACTACGGTTTCCGCGTTTACTCTAGATAATTAAAATTTTAATAGAATTTTATGTTTTTTTGCACAATAGACGGAAGTAAGTAAATAAAAAAATGTGACAACAGCACGCGGTGTTCCCAAGCGGTCACCCATCCTGACCGCATCCGACGTTGCTTAACTTCAGTGATCAGACGAGAACTGGTGCTTTCAACGTGGTATGGCCGTTGTCTTCAATTATTGTTACTGTACTACGGTTTCCGCGTTTACTCTAGATAATTAAAATTTTAATAGAATTTTATGTTTTTTGCACAATAGTCGGAAGTAAGTAAATAAAAAATGTGACAACAGCACGCGGTGTTCCCAAGCGGTCACCCAAGTCCTGACCGCGCCCGACGTTGCTTAACTTCAGTGATCAGACGAGAACTGGTGCTTTCAACGTGGTATGGCCGTTGTCTTCAATTATTGTTACTGTACTACGGTTTCCGCGTTTACTCTAGATAATTAAAATTTTAATAGAATTTTATGTTTTTGCACAATAGTCGGAAGTAAGTAAATAAAAAATGTGACAACAGCACGCGGTGTTCCCAAGCGGTCACCCATCACTGACCGCGCCCGACGTTGCTTAACTTCAGTGATCAGACGAGAACTGGTGCTTTCAACGTGGTATGGCCGTTGTCTTCAATTATTGTTACTGTACTACGGTTTCCGCGTTTACTCTAGATAATTAAAATTTTAATAGAATTTTATGTTTTTTGCACAATAGTCGGAAGTAAGTAAATAAAAAATGTGACAACAGCACGCGGTGTTCCCAAGCGGTCACCCATCCTGACCGCGCCCGACGTTGCTTAACTTCAGTGATCAGACGAGAACTGGTGCTTTCAACGTGGTATGGCCGTTGTCTTCAATTATTGTTACTGTACTACGGTTTCCGCGTTTACTCTAGATAATTAAAATTTTAATAGAATTTTATGTTTTTTGCACAATAGTCGGAAGTAAGTAAATAAAAAATGTGACAACAGCACGCGGTGTTCCCAAGCGGTCACCCATCCTGATCGCGCCCGACGTTGCTTAACTTCAGTGATCAGACGAGAACTGGTGCTTTCAACGTGGTATGGCCGTTGTCTTCAATTATTGTTACTGTACTACGGTTTCCGCGTTTACTCTAGATAATTAAAATTTTAATAGAATTTTATGTTTTTTGCACAATAGTCGGAAGTAAGTAAATAAAAAATGTGACAACAGCACGCGGTGTTCCCAAGCGGTCACCCATCCCTGACCGCGCCCGACGTTGCTTAACTTCAGTGATCAGACGAGAACTGGTGCTTTCAACGTGGTATGGCCGTTGTCTTCAATTATTGTTACTGTACTACGGTTTCCGCGTTTACTCTAGATAATTAAAATTTTAATAGAATTTTATGTTTTTTTGCACAATAGTCGGAAGTAAGTAAATAAAAAAATGTGACAACAGCACGCGGTGTTCCCAAGCGGTCACCCATCCTGACCGCATCCGACGTTGCTTAACTTCAGTGATCAGACGAGAACTGGTGCTTTCAACGTGGTATGGCCGTTGTCTTCAATTATTGTTACTGTACTACGGTTTCCGCGTTTACTCTAGATAATTAAAATTTTAATAGAATTTTATGTTTTTTTGCACAATAGTCGGAAGTAAGTAAATAAAAAAATGTGACAACAGCACGCGGTGTTCCCAAGCGGTCACCCATCCTGACCGCATCCGACGTTGCTTAACTTCAGTGATCAGACGAGAACTGGTGCTTTCAACGTGGTATGGCCGTTGTCTTCAATTATTGTTACTGTACTACGGTTTCCGCGTTTACTCTAGATAATTAAAATTTTAATAGAATTTTATGTTTTTTTGCACAATAGTCGGAAGTAAGTAAATAAAAAAATGTGACAACAGCACGCGGTGTTCCCAAGCGGTCACCCATCAGTCTGACCGCGCCCGACGTTGCTTAACTTCAGTGATCAGACGAGAACTGGTGCTTTCAACGTGGTATGGCCGTTGTCTTCAATTATTGTTACTGTACTACGGTTTCCGCGTTTACTCTAGATAATTAAAATTTTAATAGAATTTTATGTTTTTTGCACAATAGTCGGAAGTAAGTAAATAAAAAATGTGACAACAGCACGCGGTGTTCCCAAGCGGTCACCATCCAAGTCCTGACCGCGCCCGACGTTGCTTAACTTCAGTGATCAGACGAGAACTGGTGCTTTCAACGTGGTATGGCCGTTGTCTTCAATTATTGTTACTGTACTACGGTTTCCGCGTTTACTCTAGATAATTAAAATTTTAATAGAATTTTATGTTTTTTGCACAATAGTCGGAAGTAAGTAAATAAAAAATGTGACAACAGCACGCGGTGTTCCCAAGCGGTCACCCATCCTGATCCGCCCGACGTTGCTTAACTTCAGTGATCAGACGAGAACTGGTGCTTTCAACGTGGTATGGCCGTTGTCTTCAATTATTGTTACTGTACTACGGTTTCCGCGGTTACTCTAGATAATTAAAATTTTAATAGAATTTTATGTTTTTTGCACAATAGTCGGAAGTAAGTAAATAAAAAATGTGACAACAGCACGCGGTGTTCCCAAGCGGTCACCCATCCTGATCGCGCCCGACGATGCTTAACTTCAGTGATCAGACGAGAACTGGTGCTTTCAACGTGGTATGGCCGTTGTCTTCAATTATTGTTACTGTACTACGGTTTCCGCGTTTACTCTAGATAATTAAAATTTTAATAGAATTTTATGTTTTTTGCACAATAGTCGGAAGTAAGTAAATAAAAAAATGTGACAACAGCACGCGGTGTTCCCAAGCGGTCACCCATCCTGATCGCGCCCGACGATGCTTAACTTCAGTGATCAGACGAGAACTGGTGCTTTCAACGTGGTATGGCCGTTGTCTTCAATTATTGTTACTGTACTACGGTTTCCGCGTTTACTCTAGATAATTAAAATTTTAATAGAATTTTATGTTTTTTGCACAATAGTCGGAAGTAAGTAAATAAAAAATGTGACAACAGCACGCGGTGTTCCCAAGCGGTCACCCATCCTGATCGCGCCCGACGATGCTTAACTTCAGTGATCAGACGAGAACTGGTGCTTTCAACGTGGTATGGCCGTTGTCTTCAATTATTGTTACTGTACTACGGTTTCCGCGGTTACTCTAGATAATTAAAATTTTAATAGAATTTTATGTTTTTTGCACAATAGTCGGAAGTAAGTAAATAAAAAAATGTGACAACAGCACGCGGTGTTCCCAAGCGGTCATCCATCCTGATCGCGCCCGACGATGCTTAACTTCAGTGATCAGACGAGAACTGGTGCTTTCAACGTGGTATGGCCGTTGTCTTCAATTATTGTTACTGTACTACGGTTTCCGCGTTTACTCTAGATAATTAAAATTTTAATAGAATTTTATGTTTTTGCACAATAGTCGGAAGTAAGTAAATAAAAAATGTGACAACAGCACGCGGTGTTCCCAAGCGGTCACCCATCCTGATCGCGCCCGACGATGCTTAACTTCAGTGATCAGACGAGAACTGGTGCTTTCAACGTGGTATGGCCGTTGTCTTCAATTATTGTTACTGTACTACGGTTTCCGCATTTACTCTAGATAATTAAAATTTTAATAGAATTTTATGTTTTTTGCACAATAGTCGGAAGTAAGTAAATAAAAAATGTGACAACAGCACGCGGTGTTCCCAAGCGGTCACCCATCCTGATCGCGCCCGACGATGCTTAACTTCAGTGATCAGACGAGAACTGGTGCTTTCAACGTGGTATGGCCGTTGTCTTCAATTATTGTTACTGTACTACGGTTTCCGCGGTTACTCTAGATAATTAAAATTTTAATAGAATTTTATGTTTTTTGCACAATAGTCGGAAGTAAGTAAATAAAAAATGTGACAACAGCACGCGGTGTTCCCAAGCGGTCACCCATCCTGATCGCGCCCGACGATGCTTAACTTCAGTGATCAGACGAGAACTGGTGCTTTCAACGTGGTATGGCCGTTGTCTTCAATTATTGTTACTGTACTACGGTTTCCGCGGTTACTCTAGATAATTAAAATTTTAATAGAATTTTATGTTTTTTGCACAATAGTCGGAAGTAAGTAAATAAAAAATGTGACAACAGCACGCGGTGTTCCCAAGCGGTCACCCATCCTGATCGCGCCCGACGATGCTTAACTTCAGTGATCAGACGAGAACTGGTGCTTTCAACGTGGTATGGCCGTTGTCTTCAATTATTGTTACTGTACTACGGTTTCCGCGGTTACTCTAGATAATTAAAATTTTAATAGAATTTTATGTTTTTTGCACAATAGTCGGAAGTAAGTAAATAAAAAATGTGACAACAGCACGCGGTGTTCCCAAGCGGTCACCCATCCTGATCGCGCCCGACGATGCTTAACTTCAGTGATCAGACGAGAACTGGTGCTTTCAACGTGGTATGGCCGTTGTCTTCAATTATTGTTACTGTACTACGGTTTCCGCGGTTACTCTAGATAATTAAAATTTTAATAGAATTTTATGTTTTTTGCACAATAGTCGGAAGTAAGTAAATAAAAAATGTGACAACAGCACGCGGTGTTCCCAAGCGGTCACCCATCCTGATCGCGCCCGACGATGCTTAACTTCAGTGATCAGACGAGAACTGGTGCTTTCAACGTGGTATGGCCGTTGTCTTCAATTATTGTTACTGTACTACGGTTTCCGCGTTTACTCTAGATAATTAAAATTTTAATAGAATTTTATGTTTTTTGCACAATAGTCGGAAGTAAGTAAATAAAAAATGTGACAACAGCACGCGGTGTTCCCAAGCGGTCACCCATCCTGATCGCGCCCGACGATGCTTAACTTCAGTGATCAGACGAGAACTGGTGCTTTCAACGTGGTATGGCCGTTGTCTTCAATTATTGTTACTGTACTACGGTTTCCGCGTTTACTCTAGATAATTAAAATTTTAATAGAATTTTATGTTTTTTGCACAATAGTCGGAAGTAAGTAAATAAAAAATGTGACAACAGCACGCGGTGTTCCCAAGCGGTCACCCATCCTGATCGCGCCCGACGTTGCTTAACTTCAGTGATCAGACGAGAACTGGTGCTTTCAACGTGGTATGGCCGTTGTCTTCAATTATTGTTACTGTACTACGGTTTCCGCGTTTACTCTAGATAATTAAAATTTTAATAGAATTTTATGTTTTTTGCACAATAGTCGGAAGTAAGTAAATAAAAAATGTGACAACAGCACGCGGTGTTCCCAAGCGGTCACCCATCCTGATCGCGCCCGACGATGCTTAACTTCAGTGATCAGACGAGAACTGGTGCTTTCAACGTGGTATGGCCGTTGTCTTCAATTATTGTTACTGTACTACGGTTTCCGCGTTTACTCTAGATAATTAAAATTTTAATAGAATTTTATGTTTTTTGCACAATAGTCGGAAGTAAGTAAATAAAAAATGTGACAACAGCACGCGGTGTTCCCAAGCGGTCACCCATCCTGATCGCGCCCGACGATGCTTAACTTCAGTGATCAGACGAGAACTGGTGCTTTCAACGTGGTATGGCCGTTGTCTTCAATTATTGTTACTGTACTACGGTTTCCGCGTTTACTCTAGATAATTAAAATTTTAATAGAATTTTATGTTTTTTGCACAATAGTCGGAAGTAAGTAAATAAAAAATGTGACAACAGCACGCGGTGTTCCCAAGCGGTCATCCATCCTGATCGCGCCCGACGATGCTTAACTTCAGTGATCAGACGAGAACTGGTGCTTTCAACGTGGTATGGCCGTTGTCTTCAATTATTGTTACTGTACTACGGTTTCCGCGTTTACTCTAGATAATTAAAATTTTAATAGAATTTTATGTTTTTTGCACAATAGTCGGAAGTAAGTAAATAAAAAATGTGACAACAGCACGCGGTGTTCCCAAGCGGTCACCCATCCTGATCGCGCCCGACGATGCTTAACTTCAGTGATCAGACGAGAACTGGTGCTTTCAACGTGGTATGGCCGTTGTCTTCAATTATTGTTACTGTACTACGGTTTCCGCGTTTACTCTAGATAATTAAAATTTTAATAGAATTTTATGTTTTTTGCACAATAGTCGGAAGTAAGTAAATAAAAAATGTGACAACAGCACGCGGTGTTCCCAAGCGGTCACCCATCCTGATCGCGCCCGACGATGCTTAACTTCAGTGATCAGACGAGAACTGGTGCTTTCAACGTGGTATGGCCGTTGTCTTCAATTATTGTTACTGTACTACGGTTTCCGCATTTACTCTAGATAATTAAAATTTTAATAGAATTTTATGTTTTTCTGCACAATAGTCGGAAGTAAGTAAATAAAAAATGTGACAACAGCACGCGGTGTTCCCAAGCGGTCATCCATCCTGATCGCGCCCGACGATGCTTAACTTCAGTGATCAGACGAGAACTGGTGCTTTCAACGTGGTATGGCCGTTGTCTTCAATTATTGTTACTGTACTACGGTTTCCGCGGTTACTCTAGATAATTAAAATTTTAATAGAATTTTATGTTTTTTGCACAATAGTCGGAAGTAAGTAAATAAAAAATGTGACAACAGCACGCGGTGTTCCCAAGCGGTCATCCATCCTGATCACGCCCGACGATGCTTAACTTCAGTGATCAGACGAGAACTGGTGCTTTCAACGTGGTATGGCCGTTGTCTTCAATTATTGTTACTGTACTACGGTTTCCGCATTTACTCTAGATAATTAAAATTTTAATAGAATTTTATGTTTTTTGCACAATAGTCGGAAGTAAGTAAATAAAAAATGTGACAACAGCACGCGGTGTTCCCAAGCGGTCATCCATCCTGATCGCGCCCGACGATGCTTAACTTCAGTGATCAGACGAGAACTGGTGCTTTCAACGTGGTATGGCCGTTGTCTTCAATTATTGTTACTGTACTACGGTTTCCGCGTTTACTCTAGATAATTAAAATTTTAATAGAATTTTATGTTTTTTGCACAATAGTCGGAAGTAAGTAAATAAAAAATGTGACAACAGCACGCGGTGTTCCCAAGCGGTCATCCATCCTGATCGCGCCCGACGATGCTTAACTTCAGTGATCAGACGAGAACTGGTGCTTTCAACGTGGTATGGCCGTTGTCTTCAATTATTGTTACTGTACTACGGTTTCCGCGTTTACTCTAGATAATTAAAATTTTAATAGAATTTTATGTTTTTTGCACAATAGTCGGAAGTAAGTAAATAAAAAATGTGACAACAGCACGCGGTGTTCCCAAGCGGTCATCCATCCTGATCGCGCCCGACGATGCTTAACTTCAGTGATCAGACGAGAACTGGTGCTTTCAACGTGGTATGGCCGTTGTCTTCAATTATTGTTACTGTACTACGGTTTCCGCGGTTACTCTAGATAATTAAAATTTTAATAGAATTTTATGTTTTTTGCACAATAGTCGGAAGTAAGTAAATAAAAAATGTGACAACAGCACGCGGTGTTCCCAAGCGGTCATCCATCCTGATCGCGCCCGACGATGCTTAACTTCAGTGATCAGACGAGAACTGGTGCTTTCAACGTGGTATGGCCGTTGTCTTCAATTATTGTTACTGTACTACGGTTTCCGCGGTTACTCTAGATAATTAAAATTTTAATAGAATTTTATGTTTTTTGCACAATAGTCGGAAGTAAGTAAATAAAAAAATGTGACAACAGCACGCGGTGTTCCCAAGCGGTCATCCATCCTGATCGCGCCCGACGATGCTTAACTTCAGTGATCAGACGAGAACTGGTGCTTTCAACGTGGTATGGCCGTTGTCTTCAATTATTGTTACTGTACTACGGTTTCCGCGGTTACTCTAGATAATTAAAATTTTAATAGAATTTTATGTTTTTTGCACAATAGTCGGAAGTAAGTAAATAAAAAATGTGACAACAGCACGCGGTGTTCCCAAGCGGTCACCCATCCTGATCGCGCCCGACGATGCTTAACTTCAGTGATCAGACGAGAACTGGTGCTTTCAACGTGGTATGGCCGTTGTCTTCAATTATTGTTACTGTACTACGGTTTCCGCGGTTACTCTAGATAATTAAAATTTTAATAGAATTTTATGTTTTTTGCACAATAGTCGGAAGTAAGTAAATAAAAAATGTGACAACAGCACGCGGTGTTCCCAAGCGGTCACCCATCCAAGTACTGACCGCGCCCGACGTTGCTTAACTTCAGTGATCAGACGAGAACTGGTGCTTTCAACGTGGTATGGCCGTTGTCTTCAATTATTGTTACTGTACTACGGTTTCCGCGGTTACTCTAGATAATTAAAATTTTAATAGAATTTTATGTTTTTTGCACAATAGTCGGAAGTAAGTAAATAAAAAATGTGACAACAGCACGCGGTGTTCCCAAGCGGTCACCCATCCTGATCGCGCCCGACGATGCTTAACTTCAGTGATCAGACGAGAACTGGTGCTTTCAACGTGGTATGGCCGTTGTCTTCAATTATTGTTACTGTACTACGGTTTCCGCGGTTACTCTAGATAATTAAAATTTTAATAGAATTTTATGTTTTTTGCACAATAGTCGGAAGTAAGTAAATAAAAAATGTGACAACAGCACGCGGTGTTCCCAAGCGGTCATCCATCCTGATCGCGCCCGACGATGCTTAACTTCAGTGATCAGACGAGAACTGGTGCTTTCAACGTGGTATGGCCGTTGTCTTCAATTATTGTTACTGTACTACGGTTTCCGCGGTTACTCTAGATAATTAAAATTTTAATAGAATTTTATGTTTTTTGCACAATAGTCGGAAGTAAGTAAATAAAAAATGTGACAACAGCACGCGGTGTTCCCAAGCGGTCACCCATCCTGATCGCGCCCGACGATGCTTAACTTCAGTGATCAGACGAGAACTGGTGCTTTCAACGTGGTATGGCCGTTGTCTTCAATTATTGTTACTGTACTACGGTTTCCGCGGTTACTCTAGATAATTAAAATTTTAATAGAATTTTATGTTTTTTGCACAATAGTCGGAAGTAAGTAAATAAAAAATGTGACAACAGCACGCGGTGTTCCCAAGCGGTCACCCATCCTGATCGCGCCCGACGATGCTTAACTTCAGTGATCAGACGAGAACTGGTGCTTTCAACGTGGTATGGCCGTTGTCTTCAATTATTGTTACTGTACTACGGTTTCCGCGGTTACTCTAGATAATTAAAATTTTAATAGAATTTTATGTTTTTGCACAATAGTCGGAAGTAAGTAAATAAAAAAATGTGACAACAGCACGCGGTGTTCCCAAGCGGTCACCCATCCTGATCGCGCCCGACGATGCTTAACTTCAGTGATCAGACGAGAACTGGTGCTTTCAACGTGGTATGGCCGTTGTCTTCAATTATTGTTACTGTACTACGGTTTCCGCGTTTACTCTAGATAATTAAAATTTTAATAGAATTTTATGTTTTTTGCACAATAGTCGGAAGTAAGTAAATAAAAAATGTGACAACAGCACGCGGTGTTCCCAAGCGGTCACCCATCCTGATCGCGCCCGACGTTGCTTAACTTCAGTGATCAGACGAGAACTGGTGCTTTCAACGTGGTATGGCCGTTGTCTTCAATTATTGTTACTGTACTACGGTTTCCGCGGTTACTCTAGATAATTAAAATTTTAATAGAATTTTATGTTTTTTGCACAATAGTCGGAAGTAAGTAAATAAAAAAATGTGACAACAGCACGCGGTGTTCCCAAGCGGTCACCCATCCTGATCGCGCCCGACGATGCTTAACTTCAGTGATCAGACGAGAACTGGTGCTTTCAACGTGGTATGGCCGTTGTCTTCAATTATTGTTACTGTACTACGGTTTCCGCGGTTACTCTAGATAATTAAAATTTTAATAGAATTTTATGTTTTTGCACAATAGTCGGAAGTAAGTAAATAAAAAATGTGACAACAGCACGCGGTGTTCCCAAGCGGTCACCCATCCTGATCGCGCCCGACGATGCTTAACTTCAGTGATCAGACGAGAACTGGTGCTTTCAACGTGGTATGGCCGTTGTCTTCAATTATTGTTACTGTACTACGGTTTCCGCGGTTACTCTAGATAATTAAAATTTTAATAGAATTTTATGTTTTTTGCACAATAGTCGGAAGTAAGTAAATAAAAAATGTGACAACAGCACGCGGTGTTCCCAAGCGGTCACCCATCCTGATCGCGCCCGACGATGCTTAACTTCAGTGATCAGACGAGAACTGGTGCTTTCAACGTGGTATGGCCGTTGTCTTCAATTATTGTTACTGTACTACGGTTTCCGCGGTTACTCTAGATAATTAAAATTTTAATAGAATTTTATGTTTTTTGCACAATAGTCGGAAGTAAGTAAATAAAAAAATGTGACAACAGCACGCGGTGTTCCCAAGCGGTCATCCATCCTGATCGCGCCCGACGATGCTTAACTTCAGTGATCAGACGAGAACTGGTGCTTTCAACGTGGTATGGCCGTTGTCTTCAATTATTGTTACTGTACTACGGTTTCCGCGGTTACTCTAGATAATTAAAATTTTAATAGAATTTTATGTTTTTTTGCACAATAGTCGGAAGTAAGTAAATAAAAAATGTGACAACAGCACGCGGTGTTCCCAAGCGGTCATCCATCCTGATCACGCCCGACGATGCTTAACTTCAGTGATCAGACGAGAACTGGTGCTTTCAACGTGGTATGGCCGTTGTCTTCAATTATTGTTACTGTACTACGGTTTCCGCATTTACTCTAGATAATTAAAATTTTAATAGAATTTTATGTTTTTTGCACAATAGTCGGAAGTAAGTAAATAAAAAATGTGACAACAGCACGCGGTGTTCCCAAGCGGTCATCCATCCTGATCGCGCCCGACGATGCTTAACTTCAGTGATCAGACGAGAACTGGTGCTTTCAACGTGGTATGGCCGTTGTCTTCAATTATTGTTACTGTACTACGGTTTCCGCGGTTACTCTAGATAATTAAAATTTTAATAGAATTTTATGTTTTTTGCACAATAGTCGGAAGTAAGTAAATAAAAAATGTGACAACAGCACGCGGTGTTCCCAAGCGGTCATCCATCCTGATCGCGCCCGACGATGCTTAACTTCAGTGATCAGACGAGAACTGGTGCTTTCAACGTGGTATGGCCGTTGTCTTCAATTATTGTTACTGTACTACGGTTTCCGCGGTTACTCTAGATAATTAAAATTTTAATAGAATTTTATGTTTTTTGCACAATAGTCGGAAGTAAGTAAATAAAAAATGTGACAACAGCACGCGGTGTTCCCAAGCGGTCATCCATCCTGATCGCGCCCGACGATGCTTAACTTCAGTGATCAGACGAGAACTGGTGCTTTCAACGTGGTATGGCCGTTGTCTTCAATTATTGTTACTGTACTACGGTTTCCGCGGTTACTCTAGATAATTAAAATTTTAATAGAATTTTATGTTTTTTGCACAATAGTCGGAAGTAAGTAAATAAAAAAATGTGACAACAGCACGCGGTGTTCCCAAGCGGTCATCCATCCTGATCGCGCCCGACGATGCTTAACTTCAGTGATCAGACGAGAACTGGTGCTTTCAACGTGGTATGGCCGTTGTCTTCAATTATTGTTACTGTACTACGGTTTCCGCGGTTACTCTAGATAATTAAAATTTTAATAGAATTTTATGTTTTTGCACAATAGTCGGAAGTAAGTAAATAAAAAATGTGACAACAGCACGCGGTGTTCCCAAGCGGTCACCCATCCTGATCACGCCCGACGATGCTTAACTTCAGTGATCAGACGAGAACTGGTGCTTTCAACGTGGTATGGCCGTTGTCTTCAATTATTGTTACTGTACTACGGTTTCCGCGGTTACTCTAGATAATTAAAATTTTAATAGAATTTTATGTTTTTTGCACAATAGTCGGAAGTAAGTAAATAAAAAATGTGACAACAGCACGCGGTGTTCCCAAGCGGTCACCCATCCTGATCGCGCCCGACGATGCTTAACTTCAGTGATCAGACGAGAACTGGTGCTTTCAACGTGGTATGGCCGTTGTCTTCAATTATTGTTACTGTACTACGGTTTCCGCGGTTACTCTAGATAATTAAAATTTTAATAGAATTTTATGTTTTTGCACAATAGTCGGAAGTAAGTAAATAAAAAATGTGACAACAGCACGCGGTGTTCCCAAGCGGTCACCCATCCTGATCGCGCCCGACGATGCTTAACTTCAGTGATCAGACGAGAACTGGTGCTTTCAACGTGGTATGGCCGTTGTCTTCAATTATTGTTACTGTACTACGGTTTCCGCGGTTACTCTAGATAATTAAAATTTTAATAGAATTTTATGTTTTTTGCACAATAGTCGGAAGTAAGTAAATAAAAAATGTGACAACAGCACGCGGTGTTCCCAAGCGGTCATCCATCCTGATCGCGCCCGACGATGCTTAACTTCAGTGATCAGACGAGAACTGGTGCTTTCAACGTGGTATGGCCGTTGTCTTCAATTATTGTTACTGTACTACGGTTTCCGCGGTTACTCTAGATAATTAAAATTTTAATAGAATTTTATGTTTTTTGCACAATAGTCGGAAGTAAGTAAATAAAAAAATGTGACAACAGCACGCGGTGTTCCCAAGCGGTCACCCATCCTGATCGCGCCCGACGATGCTTAACTTCAGTGATCAGACGAGAACTGGTGCTTTCAACGTGGTATGGCCGTTGTCTTCAATTATTGTTACTGTACTACGGTTTCCGCGGTTACTCTAGATAATTAAAATTTTAATAGAATTTTATGTTTTTTGCACAATAGTCGGAAGTAAGTAAATAAAAAATGTGACAACAGCACGCGGTGTTCCCAAGCGGTCATCCATCCTGATCGCGCCCGACGATGCTTAACTTCAGTGATCAGACGAGAACTGGTGCTTTCAACGTGGTATGGCCGTTGTCTTCAATTATTGTTACTGTACTACGGTTTCCGCGGTTACTCTAGATAATTAAAATTTTAATAGAATTTTATGTTTTTTGCACAATAGTCGGAAGTAAGTAAATAAAAAATGTGACAACAGCACGCGGTGTTCCCAAGCGGTCATCCATCCTGATCGCGCCCGACGATGCTTAACTTCAGTGATCAGACGAGAACTGGTGCTTTCAACGTGGTATGGCCGTTGTCTTCAATTATTGTTACTGTACTACGGTTTCCGCGGTTACTCTAGATAATTAAAATTTTAATAGAATTTTATGTTTTTTGCACAATAGTCGGAAGTAAGTAAATAAAAAATGTGACAACAGCACGCGGTGTTCCCAAGCGGTCACCCATCCTGATCGCGCCCGACGATGCTTAACTTCAGTGATCAGACGAGAACTGGTGCTTTCAACGTGGTATGGCCGTTGTCTTCAATTATTGTTACTGTACTACGGTTTCCGCGGTTACTCTAGATAATTAAAATTTTAATAGAATTTTATGTTTTTTGCACAATAGTCGGAAGTAAGTAAATAAAAAATGTGACAACAGCACGCGGTGTTCCCAAGCGGTCACCCATCCTGATCGCGCCCGACGATGCTTAACTTCAGTGATCAGACGAGAACTGGTGCTTTCAACGTGGTATGGCCGTTGTCTTCAATTATTGTTACTGTACTACGGTTTCCGCGGTTACTCTAGATAATTAAAATTTTAATAGAATTTTATGTTTTTGCACAATAGTCGGAAGTAAGTAAATAAAAAATGTGACAACAGCACGCGGTGTTCCCAAGCGGTCATCCATCCTGATCGCGCCCGACGATGCTTAACTTCAGTGATCAGACGAGAACTGGTGCTTTCAACGTGGTATGGCCGTTGTCTTCAATTATTGTTACTGTACTACGGTTTCCGCGGTTACTCTAGATAATTAAAATTTTAATAGAATTTTATGTTTTTTGCACAATAGTCGGAAGTAAGTAAATAAAAAATGTGACAACAGCACGCGGTGTTCCCAAGCGGTCATCCATCCTGATCACGCCCGACGATGCTTAACTTCAGTGATCAGACGAGAACTGGTGCTTTCAACGTGGTATGGCCGTTGTCTTCAATTATTGTTACTGTACTACGGTTTCCGCGGTTACTCTAGATAATTAAAATTTTAATAGAATTTTATGTTTTTTGCACAATAGTCGGAAGTAAGTAAATAAAAATGTGACAACAGCACGCGGTGTTCCCAAGCGGTCACCCATCCTGATCGCGCCCGACGATGCTTAACTTCAGTGATCAGACGAGAACTGGTGCTTTCAACGTGGTATGGCCGTTGTCTTCAATTATTGTTACTGTACTACGGTTTCCGCGGTTACTCTAGATAATTAAAATTTTAATAGAATTTTATGTTTTTGCACAATAGTCGGAAGTAAGTAAATAAAAAAAGTGACAACAGCACGCGGTGTTCCCAAGCGGTCATCCATCCTGATCGCGCCCGACGATGCTTAACTTCAGTGATCAGACGAGAACTGGTGCTTTCAACGTGGTATGGCCGTTGTCTTCAATTATTGTTACTGTACTACGGTTTCCGCGGTTACTCTAGATAATTAAAATTTTAATAGAATTTTATGTTTTTTGCACAATAGTCGGAAGTAAGTAAATAAAAAATGTGACAACAGCACGCGGTGTTCCCAAGCGGTCATCCATCCTGATCGCGCCCGACGATGCTTAACTTCAGTGATCAGACGAGAACTGGTGCTTTCAACGTGGTATGGCCGTTGTCTTCAATTATTGTTACTGTACTACGGTTTCCGCGGTTACTCTAGATAATTAAAATTTTAATAGAATTTTATGTTTTTGCACAATAGTCGGAAGTAAGTAAATAAAAAAATGTGACAACAGCACGCGGTGTTCCCAAGCGGTCATCCATCCTGATCGCGCCCGACGATGCTTAACTTCAGTGATCAGACGAGAACTGGTGCTTTCAACGTGGTATGGCCGTTGTCTTCAATTATTGTTACTGTACTACGGTTTCCGCGGTTACTCTAGATAATTAAAATTTTAATAGAATTTTATGTTTTTGCACAATAGTCGGAAGTAAGTAAATAAAAAATGTGACAACAGCACGCGGTGTTCCCAAGCGGTCATCCATCCTGATCGCGCCCGACGATGCTTAACTTCAGTGATCAGACGAGAACTGGTGCTTTCAACGTGGTATGGCCGTTGTCTTCAATTATTGTTACTGTACTACGGTTTCCGCGGTTACTCTAGATAATTAAAATTTTAATAGAATTTTATGTTTTTTGCACAATAGTCGGAAGTAAGTAAATAAAAAATGTGACAACAGCACGCGGTGTTCCCAAGCGGTCATCCATCCTGATCGCGCCCGACGATGCTTAACTTCAGTGATCAGACGAGAACTGGTGCTTTCAACGTGGTATGGCCGTTGTCTTCAATTATTGTTACTGTACTACGGTTTCCGCGGTTACTCTAGATAATTAAAATTTTAATAGAATTTTATGTTTTTTGCACAATAGTCGGAAGTAAGTAAATAAAAAATGTGACAACAGCACGCGGTGTTCCCAAGCGGTCATCCATCCTGATCGCGCCCGACGATGCTTAACTTCAGTGATCAGACGAGAACTGGTGCTTTCAACGTGGTATGGCCGTTGTCTTCAATTATTGTTACTGTACTACGGTTTCCGCGGTTACTCTAGATAATTAAAATTTTAATAGAATTTTATGTTTTTTGCACAATAGTCGGAAGTAAGTAAATAAAAAAATGTGACAACAGCACGCGGTGTTCCCAAGCGGTCATCCATCCTGATCGCGCCCGACGATGCTTAACTTCAGTGATCAGACGAGAACTGGTGCTTTCAACGTGGTATGGCCGTTGTCTTCAATTATTGTTACTGTACTACGGTTTCCGCGGTTACTCTAGATAATTAAAATTTTAATAGAATTTTATGTTTTTTGCACAATAGTCGGAAGTAAGTAAATAAAAAAATGTGACAACAGCACGCGGTGTTCCCAAGCGGTCATCCATCCTGATCGCGCCCGACGATGCTTAACTTCAGTGATCAGACGAGAACTGGTGCTTTCAACGTGGTATGGCCGTTGTCTTCAATTATTGTTACTGTACTACGGTTTCCGCGGTTACTCTAGATAATTAAAATTTTAATAGAATTTTATGTTTTTTGCACAATAGTCGGAAGTAAGTAAATAAAAAATGTGACAACAGCACGCGGTGTTCCCAAGCGGTCACCCATCCTGATCGCGCCCGACGATGCTTAACTTCAGTGATCAGACGAGAACTGGTGCTTTCAACGTGGTATGGCCGTTGTCTTCAATTATTGTTACTGTACTACGGTTTCCGCGGTTACTCTAGATAATTAAAATTTTAATAGAATTTTATGTTTTTTGCACAATAGTCGGAAGTAAGTAAATAAAAAATGTGACAACAGCACGCGGTGTTCCCAAGCGGTCATCCATCCTGATCGCGCCCGACGATGCTTAACTTCAGTGATCAGACGAGAACTGGTGCTTTCAACGTGGTATGGCCGTTGTCTTCAATTATTGTTACTGTACTACGGTTTCCGCGGTTACTCTAGATAATTAAAATTTTAATAGAATTTTATGTTTTTGCACAATAGTCGGAAGTAAGTAAATAAAAAATGTGACAACAGCACGCGGTGTTCCCAAGCGGTCATCCATCCTGATCGCGCCCGACGATGCTTAACTTCAGTGATCAGACGAGAACTGGTGCTTTCAACGTGGTATGGCCGTTGTCTTCAATTATTGTTACTGTACTACGGTTTCCGCGGTTACTCTAGATAATTAAAATTTTAATAGAATTTTATGTTTTTGCACAATAGTCGGAAGTAAGTAAATAAAAAATGTGACAACAGCACGCGGTGTTCCCAAGCGGTCATCCATCCTGATCGCGCCCGACGATGCTTAACTTCAGTGATCAGACGAGAACTGGTGCTTTCAACGTGGTATGGCCGTTGTCTTCAATTATTGTTACTGTACTACGGTTTCCGCGGTTACTCTAGATAATTAAAATTTTAATAGAATTTTATGTTTTTTGCACAATAGTCGGAAGTAAGTAAATAAAAATGTGACAACAGCACGCGGTGTTCCCAAGCGGTCACCCATCCTGATCGCGCCCGACGATGCTTAACTTCAGTGATCAGACGAGAACTGGTGCTTTCAACGTGGTATGGCCGTTGTCTTCAATTATTGTTACTGTACTACGGTTTCCGCGGTTACTCTAGATAATTAAAATTTTAATAGAATTTTATGTTTTTTGCACAATAGTCGGAAGTAAGTAAATAAAAAATGTGACAACAGCACGCGGTGTTCCCAAGCGGTCATCCATCCTGATCACGCCCGACGATGCTTAACTTCAGTGATCAGACGAGAACTGGTGCTTTCAACGTGGTATGGCCGTTGTCTTCAATTATTGTTACTGTACTACGGTTTCCGCGGTTACTCTAGATAATTAAAATTTTAATAGAATTTTATGTTTTTTGCACAATAGTCGGAAGTAAGTAAATAAAAAAAGTGACAACAGCACGCGGTGTTCCCAAGCGGTCATCCATCCTGATCGCGCCCGACGATGCTTAACTTCAGTGATCAGACGAGAACTGGTGCTTTCAACGTGGTATGGCCGTTGTCTTCAATTATTGTTACTGTACTACGGTTTCCGCGGTTACTCTAGATAATTAAAATTTTAATAGAATTTTATGTTTTTTGCACAATAGTCGGAAGTAAGTAAATAAAAAAATGTGACAACAGCACGCGGTGTTCCCAAGCGGTCACCCATCCTGATCGCGCCCGACGATGCTTAACTTCAGTGATCAGACGAGAACTGGTGCTTTCAACGTGGTATGGCCGTTGTCTTCAATTATTGTTACTGTACTACGGTTTCCGCGGTTACTCTAGATAATTAAAATTTTAATAGAATTTTATGTTTTTTGCACAATAGTCGGAAGTAAGTAAATAAAAAAATGTGACAACAGCACGCGGTGTTCCCAAGCGGTCATCCATCCTGATCACGCCCGACGATGCTTAACTTCAGTGATCAGACGAGAACTGGTGCTTTCAACGTGGTATGGCCGTTGTCTTCAATTATTGTTACTGTACTACGGTTTCCGCGGTTACTCTAGATAATTAAAATTTTAATAGAATTTTATGTTTTTGCACAATAGTCGGAAGTAAGTAAATAAAAAATGTGACAACAGCACGCGGTGTTCCCAAGCGGTCACCCATCCTGATCGCGCCCGACGATGCTTAACTTCAGTGATCAGACGAGAACTGGTGCTTTCAACGTGGTATGGCCGTTGTCTTCAATTATTGTTACTGTACTACGGTTTCCGCGGTTACTCTAGATAATTAAAATTTTAATAGAATTTTATGTTTTTTGCACAATAGTCGGAAGTAAGTAAATAAAAAAATGTGACAACAGCACGCGGTGTTCCCAAGCGGTCATCCATCCTGATCACGCCCGACGATGCTTAACTTCAGTGATCAGACGAGAACTGGTGCTTTCAACGTGGTATGGCCGTTGTCTTCAATTATTGTTACTGTACTACGGTTTCCGCGGTTACTCTAGATAATTAAAATTTTAATAGAATTTTATGTTTTTTGCACAATAGTCGGAAGTAAGTAAATAAAAAATGTGACAACAGCACGCGGTGTTCCCAAGCGGTCACCCATCCTGATCGCGCCCGACGATGCTTAACTTCAGTGATCAGACGAGAACTGGTGCTTTCAACGTGGTATGGCCGTTGTCTTCAATTATTGTTACTGTACTACGGTTTCCGCGGTTACTCTAGATAATTAAAATTTTAATAGAATTTTATGTTTTTTGCACAATAGTCGGAAGTAAGTAAATAAAAAATGTGACAACAGCACGCGGTGTTCCCAAGCGGTCATCCATCCTGATCGCGCCCGACGATGCTTAACTTCAGTGATCAGACGAGAACTGGTGCTTTCAACGTGGTATGGCCGTTGTCTTCAATTATTGTTACTGTACTACGGTTTCCGCGGTTACTCTAGATAATTAAAATTTTAATAGAATTTTATGTTTTTTGCACAATAGTCGGAAGTAAGTAAATAAAAAATGTGACAACAGCACGCGGTGTTCCCAAGCGGTCATCCATCCTGATCGCGCCCGACGATGCTTAACTTCAGTGATCAGACGAGAACTGGTGCTTTCAACGTGGTATGGCCGTTGTCTTCAATTATTGTTACTGTACTACGGTTTCCGCGGTTACTCTAGATAATTAAAATTTTAATAGAATTTTATGTTTTTTGCACAATAGTCGGAAGTAAGTAAATAAAAAAATGTGACAACAGCACGCGGTGTTCCCAAGCGGTCATCCATCCTGATCGCGCCCGACGATGCTTAACTTCAGTGATCAGACGAGAACTGGTGCTTTCAACGTGGTATGGCCGTTGTCTTCAATTATTGTTACTGTACTACGGTTTCCGCGGTTACTCTAGATAATTAAAATTTTAATAGAATTTTATGTTTTTTGCACAATAGTCGGAAGTAAGTAAATAAAAAATGTGACAACAGCACGCGGTGTTCCCAAGCGGTCATCCATCCTGATCGCGCCCGACGATGCTTAACTTCAGTGATCAGACGAGAACTGGTGCTTTCAACGTGGTATGGCCGTTGTCTTCAATTATTGTTACTGTACTACGGTTTCCGCGGTTACTCTAGATAATTAAAATTTTAATAGAATTTTATGTTTTTGCACAATAGTCGGAAGTAAGTAAATAAAAAAATGTGACAACAGCACGCGGTGTTCCCAAGCGGTCATCCATCCTGATCGCGCCCGACGATGCTTAACTTCAGTGATCAGACGAGAACTGGTGCTTTCAACGTGGTATGGCCGTTGTCTTCAATTATTGTTACTGTACTACGGTTTCCGCGTTTACTCTAGATAATTAAAATTTTAATAGAATTTTATGTTTTTTGCACAATAGTCGGAAGTAAGTAAATAAAAAAGTGACAACAGCACGCGGTGTTCCCAAGCGGTCATCCATCCTGATCGCGCCCGACGATGCTTAACTTCAGTGATCAGACGAGAACTGGTGCTTTCAACGTGGTATGGCCGTTGTCTTCAATTATTGTTACTGTACTACGGTTTCCGCGGTTACTCTAGATAATTAAAATTTTAATAGAATTTTATGTTTTTTCACAATAGTCGGAAGTAAGTAAATAAAAAATGTGACAACAGCACGCGGTGTTCCCAAGCGGTCATCCATCCTGATCGCGCCCGACGATGCTTAACTTCAGTGATCAGACGAGAACTGGTGCTTTCAACGTGGTATGGCCGTTGTCTTCAATTATTGTTACTGTACTACGGTTTCCGCGGTTACTCTAGATAATTAAAATTTTAATAGAATTTTATGTTTTTTGCACAATAGTCGGAAGTAAGTAAATAAAAAATGTGACAACAGCACGCGGTGTTCCCAAGCGGTCATCCATCCTGATCGCGCCCGACGATGCTTAACTTCAGTGATCAGACGAGAACTGGTGCTTTCAACGTGGTATGGCCGTTGTCTTCAATTATTGTTACTGTACTACGGTTTCCGCGGTTACTCTAGATAATTAAAATTTTAATAGAATTTTATGTTTTTCTGCACAATAGTCGGAAGTAAGTAAATAAAAAATGTGACAACAGCACGCGGTGTTCCCAAGCGGTCATCCATCCTGATCGCGCCCGACGATGCTTAACTTCAGTGATCAGACGAGAACTGGTGCTTTCAACGTGGTATGGCCGTTGTCTTCAATTATTGTTACTGTACTACGGTTTCCGCGGTTACTCTAGATAATTAAAATTTTAATAGAATTTTATGTTTTTTGCACAATAGTCGGAAGTAAGTAAATAAAAAAATGTGACAACAGCACGCGGTGTTCCCAAGCGGTCATCCATCCTGATCACGCCCGACGATGCTTAACTTCAGTGATCAGACGAGAACTGGTGCTTTCAACGTGGTATGGCCGTTGTCTTCAATTATTGTTACTGTACTACGGTTTCCGCGGTTACTCTAGATAATTAAAATTTTAATAGAATTTTATGTTTTTTGCACAATAGTCGGAAGTAAGTAAATAAAAAAATGTGACAACAGCACGCGGTGTTCCCAAGCGGTCATCCATCCTGATCACGCCCGACGATGCTTAACTTCAGTGATCAGACGAGAACTGGTGCTTTCAACGTGGTATGGCCGTTGTCTTCAATTATTGTTACTGTACTACGGTTTCCGCGGTTACTCTAGATAATTAAAATTTTAATAGAATTTTATGTTTTTTTGCACAATAGTCGGAAGTAAGTAAATAAAAAAAAGTGACAACAGCACGCGGTGTTCCCAAGCGGTCATCCATCCTGATCGCGCCCGACGATGCTTAACTTCAGTGATCAGACGAGAACTGGTGCTTTCAACGTGGTATGGCCGTTGTCTTCAATTATTGTTACTGTACTACGGTTTCCGCGGTTACTCTAGATAATTAAAATTTTAATAGAATTTTATGTTTTTTGCACAATAGTCGGAAGTAAGTAAATAAAAAAATGTGACAACAGCACGCGGTGTTCCCAAGCGGTCATCCATCCTGATCACGCCCGACGATGCTTAACTTCAGTGATCAGACGAGAACTGGTGCTTTCAACGTGGTATGGCCGTTGTCTTCAATTATTGTTACTGTACTACGGTTTCCGCGTTTACTCTAGATAATTAAAATTTTAATAGAATTTTATGTTTTTTTGCACAATAGTCGGAAGTAAGTAAATAAAAAAAAGTGACAACAGCACGCGGTGTTCCCAAGCGGTCATCCATCCTGATCGCGCCCGACGATGCTTAACTTCAGTGATCAGACGAGAACTGGTGCTTTCAACGTGGTATGGCCGTTGTCTTCAATTATTGTTACTGTACTACGGTTTCCGCGGTTACTCTAGATAATTAAAATTTTAATAGAATTTTATGTTTTTTTCACAATAGTCGGAAGTAAGTAAATAAAAAAATGTGACAACAGCACGCGGTGTTCCCAAGCGGTCATGGGGGGGGGGGAGGGGGGGGGGGGGGGGGGGGGGGGGGGGGGGGGGGGGGGGGGGGGGGGGGGGGGGGGGGGGGGGGGGGGGGGGGGGGGGGGGGGGGGGGGGGGGGGGGGGGGGGGGGGGGGGGGGGGGGGGGGGGGGGGGGGGGGGGGGGGGGGGGGGGGGGGGGGGGGGGGGGGGGGGGGGGGGGGGACCATCCTGATCGCGCCCGACGTTGCTTAACTTCAGTGATCAGACGAGAACTGGTGCTTTCAACGTGGTATGGCCGTTGTCTTCAATTATTGTTACTGTACTACGGTTTCCGCGGTTACTCTAGATAATTAAAATTTTAATAGAATTTTATGTTTTTTTCACAATAGTCGGAAGTAAGTAAATAAAAATGTGACAACAGCACGCGGTGTTCCCAAGCGGTCATCCATCCTGATCGCGCCCGACGATGCTTAACTTCAGTGATCAGACGAGAACTGGTGCTTTCAACGTGGTATGGCCGTTGTCTTCAATTATTGTTACTGTACTACGGTTTCCGCGGTTACTCTAGATAATTAAAATTTTAATAGAATGGGTTTATGTTTTTTGCACAATAGTCGGAAGTAAGTAAATAAAAAATGTGACAACAGCACGCGGTGTTCCCAAGCGGTCATCCATCCTGATCGCGCCCGACGATGCTTAACTTCAGTGATCAGACGAGAACTGGTGCTTTCAACGTGGTATGGCCGTTGTCTTCAATTATTGTTACTGTACTACGGTTTCCGCGGTTACTCTAGATAATTAAAATTTTAATAGAATTTTATGTTTTTTGCACAATAGTCGGAAGTAAGTAAATAAAAAAAGTGACAACAGCACGCGGTGTTCCCAAGCGGTCATCCATCCTGATCGCGCCCGACGATGCTTAACTTCAGTGATCAGACGAGAACTGGTGCTTTCAACGTGGTATGGCCGTTGTCTTCAATTATTGTTACTGTACTACGGTTTCCGCGGTTACTCTAGATAATTAAAATTTTAATAGAATTTTATGTTTTTCTGCACAATAGTCGGAAGTAAGTAAATAAAAAAATGTGACAACAGCACGCGGTGTTCCCAAGCGGTCACCCATCCAAGTACTGACCGCACCCGACGTTGCTTAACTTCAGTGATCAGACGAGAACTCAAATCAAATCAAATCAAACAAAGTTTATTTACAATTGTATGATACATATATGTACATTAACTACTATAATTACATTAAAAACAAGTACTTGTACATTTCATATTTGTATTAGTAGGCGTCATTAGTTCCTGCATTGTCTATGCTTACCTAAGATTTTTGTTTATTTATTCATAAGATTTTAAAAATTATATGGTGTTTGTTTTGTTTGTGTATATTTAGGGGTATTATAGTTATAATATTTGCAGGAAAAATATTTTGAAAAACCTGCTCGCGAAAATTGTGGAGTTCATTTGTCATTCTACTTCCTCGTATAGTGGAAGTGTTTCGTATGGAAGTTTGTGTTTAGTACCTATGTTTCTGTTATGTCTGCGGATTTGGGTAATTTGGTTAAGAATGGGATTGTTTTTTAGTTGGTTTCTGTAGAATTTGTCACTGATTTCTTTGATATGGTCATGTATGTATGGTATTTGCGTTTGGTCGTGTAGGGTTTCAATTCTCGTGTACCTGTCTGAATTTGTTATGGTTCTAAGAATTTTATTTTGAAACGTCTGTAATGGTTTGATTGTTGGTTTAGTCGCACTACACCATACTGGAGCGGCATATGTGAGAATTGGTCTTATTATGGCAGTGTATATTAGTTTTTGTTTTTCATTGTCGTGTTCCGATTGACTAGCAACGCGTATAATTTATTTGTTATTATGTATGCTTTCTTTATTGTTTCTTTTATGTGAGTCTTAAAGTTTAGTCGTTGGTCAAGATGTACTCCAAGGTATTTCACTGTCGTTGTGGGAGTAATCTGTTGGTCGTTAACTTTCAATTTGTTGAAGATTTTGTTGTTTGTGAATTTTTGGTGAATATGATTTGTTCGGTTTTGTCTGCATTTATTGTTATTTTCCATCTTTTGAAATATTGAGTTAGTTTGTTGATATGTAGTTGTGTGTTGTAGTTCGCAGCTTGTGCGTAGTACGAGTGTCCTAATATGGCCGTGTCGTCCGCGTATTGCATTAATTGTGTTTTGTAATTTTGTGGGATGTCGTTAATGAATAAGTTAAATAGTTTGGGTCCCAGGACAGAGCCTTGGGGTACTCCGGCGTTTAGTCGTTTAGGTGTCGAGAATTTGTTATTCACTTTTATTATGAAAGTTCTGTCTGTCAGATATGAGTTTATAAGTTTAATAATACACGGGGGAAATCCGTAATTAATTAATTTGTAAATTAGCCCTTTAGTCCAGACTTTGTCGAATGCTTTTTGTAGGTCAAGTAGGGTCATTATCGAGTTATTGCTTTTGTTAAAGTTTAACGTTACGTCATACACTTGTTTGGTTATTAGTTGTACAGTATTATGTTTAGGTTTGAAGGCAAATTGGTTATTGTTTTGGATATTCAGTATTTTTTCTGTTTTGTTGATACGACTTAGGATAATTTTTTCTACAATTTTACTTATTGTTGACAGTAAACTTATCGGGCGATAGTTGTTTGGGTTTTGTGATTTTTACCTGGTTTTGGTATTGGGACGATAACAGCCTCTTTCCAGGTTTCAGGGAAGTGCTGCATTTTTAATATTGCATTTATTATATAGGTGAGTTGCGTAATTGCCTTTATTGTAAAATTTTTGATAATTTTGTTGTCGACGTCGTCCTTGCCGGGAGCCTTGTTATTGGGCAATGTTTTTATAATGTCCCTTAGTTCGTTGGGGTTAGTGATCATTTTTGCGTACATTTGTTTGTTCATTGTGCATCTATCTTTAAGAAAATCGGTAACTGTATTTTCTACGATTTCATGAATCTCGTCTATTTGTCCATGATTTAATTCATGTGCTTCCGCCTGAATTTCGGCCAAGACTTCCGCTTTTTCTTTGTCCGTGACGTAGTCTATATTATTGTTATGCAATGTGGGGATGTTCGCATACGATTTTTTTAAGTTTTGCGTTAGTCTCCACAAAGAGTTATCCTGCGGCTTTAGTTTTCTTAATGTATCTGCCCAGGTTGTGTTATTGTGTTCTATAATTTCTGTTTTAATTTCATTATTGAGTTTGTTCATTTCTTCTTTGTGATGAGCGTTTCTGGTGCGTTGCCACTGTTTTCGGTGTTGATTCTTGTTTTAATTTTTGTATTATTGTATTTGGTAGTGTCTCGCGTTGAGTGTCTATTTTCTTTGTTTTTGTATGATTTCCCTTGACAATTGTTATTGCCGTGGTTAGTTTAGTTATTTCATTTTCTAGCGTCTCAATGTCATTAATCTTATTGTTTATTTGTATTTGTTGGTCAAGGTCTCGACGGAGTGCTTTCCAGTCGGTGTCCTTGTACGAGATTATTGTTCTTTGTTTGTTATTTTTGTTTTTGTCATTCATTAGCTGAATTTGCACCGGGTTGTGGTCTGAGTTAAGCTCTTCTAGTGTAATTGGGCGTGTGATGTTTGTTACGTTTTTGTTATGACAATGTCTATTGTTGTTGGGGTCATATTGTTTTCGGGAAAATGTGTCGGTTTTGTGCTGTAGTGTATTGTGATATTATTTTCTTCTGCGTATGTTCGTAGCGTGTTTCCGTTTGTATTCGCAATGTTGCATCTCCAGTCAGGGTGCTTGGCATTAAGATCACCTATTAGTATAACTTTATTGAAGGGGTTGAAGTATTTGTCGAGGTCACTGAACTTAAATTTGTTGGACGGTCTATTATACGCAGCAACTACGTGTGTGTTGTCTGACAGCCTTATTGTTGCAGTCTCTATTTGCGTGTGATTTGTTTGTATAACTGTGTGTGGTATACTGTTATGAATGACAATGGCTACTCCCCATGGTGTTCGCCATTGCCTCTGTCTTTCTAATGACGGTGTAACCTCTAATCTTTAATTTGTGTTTGTCTGTTAGTTTGGTTTCATTGATCAACATGATATCAACCTTTCGATAGTTTAAGAAGTTTATTAATTGATCCTTTTATTTAGGATGCCGTTTGCGTTCCAAGTAATTATTTTAAGTTTAGATGTCATGTTGGTCAATGTTGAGCATGAAGTTAAAAACTAAATCAATTTTTGCGCGCTGGTCAGTGACACCTTCCAGCTGTTTGTTCAGATCCTTAACTACTGCTAGCATTTTATTTATATTTACGTGATCATTAAGTTTCCGGAGCTCTGCTGCTAGTTCCCGGAAGTCGTTGCTATTTTTGTTGTCCTGATATGTGCTTCTGCTATTATCGCTGTTGTTTTGGCTACTGTTGTTAATATGTCTGGCTTCTTGAACAGTACTGGCGGAGGTTATTGCTTGGGCTGCTTGCGAGTACGTTCTCGTTTTTAGCTGTGGGAATCTGTCTTCGTGGTACGTGTATTCTCGTTTTTCTTCTCTTTCGGATGGTTTTTTCGCTGGCTTGTTTAAACTGTTAATTTTTTGTATGTACACATTACATTCAGTGTTATTTGCTGTGTGGGGCCCTTCACAGTTTGCGCACTTTGGTGGTGTATTTGGGTCCTTTTGGCAGTCTTTTGTTAGATGCTGTTGTCCACATTTTACGCACAGTGGGGTAGCGTAACAGTTAGTTGTAGCGTGTCCCCATGCTTGGCACCGGTGACATTGCGTTATAAGTTTATTGTTTATGTGCCTTTCCCAATTGATTCGCACGTTTTGTACCGTCTTTACTTGTTTGACGGTTCGTATGTTTATAGTTGAGTCGGTAATCACTAGATAAGCCGGGTTTTTCGTACCCCGCATTTTGTACACGTTTAGTACGTTGAGGTTTGCTGTATTTGTTAGCTCCTGTTTTATTTCTTCCGGTTCAGGTTTATGGTCTAAACCACGTAGTACAAATCCGTGCGTTTTCGTAGATTTGGTTGTGAAAGTGTGGTAATCTATTTGATTGTTTTGTAGTGCTTGGTTCAGTTTTGCAAAATCGTCCGTGTTTTTACGTATACGTTTGTATAGTTTCTATAGTATTTAAGTTCAAATCCGTGTTTAACGTATGTTTTAATGTAGTTTGTAAATTGTTTATAATCCTTGATTTCTTCGTGTATTATAATTGAGGTAAGCGTTCTTTTAATTTATTATTTGTATTAGTAGTTACTTCCTGTTCTTCTTCCTCTTCATCTTCGTTTGTGTTATTGTAATCCATGTCATCTTGTTGCAGTTGCTGGTATTTATTTTGCAGTGGGATCGTTGTTGTTTCCGTCGATCCTTCTACGCGCCGCTTTGTGGCGGGGTGCGAAACTAGTGGATTGAAGGTATCAACTATTCGTCTTTTTTACTTTAAACATCCCTCTCGGAGCGCTTGCGCTGCTTGTTCGTTTGTGTTGACACTGCTGGGGTTGTTGGTCGCCATTTTCTATGCCTGCTTGCGTCACTTATTTTTAAGATCACTGGTTTTTCATTTTCAGCAATTATTGATGTGTCTTTTAAGCTATTTGAAACAATGGCTAGTATGTTGGGGTTTGGCTTTAGAATGTCTATGGTTTTGTTAAGATTACCTGTGCAGAAATTTCTTTTTTGTGTATTTTCGTAATGTTCATCGTTTGTTAATACGCGCACTTTAGCGTCCATTTGGTTACACTTCACTGGGTGTTAATTCTGACTTATTTTAACTAGTATTGTCTTTTTAAACATTTAATTTATACTAATTCTTATCTATATTAGGTTTTTATTTTTAAGTATTCTGATGGTTATTTTTGTACGTTTTGCACGCCGAGTTAAACCGTGACCGTTTGCTATCGTTGCTCAAAACGAACTGAGACGAGAACTGGTGCTTTCAACGTGGTATGGCCGTTGTCTTCAATTATTGTTACTGTACTACGGTTTCCGCGGTTACTCTAGATAATTAAAATTTTAATAGAATTTTATGTTTTTGCACAATAGACGGAAGTAAGTAAATAAAAAAAATGTGACAACAGCACGCGGTGTTCCCAAGCGGTCACCCATCCAAGTACTGACCGCGCCCGACGTTGCTTAACTTCAGTGATCAGACGAGAACTGGTGCTTTCAACGTGGTATGGCCGTTGTCTTCAATTATTGTTACTGTACTACGGTTTCCGCGGTTACTCTAGATAATTAAAATTTTAATAGAATTTTTGTTGTTTTTGCACAATAGACGGAAGTAAGTAAAAAAAAAATGTGACAACAGCACGCGGTGTTCCCAAGCGGTCACCCATCCAAGTACTGACCGCGCCCGACGTTGCTTAACTTCAGTGATCGGACGAGAACTTTTCTTTTCTTTCTTTTTTCTTTTAAAAATTTATTTACATATTTACAATGTACAACGACTTATTTTCAAACCCGTTTTGAAGTACCACCACGAAGACACCATCGTTGCTTCTTCCAAAACGTGTTTGAAATTAGAAATTGATTCGTAACAAAGTATGACTCCTAAACAATAGTTTCTATTCACAATTTTGAGTATAGTTATTACCTTCAGGTTTGAGACAATTATTAATGTTAATAGGTAAGTATGTTATGATAAATATTTAACGTATTTTATCGCGCAGGAGAGTTTTCTGACTTTCGCTTGTAGGCGATCACAGAAAATAAAGACCTGCTTTCAATAACTTCAACTTTTCTACTCGTCCTAGTCATGATCCCAGAATATAGGGAGGTGTTGGTATGGCAACTTGTGTTTTAATCTATGGTTAACGTTGTGAGCCTTTGTTTTGGTGATACCCCTTATTAATTGGTTTTCGTTTGTTTTCTGCCGATCGTAGAAATTTACGCTTAGTTTGTTTAAGTATTCTTCCATCGTTTCGAGTTCGGTCCTCGCGTGCAGATCTCGTATCCTTGTGTATCTATCCGCTCCTGTGATGAGTCGCATTATTTTATTTTGGAACACTTGAAGTTGGTTTTGTAGTTTTTGACGCCGAATTCCATACGGGCGCCGCGTATGCGATTATCGGTCTGAGGATCGAAGTGTAGATTAGTTTTTGTTTTTGAAGTTTAGTTTAGAATTTACGCTGAGTAGTGGGTATAGGCTTTTGTTGACCCCATAAGCTTTTTGTACTGTTCTCGTCACGTGGGTCCTGAAATTGAGTCTCGCGTCTAAGTGTACCCCAAATATTTAATTTCTTTTTAGTCGCTATTTTCTTCCCGTTTATTACTATTGGTGTTATGATTTTGTTTTCGGTAAATCTTTTTGTGAATACGCACGTTTCGGTTTTGTTTTCGTTGATTTTTAATTTCCATTTTCGATAGAATATTTCGAATCTGTGTGCGAGTTGTTTTAGTAACATGTTGGCTGCTTGGGCGCTGCGTTCGTGTGTGTAAATGGCGGTGTCGTCGGCAAAAATTGCGTTGTGGCAGTTTTTAATTTTGGTACGTCTCTTATGTAGGCGGTGAACAGCTGTGGACCCAGGACGGATCCTTGTGGTACTCCTGCATTTATATTCCGTTTGTTTGAACGAACGTAGTTTACTTTTACGTAAAAGTTTCTTCCGCTGAGGTAGTTATTTATCAGTTTTATGATGTGAGCCGGGTATTTTTGTTGTATCATTTTATATATCAACCCTTTCGTCCATACAGTGTCGAACGCTTTTTGTATGTCGAGTAAGAGCATCACTGTGTTACGGCCTTTGTTGAAGTTGTTTGCTATGTCTGTTACTATCCTAGCTACTTGTTGCGTTGTGCTGTGGTGTTTTTTAAATCCAAATTGGCAGTCGTCATTCAGCTTTAGTTCCGTTTCTATCGATTGTAAGCGGTCATTGATGATCTTCTCCACCAGTTTGCTTAGCATTGATAGTAAACTTATCGGTCGGTAGCCGTCCGGTGACGTATCATTTTTACCCGGTTTTGGGATGGGTATTATTTCCGCCGTTTTCCATTTTTTTGGAAAGTACTGTGTTTCAAAAATTGCGTTTATTATGTTGCTTAATTGTGCCACCGCTTTTGCAGGTAAATTTTTGATTATGCGTCCGTCTATTTCATCTTCCCCTGGTGCCTTATTGTTAGGTAATTTGTTTATGAAGGCTTTGACCTCGTCTGGTGTAGTAGCAACGATCGTTTCGCGTTCATCAACAGTGTTTTTAGCTTCGATAAATTTTTCCACTTCATCGGTTATTCTTGCCTGTTCTTCATCGTTTGGATCATAGTTGTTGTGTGCTTTTCAAATGTTTCGGCTAGTAACTCTGCTTTTTCGAGATCGGTGACGTGGCTAGTCTCATCATTCTTGTTGTGTAGGGTTGGTATCTGTCGGCGTTCTTTTTAAAGCTTTTGTTAGGTTCCACAGCGTGTTGTCCCTCACGTCCAATTTTTCTAGTTTCTTTGACCACATGTCGTTCGTGTGCTTGTTGATATCCTCCTGATTTGCCTAGTTAAGTTTTTCATTTCGTTCTTGGCTTCTTCTTGGAGGGTCCGTTGCCATCTCTGTCTCGCTCGATTCCTTTGGTTTATTTTTGCTTTATCTCTTCCGGTAACGCGTCTCTGTCTCGGTCTATCGTTACCAGTTCCGTGTGTTTAATTTTTATTTTTCTTAGCACTCTTGTGAACATGTCGATTTCTTTATCGATTTCATTTGGCGTTTGAATGTTTTCGTTGACCGTTAAATGCTTATCGATGTCTTGTCGAACTCTGTTCCAATCTGTATTTTTGTAAGATCGTACGTGTTTGCGTGTTGTTTCCATACGCGCCCCGGTCAGTTGAACTATTACTGGGTTGTGGTCAGAGTTTAGTTCGCTTAACGATTTTGGATTGCAGAGTTCTTGTACGTTTTTGCATAAAACAATGTCTATCGTTGTAGGTGTAGTTCCATTGTTCGGGTAATGAGTAGGCGTGTCCGGATATTTAATCGTGATGTCGTTGTTGTCGTGGACATATTTGAATAAACGATTTCCGTTTGCGTTGTTTCGATGACAGTTCCATGTGACGTGTCTCGCATTGAAGTCTCCAAAACTACAGTTTTGCGTCCCCAGTTTGAAAAATTGCATCTAGGTCTTGATCTATTATTTGATTTGAGGGTCTGTTGTAGGCGGAGACTATGCACGTGCCGTTCGATAATCGTACTGCCACATTTTCAATTTTTGTATTTCTTATTTTGATCTCGGTGTGTGGTATATTGTTTTAATAATTGCCGCGGTCCCTCCGCCTCGTTCGTTGCCTTCTCGGTCCCTACGGATGATGTTATATCCTCTTATTTTGTATTTTGTGTGGCGTTTAAGTTGGTTTCCGCCACCAACATTATGTCGATCTTTTACTTTTAATAAAATTTATTAGCTCAGATTTCTTGTTGAGCACCGAATTTGCGTTCCAGTATGATATGGTGACTGTTTTATTCATTTAGTTCGTTTATGAATGTTAAGAAAGCTATCGTTTTTTCCTTTTGTTAATACATCTCGACAGTATTTCGTTCAATTTTTTGACTTGTTGGAGCATCTCTTTTAAGTCTATTAATTCGGTTAGTTTACCCACTTCTGACGTTAGTTCATTTAATGTGCCTAGATTGTTGACATTGTTTGCGGTTGAGGTACTAGCGACGCTTATCGGGGTTGTTTCTACGATGTTCGTTGCCTGGTTGTTAACTGTTGAAACAATGGTGGCTGCCTCGTTTCTTCTTTGTGTCCATACGTTTGTTGTGGGTAGTGGCGCTGGTATGTACTTCGTCACCATTTTGTTGAATTGTTTTTGTCGTTGTTCGGGTTGATTTCGTCTTTGTCCTCTTTCTAATGCTTTCTTGTAGGCGGCGCATTCCGTGTTGTTAGCAGTATGATCTCCATCGCAGTTCGCACATCTTGGTGTCGTCGATTTGCTTTTGTCGCAAGCTACCGACCAGTGCTCTTCTCCACATTTAACGCACATTGGGCTAACGTGACAGTTTGATGTGGCGTGTCCCCATGCTTGGCATCTGTGACATTGAGTAATTTTTTTGTTATTTACATGACGTTCCCATTCAACCTTGACGTGGTTAATAATTCGAACTTGGTTTTGAAGTGACTTTAATTTAATATTATTTTCAGTTATTACCAGAAATGCCGGCCTTTTCGTGCCCTCATACGATATACGGTTTTTACGTTAATTCCGTAGTTCTCTATAATTTCATTTTGACCTCTTGCGGGTCTGGTTCGTGGTCTAAGCCTCAATACGAAAGCATGTGTTTTTTCGTTTTTTTGGTGTAAGTGTGATATTCTAAGTTATATAACACGTCATTTGTGTTATTCTTCAGTTCTCTCCTTATACTTTTACCCTTTTATTCCTTTATTTGCCCATGTTTTGCCTTGTCTTTCATGAATTGTTACAATTCATCTGCTTTGTATTATAGTTTACCACAGATTTGCCATCAAACAAAAACTTCATTGGGTATACCCGTTGCGCGCGTTGACATTACACACAACACTCTTCACCCTTCTCTTCTTTCTTACCCACTACTACCTTACTC